>CM053786.1:325268440-325653440 GCA_028749045.1 Cupressus sempervirens
CACTAGTTTGTTGTGCGACAAGTCCACCAATTCTAGAGTCTTGCATCTACCTAGATTGGTTGGTATGTTTCTTGATAGTTGATTGTGATCAAGAAGAAGCCTTCTTAATTGTGGAAGGTTGCCAAGGCTATGAGGAATTTCCGTTGAAATCATGTTATTTCTCAGTGACAACAATCCAAGCTTTTTTGATTGACCAAACATTTATGGAATCCTTCCCTGTAAATTGGTTTTTCCAAGGAATAATCTTTCGAGATTTTGAAGTTTTTTGGACATGGATGGAATAGTCCCATTAAATGGGTTTTCTTCTAAGCTTACTATTGCTACATTTGAGAGGTTACCAATCTCTTGTGGTATATACTTACACCAATTTCATTTGACCCTAATAATAAAATAGAGAGTAAATTTGAAAGGCCTCCAACTGAAACCACATGCTGTTGATGAGAAGAGCAGATAATGCCAGTCTAATTGTAGAAGTTTTGAGTGGGAGACCAATTGAGGAGGGAATTACGTGGATTGAGAAGGATAGAAGCCTTGAAAACCACGAGTGCCTATTGATTAGTATAATTAGAAGGCTTTGCCATATCATCAGAAGAGGCAGAGGAATCATCAGAGAGCTAGAAAAATAGTAGCAAAAGAAGTAGCGTCTTCATTCTTAGCTTAGCCCTTACAAAATCCCAGGAAAATTATGAAATTTTACATACAAATGAGAAATACATTCATAGCAATTTCTCATACAGATAACATGTATGACATGGAGTGCACGAAAATAGTAGACACTTTGAAAACAAAAATGTCACTATAGAAAAAGAAGGAAGATGGAGAAAATGTGGGAAATTAATATCATATAATAACACGTGCTACGTAGTGGTGTGTACTTGTCCTATATATATTGTAATAAAAATAGTTATTCAATATTAATATTATAATTAATCAATATAGTATAGTAGATGAAAGATTTAGAAATAAACAAATCATTCTTGTATAGTATTATAAAATATATTCTAAAATAAAATAATATAAGTTAATGTTGGTTGATTTATTTTTAAAAGGAGAGGACTATTTTGTTAATGAATATATCTTAATATTTTTTAGCAGGCACTATTTATAGTAAAATATTAAACAAAATATAATATATAACATGTTATTTAATCAACAAACAAATTAAGAAAAAATTAATAAAAAATAAATTTGAAGTAGTAATGTTGTATATGATTTTGAAATGAGAGAAAGTAAGTATCAACTAATAAAAGGGTAGACTAGCAGTTGCATGCTTTTGTGCATGCAAATGATGCACCAATAGAAAATAGAAAATATTCATTAATATAAAAAAGATAGATGTCAATGGGCCCTTGGTTTAATGGTGAAGTTAAATGGCTCAAAAAGAGCCCACCAAGGATCAAGTCTTGCTGAGTGCAAGGCTCGAAGACATCATAAGGGATGAGGCTAGGATTGTGCCCTAGGTGAATTTGGCAGTGTGGATGCTCCTTAGTCCTTGGCTCTTAGCTGAAGAGGTTTCAGGCACGTGTGGGCCCATATCGGGTGCTTAAAACTTGTTTGTGATGACCTCCTTCAAAAAAAATTGATAGATGATTATTTTAATATTTTTTTAATAAGAAGAAAAATAATCCAAAAAAAATCATTTGCATCCAAATTAATTTTAAAACATTATCAATTCTTAAATTTGGCAAACATGTTCAAAATTATTATGGAAATAAAAATTTAATGAATAATGTAGTATTCCAAATTATCAATTAAACTATTAAAATGTCAATTGCATCTTCTCTTATTTTATCAAACATTAAAACATTAAAATACTTTGTATGAGTTATAGGAAGAAAATCATATTAGAATTAAAATAAATAAAGTGTATCACACTTTCATATTCATTAATCACTATTTTTTATATATTCAACTTGAATGATTCATATGTTAATTTCATACACACCTATGCTTAACATCTTCACCTGTGTAAAATAGGAAAAATAATAATTAATTCATATTATACCAACAATAATGATCACTACATTTCTCATGCAAGTTAAATAAAAAAAAATCATTGAATAAATATATAGATTTCCTTAAAAATACTTTTCATATTATCTATCCAACTTAAATGAATAGACATTATATATATATATATATATATATATCCTTTAAAAACTTATATAAATATTATTTTGACACATTCCATTTAACTTATTATTAGATGCATGTTTTACTTAAAATATCTATTAATTTAAATCTTGATTAATACTTTAATTTTCAATGAATAAATATTTACAATCAAATACATTAGATAGACATTTTCTTATAAGATTGTTAATATTCATAAACCATGTCAAACAAACTAGAAAATATCGCTAAAACACATGCAAATCACTAAAGACTTTAACTTCATTGTCAATTCTATGGGTTTTTGCAGCCATTATACATGCAACTCATAGCATAAAATACAATTAACAACAAATATTTACAACCAGAATAACTAACAAAACTTTACAAAATATATTATCTAAAATGTTTGCACCAACAATAATAAGAATAGATGATGAAATTTCCATGTTTAATTGAATGGATTTGAGAAGTACACAAATTTCAATAAAATAATGCATATTAAATTAAGAAATTAGAATGTTGCAGCTTTAAATAAAGCTTAAAATAAGGAATGCAAGATTTGATTAGTGAATAGCATATGTTTTTTTAAAGTAATTTCTTAAAACATTTAAAGAGCATCATCAAAAAGTTGTTGGAAAATCTAAAAATCAATAACTAATAACAAAATTTATGGCAAAAATTTTAATTAAGAATATTTACTTGCCAAAATTATAGGTTGCTAATTTTTATTGTCGAAAAAAATTATCGGCAAGAAGCGCTGACAATTTTTGGCAAAATTTATTAAAATCCGAGCGCAAAGCTCCCACATAAAAGTCTATCGGCTTAATAAAATTCATTATCAAAAACTTACAAATAATTTCATGAGAATAATAAATTAGGTAAAAATATAAAGCAAAAATATATTAAAAAATAAAGCAATATGGTAGAGACCTCCACAAAAAGGGGTCTTATAAGATAAAATTAAATGAACCAATCATGATTGAGAGAAATAATTTTAATAATAAAGTATATTAATAAATTTTTATTAAACTTTATGATTATTTGATTAATAAAAAATAATTCATAATGATTGGTACATACTAGTAACTAGCAGTCGCATGCTTTTGTACATGCAGCGTGTGCTGATAAGAGATGAGATTTAAGAGGAAAATGTAGAATGAACATTAAATAATGTAAATATAATTTAAAAAAAATAAAAATACAAAAATAAAAAAGTTGAAGATTAAAACATAGATATATAATTACAATATTTAGGAAATTTGATTTTTTTTTTTTTGGCAAATGTGGATGGGGCCACAAACTATATATTAAAATAGCTAGTTCAATAACTCCATGGGGAAAGAACTAGAAAGAAAACCCCATTTGCTCATTGAAATACAAAAGAAATAAGCAGAAGAAAAGCAGCCCACAAAATATTTCCCCTACGACAACACAAACTACAAAGGGCTGCAATTGGAGACATTAATTTGAGTCCTGGATAAAATGTTCTGCTAGAACAGGAAAGGTAGATAGAATAATTGGATGAGAATTAAGATTGGGATGTGAAGCCGAGGCAACAAACTCTACATGTTGATCATCACATCCCATATTTGCTAAATAATCGACCATAGAATTACCTTCCCTATATTTATGAGATATCTGATACTCTCAAAACGAATCCAATAACCCCCAAATCTGTTTTAGGATATAAGTAATTTTCCAATTGAAATAATTTTTTGAGATATGCTTTAATTATAATCATTGAGTCACCCTCAATATGAACTGAATGAAAACCATTTCTTCTTGCTAGTATTAAGCCAGCTAGCAAAGCGTGTGCCTCTGCCATATTATTTGTCCCTGGAGGTAAAGGTTGAGATTTAATTGCTAAAACCCTTCCACACTCATCTCTAATGCAAGCTCCAATTCTTGATTTGCCTGGGTTTCCACGTGATGCACCATCAAAGTTAATCTTAACAAAACCAGATAACAGAGAAGTCCACTTGACATTTGATCTATCAACTTTGCCGGATAATTTTGGATTTGAATGAGTACCCATAGGAATGCGAATATCTTTCCAATTCTGAATGATACTACTATCCCAAACTGATAAATAGTGATTAAAACTAATAGAAGCAATTGAAGAATTAACGCTTTTGGATATAGATTTCTCAATCTGATCTTGCACCATGCTCATATGTGAAGAAACATGACGAAAGATACGCTTGCTTCTTTCCCACCAAAGTGAACAATAGCTAAAGGAGCACACTTCCAAATACCATGAAATATTGACTTAGGATAAAGCAAGGGCCATGATTGAAAAAGATTCCACAAGCTATTCGGAAGTGGCATCTCATAATTGAGTTTCTTGAGCACATGTAACCAGCACTGTTGTACATAAGGACATTGTAATAGTATGTGATCTGCAATCTCCCATGTTTCTTCACACAAAACACACTTAAATGGTTGAGCTATTGAAAGTCTAGACAATTTATCACTAGTTAAAATCCTTTTTTTTAAAGCAAGCCAAGTGAAACAACTTGCTTTAGGGAGCACAACATTATTCCAACAAATATTGAAAGCACGATGTGGGGGCCTAATTTCAGCCAGATTTTGTAATGCTTTATAACCTTCTTTAACATAGTACCTACCATCTTTAGAAGGAGCCCATCTTACTACATCCTTATCTTGAGAAAAATAAATATTTCTTTCCTTAAAAACTCCCAATAAAAAGGAATATTGATTATTGTCTAGCGGTAAGGATGTTGGATCCTTCCAAATACCCTTGCCTGAGTGTAACTCAATTGCAACCATAAAATCAATCAATTTTGAGCCCCAATGTTGGTTAGTGATATGCATGATCTCCAAAGCTTGGGGAGAGTTAACAAGAGGTGGGAAGCCCAACCAAGAATCTAACTAGAAAGAAACAGATAACCCGCTATGTACTTCCCACATGATGTAGTTGAAGACCACCTCTCTTGAAGCCATCATAAAATTCCAAATTGCTGACCCCTTTGGAGGATTTGCTAAAGCGAAGATATGCAATGGGTCATCAATATCCAAATATTTCTTATGCATAATAGAACACCACTTGCTATATGGTTTCTCATACATAAACCAAATGAGTTTTCCTCCAAATACTTTATTTCTACTTAGAAGTTCATGCAAGCCCACCCCTCCTTTAGACTTAGAATGAGACATCTCTTTTCAAAATATTAGGGGAATCTTGTTATCCCTAGACATATTATTCGACCAAAGAAAACTTCTAATCAGTTTCTCAATCTGGCTAATAACAGAGGCAGGAGCATTCAAGACAGCAAAAAAATAATTTGGAATTGTTGTTAACACTATTTTGACTAATAGGATTCTCCCTGATAGTGATAGCCATCTCGCTTTCCAAGCTACAAGTCTATGTTTTATTCTCTCAATGATGTTGTTCCAGTAGACAACTTTGTTTGCTCCCACAAAAAAAGGAATTGCCAAATATGTTGATGAAAGTTTACCCACTGGAAATTGTAAAATGTTTTGGATTTTGCAAGCCAAAACAAACTTTGTGTTGAAAAAATAAATTTTTTATTTAAGCTGATTAACTTTCTGACCTGAGGCTAGTGTGTAAGCTTGGAGGGTTCTCTTTATCTGTCTCGCTTCTTGAATGGAGGCATAACCAAAAAGTAGTGTGTCATCCGCAAAAAGAGAATGTGTAACAGACTCATTAGTGTCTGCAATTAGAGCACCTTTCCATACTCCTTGCACCTGTTGGGACTTAATTGACCTACTGAATGCTTCTGCCAACAAGATAAATAGAATCAGAGATAGTGGATCACCTTGTCTAATACCTTGTGAGGAAGAGAAAAAACCAGTTGGAGAACCATTAATAATGATTGAGAACCATGCTCCAGATATACATGCTTTTACCCATTTACACCATGCAGCAGAGAAACCAAACTTGTCCAAAAATTTGAATAAAAAGTCCCAACGAAGTCTATCATAAGCTTTCATAATATCTAACTTAATAACAAAATTTTGAGTTCGGTGAGTCTTAATAAAATGTAGGGCTTCATGTGCCACCAAGGCACCTTCCAAAGCTTCCCTTCCTAGCACAAAACCCGCTTGCTCTGGAGAAATAAGATTAGGAATTAATTTCTTCAATCTAAGGTAAATAGCTTTAGTAAAGATTTTGTAGATCACATTGCACAATGAAATGGATCTAAAATCAGAAAACATCTTAGGGTCTTTGACCTTAGGAATAAGGGCAATATTAGTGGTATTAAAATTACAAAGCGTGGCTTTACTCTTCCTTGATTCCTCCAGTGCTGCCAAGAGGTCCCAAAAAATAAAATCCCAACATCTTTGAAAAAAAAGGGCTAAGAACCCATCAAGCCCTGGGGATTTATCTGGAGAAATGGAAAACACAACTGTATGGAGTTCCGCCATAGTGAATGGGGCCATCAACATGCAATTATCCTGAGCTGTAACTAGAGTTGGGATATTGTTCAATAACTCTTCTTGTTGTTGACGTGAGGGAACATCAGCCTCCTGAGGGTCTAATAAATTTTAAAAAAAATTTACACCTTCTTGCTGAACACCTTCAAAAGTAAGAATAGAATTGCCCGAATCTAAATCTTTGATAGAGAATATAATTTTGGAAGCCTACTTCTATTTTGCAGTAGCATGAAAAAATTTGGTATTTTTGTCCCCCTCTTGTAGCCAAAGCTCTCGTTATTTTTGTCTCCAATAAGCCTCTTCTTGTGAACAAAGTTCCTCCCACTCTTCTTGTAGATGTTTTTTTCACAAAAAGGTATCACTATCCAAACCATGATGAATGACATGATTGTTAATCTGATAAAGTTTTTGCTTGACCACCTCTTTCTCAAAAAAAACATTTTTGAAAACAAATTTATTCCATTTTTTTTATCTGAGTTTTCATATGTTTGAGTTTTGACCAAAACTGATACACCTTGGTGCCCTTAACACGTGGAGCATTTAACCACCACTCCCTCAATAAAAGATGAAATTGGGGATGTCTAAACCACATTTTTTCAAACTTGAAAGATGGCCTGTGATTGTGATAAGCCAAAGAAGGAAGATTTATTAACAACTCAATTGGGAAGTGGTCAGAGCCTAGGAAGGACAAAATAGCTGAAGAAATACTATAATTTTGAATTCTCCATAACTGAGATATTAGAAATCTATCAAGCCTCTCAGCTATCTGATGGAAACCCATCTACTTATTAATCCAAGTATAACCACCTAAATCAGGAATCACATCTAAGAAATCATTATCCAAAAGGAAAGAGGAGAAGTCTTGAACGGTCCTAGCTGGAGGGAAAATACCTCCAATTTTTTCATCCGCATTGAGAATAGCATTAAAATCACCACCCATGATAACATTTAGGACTTGGATACTCTGAATAACACCTGCTAAAGTTTCCCATAGCCTTCTCTTATCATCTGTAGCAGAGGGACCATACACATTAAAAAGATGAAAAGAAAGTTGGAAATGTTGGACTTTTATCAATTGCCAATTTGCTTGCTATTGAATCAACTGGACTTGCACTGTCTTAGGATTCCACAAGATGCCAAGACCCCTTGAATCACCCATTCCCTGCACATGAATAGAACACCAACCCTTCCAAGTCATAATTGATTTTTTGTAATTTCCCTGTGATAACTTGGTTTCTTGTAACATAATAATATCTGCCTTCGAAGAATCAAGTTGTTGCTTGATTCTTTGTCTCTTGTCAGAGGCATTAATGTCTCTGACATTCCACGAAATAATCTTCATGTTTGATAAGGAGAGAATTTTTCTCTCCTTTTTGAACGTGTCAAGATAGAAAACCTTCCATCAAGAGTGGATTGAAAGCCTGCTTCTACCTCCTCTCTTGTTATCACCCTTTTAGATTTTCTGCCTCTCACTTTAGGCATCTTTTTTGGTGTCAAATTGACTGCAGCTGATTGTGAAAGAGACAAAGTTTGAGAATAGTCAAAGCATCTATCAGTGCCAAGATCAACCTCAGTTTCCACTGAATTTGAAGACTCCTTATCTCCCTAGAATTTTTGAAAATCTTGTGAACATAACTGATCTTTTTTGTTAAAAAATTCCTCTAAATCATGTTCAATCATGGGGCAATATAAATTTTCTACTGGAATTGGAGTTTGACATTTTAGATCAGCAAAAAAGGGGGGAACAACCAGTAAAACCTCAACCACATTCAGTTGTCCTAAACCCTCTGAATCCTCATGCTGGACCAAGATATCTTTATTTAAAAACACTTTCCTTCGGCATCCCGATGAATCCTTATTCTGGTTGATAACTCCCAACCCCATTATGTCTTCCTCTTCTATTGAGCAAGCTCCTTCTTCCTAAGCAATTTCATCAATCATATTACTTAAGAAATGTGTTCAATAATTTCAAGATTTTACAATTAAATTTAATTTATCAAATATGAAAAAATTAATCATTTAAAACAAAACTATCAAAAAATTTATTATGAAAAATTAATAAAATAAATATATTTAAAAAAAAAAAAGGTGACATCTCTAACAAATATTCTATCGACTAAATAAATTATAGAAATAGAAAAAACTAAACTAATATTAAAAAAATAAAATTAAATAATTTAAAAACTAAAACCTAAATCAATTAAAAAAATCTAAAGTTCAATAAATAGAGATCACAACTGTGGTGAGTAAAAATGCAAACTGAATACAATAGAACTAGCCTACAACAAGTACAATAAGATCTACCAGTAGATTTTTTTTTTAACTGACATATTTAGTGCTTTTGATTTTAAAAATAAATTTAGGAACAAAATCTCACTAAAATATAGCTTGTGTGAAATGACACTGAAGAAATCGGTACAAACATTCAATTTTCCTGAAGTGAAAGACAACGATTTAAAAGAATATAAGAAAGAAAAGAATAAAAGGGAAAGTGCAGTGTGTTGGAGTGGTCAATCTAATCGAACCGGTCAACACGCCAAAAATCTTAAAACTATGCCAAATCTTTTCCAATTTATTTTTCTTTTGCGTGATACTATTTTATTGTTTATTGGCTATTTTTGTCAACTAAAATCAGACTTTTATTAAATTTTTTAAAGAGTAGATTAGATTGAGACATAAAATTCTTGGTTTATATTCTGTATTTTTTGGTTGTCAATATTTTCTTGTTCTACACTAGGTAGATTATTCTACGCTAGATTAAAAAAAGTAACGATAAAAGATTAAAATATCAAATTCCATTTCATGTGTTCGTTGCAGTTGTTGGCAAAGTCTATGTTGATCCAAAAAGGAGTTTAGAACATCTTGGTAGACTATTTTTAATAGCGAGTGTGTTTGATTTGGTAGACTAGTTTAAATCATTATAGTAGTCTAGTCAATAGTTACTACTTTAGTTTATCTTATTAGTCCCTGTTGCTCATAGGCGGGGACTAATGTTTTCATTGCACTTTTCAATTAGACGTTGCCTCGGGACTCGTCCAAATGTTAAAACAATCCCACTAAAATCCTCCTTCGGCCTGCATTTTGATTTACCATTATTTTCCAAATTGATTTTCATTGTGTTTCTATTGGTTCCGGATGACTTTCTCAGTGGTCTTTTCATTATATTCCAATAATAATAAAAATTTAATTGTTTTCCACTCCACCTGTTCTTCCAACTTTGCACAGCATGTGCCCTTTGCATGTTCGACTGACATTCCTGCGCTTTTTCTTGTCGTGGCTCCTGCTTCGTTTCTCAAAATACCCTTTGCATGCTTTATTGACATTCCAGTGCTGGCTATCGCTCGCTTTCTCAAAATATGTGTTCATGATGGAGTTTTCTTATTATCACCATCTTTACCATTTTACTATTCTCGACAATGCTTTTTCTTCTAGCTGTGTTTTTTGAAGTTCTTTTGTTCATGAGTTCCTCTTCCTTGCATTTTTTTTTCCCTTTACTGCACATTTTCAAAGGTATTCTATTACAATTTTCTAGTTTCCATTCATTCATGCGGTAATTTTGCCTGATTTCAAATATTAGGGCTTAGTTTTTAATTATATCTATTTCCTACATTGTTGGGTTGGAGAGGAGAGCAATGGCTCTTCGCTAGGGTTTGTAGAAACTAGATGTCTTCAATTCTGCTACATTTTGTGCATGTTACAAATTCCACCACCCTTGAGTAGTAAGATTCGACTTTCATTCAGAACTGTAAATAGGGGACGCCTTTCTAAATATTTGTGCCCTTTTCACCAAAGCCTCAAAAAATGTAGCTACTACAGTTTCAATGAAAAGCAGGAGGAAGAATTATTATTCTCATATGTAGGGTCGAATAAGGAAAACCCCTAATAGAGATATCACCTTCTGGTCAAGTGGTAATGGTGCTTTGTCAGATCCCTCTTCTTTGTTCTTGAATTTTTTAAATCTCTTTACTGCAAGTAGCTTCATGGGACATATATGCTAACGCATAGTGATAGCATAACAAAGATTATTGGCAATTAGGAGACCTCAATCAATCTGTCCTTCATCATTGAAAATATGTAGTAGTTTGTTATATTCATTGTATAATGTACAGCTCCACCCATTCTCTAAATATTAACAAAAGGATCAGATTCATCAGTTTCATGAGGAAATCTATTGGGATTTTATTCGTTCTTTACTTAGTTTGGTGTGCTATCTCTATAATTATATCATCAAAACTTTATTATACTCCAAGATTTTCCCCTCTTCACTACAATTGTATTCGTAGCATCATTTGTTTTACTCTTCTCTATTTTTATGCAACTCTATAAGAATAGAGATAGAAACCATATATCTGATTTGAAAACCTTAGAAGCCAAAATCTGAAGAATTTTCTAGCCATTGAGGAAGTCTCAATCGCTTCTCAGCCAAATTTGTGCTTGTTGGTTTGACACCGCTTATCAATTCTAACAACACAATTCCAAAACTATCATCTTCAGACGCTCTTTCTACACAAAAAAAAAGAACTTAGTAATTAGATCTAATATATCATTGAAAAAATCATAAAAGATCATACCAAATAATAAATAAAAACCAATCATTCAAAGTGTTTATCTTTGTGAAAAATTCTCACCTGTGGTTAGTTTTCTGAGAAAAACAATTTTAAAAAAAAAAAATTGCTCAGATTTTAGTGTTAAAATGCATCATTTTAATAGACGCTTGTGGTTATCCTTGGTCTACATGAGAACCTAGATTGAAGGTTTGATCACATGTATAGACTGTAATTAATGGATAAATTTCAAACCTGCTTTTGTTCCTTTACGTGTCTGTTTTCTTTTGACTGTTTATGCCCATGTACAACATTATTTTCTTCATCCTCTTCATCCTTTTCAAAACATGATATGGTCAATTTCCCAAATCAAGCTTACTTTAATGATTCACCATTTGTTAGGTTCCCATTACATTTCTAATTTCAATCAAAATTTTCAAATTGCTAGCAACATAACTAAATATTGGTGAACTTTTATTGCAGTTTTCCAAAACCCTAATTGTATATTGAATTATAATTATTAATTATTTCTTATGTGTGTAAAGTGTTATCTTTAATAGAGATTATAATTCTAATTATATTTTTATAAAAATAAAATATTCCTATCTCTTGGAGATATTTTGACAGGGAATGTGAGAGCATAAAAATAAGATATTAGGGTAAAACATTTTCGCTAATAATGTTTGAAAGCTTTATTCTCCAAATATTGCATTATATTTTCTCTAAAAATCCTGATATTTGGAAATCTAATTTTCCAAAACCCTAATTGTATATTGAATTATAATTATTAATTATTTCCTATGTGTGTAAAGTGTTATCTTTAATAAAGATTATAATTCTAAATTATATTTGCATAAAAAATAAATATTTCTATCTCTTGGAGATATTTTGAGAGGAAATGTGAAAGCATAAAAATAGGATATTAGGGTAGAACATTTTCCCAAATAATGTTTGATAGTTTCATTTTCCAAATATTGTGGTTGACCAATATTAAAGTGGGAACGAGTTGGGCTAACATAGAAGTAGTTTACCCTAGAAATAATTTTGAAATTAATTTCCCTTAAAAGCATCATACAACAATAATAGTAGAAATAATTTAAATCTGTCTGTAATTGATTTTAATTGTTCTCAATTGGCACACATGACTGCTACATTTTCTCTATCTATTATCTTTGTTGGTATTAAGCCTCTGTAACTCATATTTGTTGTCTAATCAAACTCACTGAGGATCTCACATGTTTTCATTTTTCGTAGATTGTTCATGCTCCCAACATTTCTTCAACCTCTCCATCTGCAACATTTGAGGTAAGTCGTCCATTTCCATAGCCTTGAAATTTTCCAAAAATGATGTTTCTACTTTGTACATGCATGATGTTCATAGTTAAGTTCATTGTTAAATACAACTAACAACATAAGTATTACAACATCTTTTGTAATTGCAAACGCTTTCTTTGCAATAGCCTTCTATTTGCTTAAATTTGATATTTCTAAGACCTCCTCAGCCTTAACAGTCAATATGTCATCAAAGAGATCACGCCAAACAAAACAGAACCCGCAAACTCCTATCATAGTAGAGTCATATAAGTCATCTGAATTAGCTTCCCAACCAGATATACTATCAATTGATCAAGCTCTAGAAAACCACCATTGCTTCTGCATTAATTCATTCAACTACATTGTTGGTGACTGTTTGTTTGACACAATACATGTCTTGCTTCATGGGCAATACACAGTAGACGAGCTTCGCAATGGACTCGTAAGCTATTTCTTGGAATCCCTACATAATGGTTGTGCTATTGCTCTAAGATTCTTACAACATGAACTACACCCATCAATACTATATGACTTGCATGGCATACATGATCCAAGCACCTACTTACGTAGGATGTGAATTTCAACAGCAAGAACAAATCTAGCTAGTGAAACAGGACTTTGGGGTGACACATTTTGCATTCATTGACTGGGACGATGGTTGAAACTCCCTATATGCCTCTAGTCATTAACGCATAGGAAACCATATCTACATTTCAATACAAGTGCACCTCATCCGCTACTATCGATACTTTTCCATGACACTAATCCAACAGCAAGGCATTATGAGCCTATTTTTTCAAGGAAAAGTATACATAATGCCTAACAAAACCCCTAACTAGACATCCCCATTATACATTGCACTCTAGAGAACACTTGGAACATTATCGGTCAAGATTTTACCAACATTAACCTCTCTTGGCTTAGCACATTCAATGCTCCATGTGACGAGAGGATGTTTGCTGCTATAGCCTTCCTAGCTAACAATCGGTTCGATGCAATGGCTTTAATTTTATTCACAGCACAATCATTGGCTAATGCTATAAAAATTTAGGATACCGTTGCCACATCATGCTTTAGATCATTGCAACACCCTCATACAATGAATGGCCCTCTTGAACAAATACAAGTACTAATATCTAAGATTGGGATTCCATATTCTGCAAGTGGCCTTGAAGGATTTGAATGTTGTTTACTATGGTTATCCTGCATATTCCAGCTAACCATATATGTATGGTCAGCATCTCAACAACCACAACCTCATATATATTGCAATTTCCAAGAACCAAAGAGATATATTAACTTAGTTTGTTTCCCCATTAATTTAGGCCATTGTCATTACGCGCCATTAAGTGAGACAGTTACCAATGCTTTTGCATCGAAAGGTACTTACAACAATGTTGTATCAAACATGCCCAAAGTACAAATTCCAAAAGTGTGTTCAATAGAGTCTACTACCTATCATTCATTACGTTTGTTAAAAGCAACAATCTACAACAAGGACACAAACAAAATGCAACTGGCACAAGACAAACCTATTGCACCCAACAAATTTGGAAATAAAAAACACTCCCCTATATAAGGGAAAAGAAAAACTACCTTTTGTAGGCTGAGGCAGGCTCACTACCTTGCTAAAGATACATATGCAAGTACCACAAACAATGTAGTTGACAAATACATTAGGCTATACTTGCATAGCCTTCATGATGTACCCACGCAATCATGCACTCTTTGTGAAATGCTATGCTTCCACAAGGACCTATACAAGGTCAACGATGCATTAGTACATGAATTGTCATTCATATCTATTTCAACTAACACGAAATCGATTTCATTAGACCGAGCTATTTGCAAGCGATGGATAGATTCTGTGACACTTGGTAAAGTCCTTGTCTTTGCATCGCCATACAACATGCAATGCAATACACGAATCAATTCCATTCATGGCTTGACCTCATTAGAAGAAAGACTAGTGTCACTTTGAATTGGTTTTTCTCAAATTCGACAACTAGGATACGAAAGGGCACAATATGGATTAAATGGTACTATCATCAATGTGCCCGTGGATTTTGATAAGGTCTAAAAAGCATTGCCAGGACAAATGGATGAAGCTAGGGCAATAGCGGTCTGGCTAAAGGGCAAGTTAGAATACGAAAGTGCTTATGCACAAGGCAATGTTTGCCCTACACATGCTATACATGCCTTAGTAGAGCTATCAAAAACATCACTATATATGAAAGAGAACATTACGATCAACAATGATTGGGAAAGCCTCTTTAACAAAAATAAAGAACACAAGCAACAAGACATAGAAGAAGACACAGATGTAGATGAAACATTAGCTGAATATGACGTGATGAACCCATAACTGAATCTCTCATTCACTGGTTTAATGATGCACACTCCATCAAAGATCTTGATACAACCATAATTGAGATTGCTCCATCAGAAGGATGCAGACCTCTAGGTATATTTCAGGCTACCTATTCAAAAGAAATGAATTTCCCAACACTCTTTTATGGCTCTGCTCGACCAAAGCATATGACAAACAAGTTCTCGTACCAAAAAATAGCAAAATGGGAACTCATGCATAAGGACAATGATTTTGCCACACATATAACAAATATCTTTTTCAAAGCAATCAAAATCATTATCCACCAAATATCTTCACTAGCATGGGTCTATATATGAAAAGGTGAGCTACAAGGGAAAAAGTTAACTGCAAAAGATGTACGTAACCCCACCTACCTAGAAAGACTCATAAGATCACCATTGGGGTTTCGCTCTCTAAGGAGCATTCGTACTTCTCCTGATTATTTAGAACAGGCTAGGAAAAATATATTTGCAATGATAAGACTTCTAGGTCCCTCGACTTTCTTTGTCACCTTGACAAGTGCAAAACATTTTTGGGCCCCACTATGTAATGCATTACGCTCAATGCCCTCTACTGTTGGGGATAGTGACAACTTTGAAGACAATGGCCTAGACTTTGAAATTAGAAGAAACCCATTCCTTTGTAGTTGCTATTTCAACCACAAAATCAAGGCATTATGAAAGATGATGCTAAAGAATCACAAAATATTCGGCAAAGTTTTAGATTACTTCTTCGTAACCGAATTCTAAAATTGAGGAAATGAACATGTCTAGTTCATGCTTTGGATAAAGGATGCGCCCATATATGGACATTGCCCAAACACTGTCATCGAAAACTTCATTGACAAATACATTTCAACTAACACAACATTGCTAGATGCAAATCTGTCGAAAATGCAAACACACCATCATACTAGAATGTGCAAAAAATACAAAATGTCATCTTGTCGATTCAACTTCCCATTTCCCCCAATGAAAAGGACAACAATGTTAGAGCCCCTAGAAATCACTACTAGCACCCTTAAAGAAAAAGCGAAAAACATCTTCCAAAAATTAGGAAAAAAACAATACACAATGGAAACTACATTTCAAAACTTCTTATATGATTTGCAAATAAATGAAACATAATACATCTTAATATTGCAATCAACACTAACACAGAAAATTGTCCTCTTGCAATGATGCCCGACTGATATTTGGATAAATCCATTTGCCAAAGAGGTACCCCAACTATGGTATGCAAATACAGATACACAATTTATCTTAGATGCCTATGCTGCAGCATCTTACTATAGTTCATACATGACCAAGCAAGATCGAACATTGTTAGCTGCATTTCAACAGTTATGAGAGAAATGCACATACGCTTACAATGATAAGGTGTAATTTATACGAAAAGTAGGCAACACATTGCTAAACTATCAATAGATGTCTAGTCGACAAGCCATCCACCTTGTCCTTTCATTGCCATTGCATAAGAGCTCGCGAAAAACTATTTTTGTCAATACTACACCACAAGAGAATAGAGTCCTAATGTTAAAAAGTCCAAAGCTACTTGCAAAAGAACCAGACAACTCTGAAAACATAATGTATGCCTCTATAGTAGATAAGTATATGCATCGCCCAACACACTTAGATAACTTATCATTAGCTGAGTACATAGCATTTTACTCTGGCCATACAACACATACAAAAAAAGAAAAAAGGCCACTTATCATACGCTATGTAAGGTACAACCCACATATCGATTATGAAAACTATTTTCAAGAAAAGCTTACGCTATATATGCCTTTTAGAAACACTGAACAAGCACTATTACTTGGGAAACAAACATGGAGTGCAACATTCCATCCAAATCAAAACTAAATTGCAAATATTGAACAAATGTTTACAGCACAGGTAGGAACCAAATGGAGAGACATTGAACAAGCTGCAATACAAACTAGCAATGACAACTGCCCAACAATAGACTTAGATAATGACATGCACAAATAGAACCATGAGGACATCACAGATACATATGATATCATGCCTGACCTTAAACATTATAAAACCCCAAAGTTTACACATGACACTCGCAACTCTTCGTACTCTGAAATTGCACACCCATTCCTCCTTAGTAATGATGAATACTTCAAGTTACAAAGACAATTAAATAGACAACAACAAACCATATTGAAAGATGTATTAATGTCAAAGAAACTAGCACCTCATAAGCCATTGTACTTGTTTTTGAGAGGTGGTGCTGGCATAGGGAAAACATTTACAACTAAAGTTCTCTTTGAGCACTTATACGTATCTACGATAAGAAATTAGACAGTGACCCACTCAAACTAAAGGGCATTATTGTAGCCTCTACAGGTAAAGAAACATTCAATGTAGGTGGCATAACTGCACACTACGTCTTTCACCTACCATGCAATTCTGCAAAGATGCTTCTCCTAGATTCGAACACACTAGATAGCCTAAGCAAAAGACTTGGACAACTACAAATCTTGCTCATTGATGAAGCTTCACTCATTGGCTCCCGAATGTTGTACAACATTGATAGAAGACTCCACCAAATCAAGCACACACCAACAAAGCCCTTTGGAAATTGTTAGAAAGGTTAATCTTTCCTTGGATATATTAATTGGGATATTCCAAGGGTCCCTAAATGTAGTTTGTCCTCTTGTACACATGTGGAAGACATGTCATTGTTTGTCCTTTATTCCGCATGTAAGGACAACTCTTGTTTATTTCTTTATTTAGTTTATCCTCCTTAAGAGGATTGTGACACTTTGCACACACCTATTATGAATGTGGCATTCATAGAAATGGGAGTTACAAATGCAACTCCTCTCTCATCTCTATATAAGAGATGCTCCTCCTTCTTTCTTCTTCACTCTTAGCACTTGATGTTATTGTATTGAGCTACTTTTGCTCCAACACTCTCTCTCTCTCTTCTCTAGGCATTTGCCTTCATTCATAATACTCACAAGGGGTTTTCTTTGCTTTCCCCTTATAAATCCTTGTCTCCATTGTTGAACCATCTTGGTGTATGCTCTTGGAGTTGCTTATCTTATGGTAACATTGTTTCACACTTAACTTACTTGGATTGTTTCTCGTTCCTTGCTCAACATTATCATTTCTTACATGGTATCAGAGCTTGGCTATCTAATCCTTGTTTTAAGTTTTGTGTTGAAGGTTGCCATTCATTAGAGCACACCTTATTTGGAGACGTTATTGAGAGAAGAAGTTTGTGTTGTGGTTTTAGCTCATTTTAACATATCTTGTGTATGCAAGTTTCATATTATTTTTTTACTAACCCTCTTTGGAAGGCTTGCCGCCAAAGGGTTTTCTTATAAAATTTCAAAATTTTTTTTTTCTTGTTTTGGAAGGCATGCCGCCAAAACAAGAAGTATTACATGAGTTAAGTTTTCAATAAGTCTATAATTTTCTTACTCCTTATAAAAAAAAAAAAAAAGAAAAGAAAAAAATTTCTCTTCATACTATAATCTATATTGGTGTGTTTAAATTTTTTTTTTCATACTATACCATTATAATTTCTTACTATTATAAGTTCCTTGGTCTTATTTCTTACATTAATATCTCTTAATCGTGCGTAGCGCGAATCTTTTTTTAAATTTTTTTTGTGGGCGGTCGCGCCACCCACAGCGCTGCCGTGCACCATTAGCGTCGTCGTGTGCCCTTAGCACCGCCGCGCACAGCCACCACCATCAGCGCCACTGTGTACTCACAGCACTGCCGTGCACGGCCACCACCATCAGCGCCGCCGCGCGCCGTTGCGTACTCACAGCACCGCCGCGTACTCACAGCACCGTCGCGCACCCTCTGCACCGATCAAACCCTGCATCCACACCGCGCACGGAAAACTCCAAATGTTTATTATTTTTTTAAACATCCCACTGCTGAACCACCGCCCCCGACTGCCGCGCGTCACCTCCCGCCGACCCTTCACACCCGTAAACCCTAAGGCGCGGCCTGCGTTCAGGCCACGTGTAACCCGCCGCCTGCGCAACCTCGTCACCCGCTCGGCTCCATCCTTATCCTTTTCTTCCTTTAAACTGTGCATTTTTTATTTGAATCCTTCGCTTTGTTTATTAGACCTTTCTTAAAAACTTGTTTAATTTTTTTTTATAAGGAACCTTAAAAAAAAGTTTATTTATAAAAAAAAGAGAATTGTTCATTCATTTTTTTTAACAAAAAAAGTAACTTTTTCATTTTATAATTTTTTTTACTCTAACCTTTTAAAACAATATATATATATTATTAATTTTATATATAAAAAAACCATTATTTTTTAAAATTTGATTCTCAAATCAAGGAATCTTTTTAAAATTTTTTTTTGTAATCATGTCAACCTTAATTCCCGAAATAAAACTTAATTGTTCTAATTATCATTCTTGGAAAACTCATATCTCATTTATTTTTCATTTTAAACACCTCTTCGAAATAGCCACCGATCCTTCTCTTGAACCTGGTTCAGCGGCTACCCGAGACGAGAAAGATACTTGGAAAGCTAAAAATGAAGAAGCTTTAGGGTTAATTGGTATTTCCATTAATCCAGATTTATATGTGTTGATTGCTCACTGTTCTAAAGCTCATGATGCATGGTCCATCTTGAAAACCAAGTATGACAATGGAGATGAATACCACAAAATACAGTTGCAGGATCAACTTGAAGATCTCAGGTATGCAGATTTTAAAAGTATGGATGAATTTCTGTTAAAATTTGATTCTCTTAAAAGCCAAATTATTGCCTTAGGTGTTCAATTAGAGGACATTCGTTTAATTCATCTTATTCTTAAAAAGTGTCTTCCTAGACAGTTTCAACAGTTTATAACTAATATTCATGCACAACTTGCTATTCCTACTTTAATTTCTCAGTTAACTTATGTTATTTTTCAAACTTTATTAAGACAGGAAGAAGCTAAGCTAATTCAGTTTGGTACCCTTAAATCAACTGAACATGCATTTGTGTCTAGAAATTTAAATACTAATTCTCGTTCTAATAATAATAATAATAACCACAAACAATATAATACTAATTCAAATAATTCCAACAATAAATTTCATGCGAAATATAATAATAATAACAATCATCATAATAACACTCATAATACTCAAAGGAATCCTTCCAATTCTAAACCTCATTGTTCTTATTGTGGCAAAGATGGTCATATTGTCAATAACTATTTTAAAAAGCAAAATGATAAAAAACCTATGAATAATAGTACCAATAATCAAAACTCAAATCATAAAAAAGGTAACTCTACTGGTTTTAATCCTCGTCATGCTTTTACTTGTAGCTTTAATCTTTGTAGACCTTTAGAATGGATTGTTGATAGTGGTGCATCACAACATGTAACTTCTCATAAAGAAATTTTTGATTCTTTACAACCTGATACTGCTAACATTCCTATTCAGTTAGCTAATAATCAGACTTGTAAAGTTGAAGGACTAGGTGATGTTACTATTCCTAATGGTAAATTGCATGATGTTTTATATGTACCTGACTTGAAAACTAATCTGCTTTATGTTTCACAGTTATGTCAGGACTATAAAGTTGAATTCTACAAAGATACATGTTATATCATAGATCCTCAAACTCTAAAAGTGATTGCTCATGCTAAAATGGATAATGACAATTTGTTTAAATTCCATGAATTTGATACTTCACGATATTCACTACATACTTCTATTGGTTTCAATATATGGCATGAAAGACTTGGCGATTTAAATTTTGATTATATTACTTTCATGCAAAAGCATAATATGGTTGATGGCTTGCCTCACATTATACCTTCCAAGATTGCCTGTACAGGTTGTATGAGTGGTAAGATGCATAGGGAGCCCTTTCCAAGTGGAAAATCATGGTGGGCAACTCATAAGTTGCATCTTGTCCATAGTGATCTTTTGGGCCCCATGGAGAATAACTCCATCCAAGGTTCTCGGTATGCGCTTACCTTTGTTGATGATTTTTCTAGACGAACTTGGATCTATTTTTTGCATAGCAAGGATCAAGTTCTTGATATATTTATTGAATTTTAGTTATATGTTGAACGGCAATCTGGTTTTAAACTTAAAATTCTTAGAACTGATAATGGAAAGGAATATGTGAATAATGCTTTTCATTCTTATTTGAAATCATGTGAAATTAAACACGAGCTTACTATTCCTTATACACCACAACAAAATGGTGTGGCAGAAAGAAAGCATCAGACCATTGTTGAAATGGCTAGAAGCATGTTGCATGCTAAGAATCTGCATTATAAATTCTGGGCTGAAGCCATGTTTTGTGCCACTTATATTCTTAATCGAACTCCTACCAAAGCTCTCAAGCTTATCACTCCAGAAGAGGCTTGGTCTAGTAGGAAACCTAATTTACATCATTTACGGATTTTTGGTTCTATTGCTTATGTTCATACTCCTAAATAGAAAAGGCATAAATTAGATGCTAAGTCATCTCCTTATCTGTTTGTTGGTTATGATGAAAACACTAAAGGTTATTGTGTTTATGATTCCACTACTAACAAAGTTCAAGTTGCTCGAGATGTTTGTATTGCAGAAAATGGAGTCCATGATTGCTCTACTACACATGATGCAGAATTTAGTGGCACTAAAATTGTGTTGGTGGAGGACCAACCTCCTTCTCTTAACCCTACTCCTCCTCTTAACCCTTCAAATCAAGTACCACCTCTTATTTCTGCACCTACACCTCATGATATTCAAGTAGATACTAATGATACTTTTATTACTAATGATTCTTCCTCTAGTGATAATTCCATTACAACTAAACGTAAACCTAAATGGGCTCAAAACTTAATCAATGAAGGTGATGATTACATTTCTAGATCTGGTGGAATTAAGCATAGAAGGATTAATTATTGTAATTATGCTTTGATGACTACTATTATGAATTCTAACGATCCTAAGTCTTTTGATCAAGCTAACTCTCAACCTCATTGGCAAAAAGCCATGCAAGAGGAATATGATTCTTTAATTGCTAATCAAACTTGGGACTTAATCAAATTACCTCATGGCAAGAATATAGTTTCATGTAAATGGTTATACAAAACAAAGTTGAATACTAATAACGAAATTAGTAAATTTAAGGCTAGACTAGTTGCTAGAGGTTTTTCACAAATTGAAGGATTAGACTATAATGAAACCTTTGCTCTTGTTGCTAAGATGCCTACTATCAAATTAGTTCTTGCTTTAGCATCTAAACTGAATTGGCCCATTCATCAAATGGATGTTAAAAGTGCCTTCTTAAATGGTGATTTACATGAAGAAATCTATATGGCTCAACCTCCTGGATTTGTTAAGAAAGGTAGTGAAAATCTGGTTTGCAAATTGAACAAATCTATTTATGGTCTTAAACAATCACCTAGAGAATGGTATTCTAAAATTAATTCTTTCTTTATTTCTCAAGGTTTTGCTAGAAGTCAGAATGATCCAAATTTGTATATTAAACATACTAACGATGACATTATTATTGTTATTGTTTATGTAGATGATCTAATACTCACTTCTAATTCAGACACTTTGATTTCTGATATCAAATTCCAACTTAAACAGAAATTTTAGATGACTGATTTAGGTATCTTACATTACTTCTTAGGTATGCAAATTTTTCAAACTCCTAAAGGTATCTTTGTTTCTCAAAGCAAGTATGCTTATGATCTTTTAGAAAAATTTAAGATGAATGACTCTAACCATGTTTCAATTCCATGTGAATTAGGAACTAAATTAATGAATGATATGAATACTCCTTTTGTTGATGAAACTTTGTATAGACAATTGGTAGGAAGTTTAAATTATTTAACTCTTACTAGACCTGATATTGCTTATAGTGTTGGTTTAGTTTCTCGATTTATGTCTAAACCTCAACAAACTCATTTTAAAGTTGCTAAACGCATCTTAAGGTACATTAAAGGAACTATTAATGTGGGATTATTTTATGATGCAAATTCTGAATTTATTTTACATGGCTATACTGACTCCGATCTAGGTGGAGATCCCAATGATGGGAAGTCCACTTGTGGTTATTGTTTCTTTGTTGGTTCAGGTGCAATTTATTGGAAAAGCAAAAAAGAACACTCTATTTCCCTTTGCTCAACTGAAGCTGAATACAAAGGTTGTACTAATGCAGCTAAGGAAGCTTTATGGATTAGAAGACTTCTTGATGATTTGGGTCTACCTCAACAATCACCTACACCTATACATTGTGACAATCAAAGTGCTATTGCCTTGGCAAAAAATCTAGTTTATCATGCACGAACCAAACATATTTCACTTCAACATCACTTCATTCGAGAACAAGTTGAAGACAAGAAAATTATTCTTCTTTATTGTAAAGGAGAAGATCAAGTGGCTGATATTTTAACCAAACCACTTTCTAAAGAGAGATCTCAGTTCCATTGTAAAAATTTGGGTTTACAACCCGTTGATGTAAACTCCCCAAGTAAAGATTAAGGGGGGGTGTTAGAAAGGTTAATCTTTCCTTGGATATATTAATTGGGATATTCCAAGGGTCCCTAAATGTAGTTTGTCCTCTTGTACACATGTGGAGGACATGTCATTGTTTGTCCTTTATTCCACATGTAAGGACAACTCTTGTTTATTTCTTTATTTAGTTTATCCTCCTTAAGAGGATTGTGACACTTTGCACACACCTATTATGAATGTGGCATTCATAGAAATGGGATTTACAAATGCAACTCCTCTCTCATCTCTATATAAGAGATGCTCCTCCTTCTTTCTTCTTCATTCTTAGCACTTGATGTTATTGTATTGAGCTACTTTTGCTCCAACACTCTCTCTCTCTCTTCTCTAGGCATTTGCTTTCATTCATAATACTCACAAGGGGTTTTCTTTGCTTTCCCCTTATAAATCCTTGTCTCCATTGTTGAACCATCTCGGTGTATGCTCTTGGAGTTGCTTATCTTATGGTAACATTGTTTCACACTTAACTTACTTGGATTGTTTCTCGTTCCTTGGTCAACATTATCATTTCTTACAGAAATATTGATATAATATTTTGCAGTGACTTGTACCAAGCACAACCTATTTGCGATGCTTGGATATTTGAACAGCCAACAATAAACAATGAAAAGCTACCATACACATTTTGGCTTGATAATGTCCTCAACTTTGAACTAAATGATGTTATCAGGAAAATAGACAAGCAATTCATCTCCATATTAAACCATGCTAGAACTTCCCAACAAACATATCAAGATCTCACCTACATGAATAGAACATGTCATAGGTTGCCTCCAAATGATCCAAGATTTCCTTATTTGTTTCAAAGAAACTTAGCTGTCGATGAACACAATAGGAAAATGCTAAACTATTTACCCACACAACTTTACATATTTGAAGCAATTGATAGAAAAGATACGCCAATTGACCCTGACCATTTTCGAGTAGAGAGATCATCACTATCAAGCATAATATATGTCAAACCAAGAATTTTGATCGAACTAATAGTAGGAAATTTAGATGTGCATGATGGACTAGTTAATGGAGCCGACGACATCTTCCAACTACATTTACCTGAGAACCCAAGCATTGCATGGATACAATTCAATAACCACACCATTGGGAAATTACAATGCCAAAAGATGCAATCCTTGTACAAAAATTCTATTATGCCATGTTGGACACCAATACAAAAAATAGCTAAAAAAATTAGGACAAGTACAAATATTGTTACACGGACACAATTCCCTTTCCAGCTAGCATCTACACAAACTATTCATAGAGCCCAAGGACTAACAATGGATGCCTTGGCATTTAATCCATATAAATTCTTCCAGCATGGCCTTGCCTACACTGCTCTATCTTGTGTTCGAAATATTGACTCATTCTATCTTATGCATGAGCTAGAACATAAAAACTTTAAACTATGTCAAAAAGTAGACAAGGAAATGGATTGGCTTTGAAACTCTGCCACATGGACTCCTCAATATAGCCTTTCCTCCATACCACCAAACCACTTCATTATATGTTCCTTGAATACATGAAGCTTCGTAATGCATGGTCAAGAAATAGGCCATGACCATGACCTAATAAATACAACTGTACTATGCCTTCAGGAAACTAGACATACGACACAAGATCACCTAACATTTCTTAGCATGCATTTCAACTATTACTCTGCAATGTCTATACACAGGCTACTAACATGTCATGCAAAAACAATTACATCACTACAAAAAACTACGTTTTCAACAAAACATTTGGAATCAATAACCATTGATCTCTTGCATCTTGGAAACCAACTACGCATCACAAATGTCTACATCACACCAAGAGCACCTGTTCAAGATCTTTTCAACCTTATAGAAAATGTCATTTCCACATTGCCACAAAATGCAAAGGTCATCATTACTAGAGAGTTCAACATTGACATGCTAAAACCGCCCAACTCACAACAAGTGCTACTTGAGTTCATGCATTCCCATATATTCTATTTGACCACTGACAAGCCAACAATGGATACTGGAAGCTTATTAGATCACATTTGGGTTCACAATATTGACATGTCCCATGCAAAATTCACCATACTAGATGCATCTTGGACGGACCATATTGTTGTATCCTTACAATTTCATCTACAACCAACATGAATCAGTAGATTCCATCCAACACAAAAACTCCTTCCTTTCAGGACTCTTTCATCACCATTTCATTTGCTGCCAACTTATGCATATGCCTCCAACCAAAAAATTATTATAGAATACAAGTTACCACATAGTACAGGTACACATTGCAACAGATTGTATACTTAACATATTGATATATTTCTACACAACACCAACAAAATGACAGATAAGATGCAACCCAATGAGGCAAGCAAAAAATGACCCCATCTAGACACCAGGTATTGAAAAATTTCTACTCATTACTCCACCTTATGTGTACTGCTATTTCTTACCATCATATATTATCGTTGTTGCAAACATAACAATACTTATTACACCACCAGACTAAACTATGCCTTTTCTTTTATAGTCCACAGGATGAAAGTTCTCTTGCACCTCATTCTGACATTGATGATATCCAAGACTCAAAAATGTAGTCTCTATACCTCATAACATAATTGTAGAAATATTATTGTTCCCATGCAAAAAATTAATCTCCCTAGATTCTATGGACAGATCAAGGGTTGACCCAGATCAAATATCAATTGTGGTGGACATTCACACAACCCAATCTGGAAATGTGTTCGAAGGTGACATAGTAGTTGCATATGGTCATGCATTTGCTAAGGTCCAACCAAACTCACCACGATCACCAATAGCACACATAGATATGATTGATAGAGAAGGTTAGATGACAAATACTGCAACCATAACAAACAATCTAATTCAGAAATTGATGCCTTGGCTAAAAGGAGGCACAAGTGTATGGTTAACAAATTTCTCCATAAAGAAAACGTCCCAGTATGAAAGAGGAGATGCTACATACTATCTCCAGCTTCGATCAGACATAATTTTTGACACTATAGACAGAGTTTGTGAGCAGCAAAAAATCATTCCTAGCACAACAATAACAGAGCTATTGAATTCATAGAGCAACTACCATGTCGGTTCATTGGGTGTTATTGTAACTAGATACAACCATTCAACACATGATTACCAACTACATATTCGAGATGGAGAGAAAATTTTAGATAAGGAAACTGTACGCTAACTCCTCTCCATATTATTCCAACCCTCATTCATTAAAAATGTACTCTTCCAATTTACAGTCACTAAAATCTGGTTTTCATTTGCAGCTCTACATTTCAGATTTCCACAAAGAAGCATATGCCAGACTACAGAAACTCCTTGCCAAAATAAGAATGTCGTTACTCCTCCTAAAAAGTGTTACTCAGAGCAATGGTAAGGACCCGTGTAGCTTTAAATCCACCTCTGCAACTTTCATTGATGAGCTGAATGATGAATGTAGCCAAGTTGCACTTACTGATCTCCTCTCCGCCATCTTCAAAGTAAATTCTTTAATTTATCCTCACTTCTATTACTCCATGTCGTATTTTCACATAATCTCACCTACAGATATCACATGTAAAATATATTTAGATGGAAATATAACTCTCTTTACATGTTTGATTTTGCAGGTTACTAGCACAATCAAACCAAAAAAACCCATCTCCAACCCTATCAACTACGCTACACTACTTGCCACCAAACACCACCACCCTTCCAGCTCTCTTTGGCCACCTCTTTCCACTACTCAAACTATGCAACACTCACAAAATTTGCATAAGAACCATTGCTAGAATGTGTAATAGAGACTACAGATGAAATGATCGACTGCACTCTGCATGGTAAGCTACTACAAGAACACATTCTTGAACTAGCAAAGATAACATTTGAACAATACAAGAAAAACATGTCAATAGTTGTCTATACCACTAGAAATTTCAGCATATATGGTACATTTTCATTTGCACTCAATGGCAATATAATCTCAGTTGAAAAAGATCCAAAAAATGTAAGTTCCCCACTCTTACTCTTAGCATTAATTGGAATTGTTTCTATTACTAGTAGCAATATTCCTTTGGTAAAAATAGTTCTAAATTTATACAAGAGGGAAAAAAATTTCTAATATACTCTTTCTAATATATTGCTTCATTTTATATTATGTTCACAACTACAGAGACCATGAAAAGATGAACCAGCTACCTGCACAGCAAATCCAGTTCAAGTCACAATGTTTTTGTTCAACCACCTACCTCAACAGAGAATCCAGTTCAAGCCACTCTGTTTTTGTATTTTGTATCCGATGTATATTTCTTTTTAGTATACTATATAAATGCACACTTTGAACTAAATATCTCCAATGGTAACAATAATTACCTATTCTAGGTAACTAGAATGTGACCCAAGTAATATATAAGTTTCCTTTTTTTTGTAAGCTTCTGTAAATACAAAATATTTCCTATGAAAGTATTTCTTATAATTTCCCTCCATGCATTTCTCTTTCCTGCTATTATCTATTCATTTTCTAGACTAATTTTTAAGAGTTTTACTTATCATTTAAATTTTTTAATCAAAAATTATTTAACATTATTACTGTTGATTTCTTCATGGAACAATGCATTAGGATATATATTTTACTTGAAAATGATCAACCTACTTAATATTCTAGGTATTTAATGGATATAGTTATCATATATTTTGTTAACATGTTTTCTATTTTTTTTATAGACATTATTTGTGTAAACTGCTGAAACGAATTTTTCCTAGATTGCTCTCTTCAAAATAAATTGTTTATTATTTTCTCCTACATGAGTTCTAGAATAGCATATTTAAGAATTTTGATTACCAATTTAAACTATTTATTATTTTCTGCTATCGAGTTCTAGAATAGCATATTTAAGACTTTCAATTATCAACTGCATGATGCATCTCAGCCAAGTTCCCTTTGTATACTTTAGACGTGGCTTGTCTGCTAGTGATTGCCCATGAATGAGAAACACATTCATAGCCTGGACAGAAATCCACCCTCACTGCTATCAACCTGAGGAGTTGATTTCATAGGTGCCATCTCATTCAATTCAAGGCATTACATTGACATAACCATGTCTAAATTCTTCTTGCACACAATATGTTATGAATAGGCTACCATTTTATTTTCTCTACAAGTTTTTATGCTTCTCTTATCTTTAATATATTTGGTCTTTTATCAAATTTCAAATTTTTTATTGGACTTCATGCTGCTCTATTTTTGCATAGGATTCAGATATACTGTGGTTGAGAAAACTATTTTAGATATTTTCAAAAATGCCTATTTTGAATTGTCTTGTGATTGTTATTCTAGTGATCTGTATGGAAAGTCAAATATGGTGAATATAGGATTCATGTTCTTCCATGGAATCAAGAGGACAGTTGAGATGATCAAGGCATGGAAGAATGCTTTAGAGGTTGAGCCTTCTATTTTATGACATAAAGATGAGTAAGAACATTACAAGATTAGTTTGAGGGAAAAATTCTTGGAAACAAAGTACATTAGTGGGTTTTGTCAATCTGGCAACAATCTAGGAACTAATATTTTTTTCATTTGGAATTGAATAAAAAATGTCAAAATTAACTTAGATTAGAGTATAGAAGCATATAGCTTAAATCTGAAGCAACTAGTCATCTGGTTCAGTTGTGATCAAAACAAGGATGCAGTTCATGGCTTTTGTTCTTGTTTCTCATTCTTGTGCAATGAATCTTATCCGTTTGCTTGCATATGAAGTGTTTATTGTCTGGCCTGGTATTCCACCTCTGATAGCTGGCAATCTTGTTCAGTTTTGTTCAGAAGCTAATGTATTTATTATTTTCATCTATTCATTTTTTTGAAGCCCTAGTTTTTGTACTTTTCCCACACTGTGTGTATGAATTGTTGGTTTTAATATTCTTCCATAGTCCCATTAAATGATGGATGGCATTGCTATTGTAGTGGCATAAGAAGCATCAATCTCTTGAAGTCTAGAGGATTACCATCTAAGTAAATGTGGATAGAATTTCTCTTCACGGCTCCTATATTGGCATTTAAGCTTTTTGTATTTAGTTAGTGTCCTCTCCCTTTAGCCCAATTTCACCCTAGCACACTTTATATGGAGTTGAATGTGCTAGGAAAAAGCTTCACCTAGGGTTGCTTCAGCACCTGGCAGCTAGGCAAGGCCCATAGGACACTTCATTTTCAACAAGTCCTTGGCCACAACTTAGGGAAAATCTCAGAGAATTAATATTTCTCAATCTCTCCAAAGACTCCAGCCCAGCAGAGTTGTAAGGCAATGTTAACTACTACTGATTAATTAATATTTCTCAATCTCTCCACAGACTCCAGCTCAGCAGAGTTGTAAGGCAATGTTAATTGCTGCTAATTAATGGTTCTCATTAGTTCCTTCAACTGTGTCTCACTCTATTTTAGTACTTCCATGAATTTGACTATGCACTAAACTCTAAATTTCAGACTCTAGTCTTCCTCTATCATGCGCCAACTAGAGCTCTGTACTAACCATGAACATCTGCTCTATCTTTCCCACTGAGCTTGCCACAAGCAGGGACTAATGCTACATGCAACACTTGTCTTAATCTATAGTTCTCTTTGCTAATTATTTCGATGAACTTTTGTACAAATTGATTTGAATGATTATTCAATTGTAAGATGTATTCAAGTTATATTTGTTTGTTTGATATCACTATTGATTATATGATAAAAATAGGGTATCAAATTAATGATTCAAAAATTTCCCAAAATTTGTATATCAATTAGAAAATAATATTATTATAACCTAATTAAGAAATTATTTATTTTGTGTGGGAAAGGAAGTATGTAAAAATTAGTAGGGTTTTTTTGGTAAAATTTTAGGCGTCACCCATGTGAGCATCATGTAGAATCAATGAGTACTTAGTGTTCCATTTATTCTCATGAGAGATGGATTCATGTTGAATTACTATTCATGAAACATGGGTCAATGAGCTTGACTCAAAATCACAAGTTAAATCCTAATAGCAATATCACAATTTTAAGCATTGCATATTATAAGATAATGCAAAAAATAACAATATCCTAATATATTTATTATTTTAGATAATAGAATGTATTGTGAGTAGACGAAATAGTATTCAAATTGTGGTATTATTGTATATAGTATATACTATATTGTGACACGATTTGGAGGCTACATTGATTTTATATATATATATAAAGAGAAGAATTTCATAAACAATATACATTTTTTTACTATAAATATAATTTTTTGTTCAAGTAAATTTTTTATTTTTTAATACGATGAATAGTTACTAAAGTTATATTAATGTTTTCATTATCATACATAAAATCATTTAGAAGTCAATAGACTCTTAAATTTTAAGCAAATAATTATTTTTAGATAAATTGTGGTAAACATTTAAAACTAAATTAATTCATCATTTTTTATAAATTGCAATAATTAGGGATATATTTTTTATTTTTTATTTCAATATGTGAGTTGAGCTAGTAAAACATGCTCCATTATGACATCAATGATAATCTCATAAAGGTATTTTTAACTGTTGGTACTTAAACATAATGAGTAACTATTAGAGTTATATTTTATTTTTTCACAATTATTCATATGATCACTTAGAAGTCAATTATTTTGTAAAAAGTTTAAGAAAATAATCTTTCTTTTTTCCAGTAAATGTGGTAGAAATTATAATTTAAATCAATTCACCACTTTTTATAGATTACAATAATCAAATATAGATTTTTCATTTATCTTTCTCATCTTAGACATTATAAAGAGTATAGTAGAGGATTACAGTAATTTGGGTCGGGAGCAAAAATAGTAAATAAATATTGATGATAGATAAAGAAGATTGTTTCTCTATTCTATTCTCTATGTTTCAATTATTAATGAGATTACCCTTCAAAAAGTGGTATGAGAGAAGAATTTGCTTAAGTGTGTAGAAAGATCATTGAATTCAAGATTAGTATTACTAAGATTAGAGAAGACATAAAATAACTATATTGATTAGTAAAATCAATCAATTATAAAGTTTCATTAATATATCTAAAAACTTTATTAAGTATTACTTATTTATAATTAACCATATGCAACATAAGATAATTAAAATATGGATGAAATGGAATAGAATAGAATATGGAAATAAATATGATGGTATGTAAAATGGTGTAAAGATGGTATGAATATGGATCATAAATGGCTTTCATTAGTCACTATGTATACTGTCTCCATCTATCTTCGGTACTCATAATATGATATCAAAAATATTTTACATATAAAACAATGTACTGTTGTAAACCAATTTCATACTTACACAATTTTTTTGAGTACCAAAAGCTAAGTATCTTTATTTCTAAGGTTTTCTACAAGTATGTACATCATGTGTTGCCATTAATGACAACAATTATATCACTACACAAAGCAAATTGTCAACAGAAATCACAAGGTACTATCCTTGACAACAATGCCAAATGATATGGTTCATTTTATAAATTAACAAAATGGAGGGACTAAGTTATGTATATTTTCTTGACGAGCAAAATTAGCCCTTATCAAGTAGTTATCATTCATAAAAGGTTACATTTATTGATAAGTTATCATTTATAAAAGGTACTTTTATGAACCATGCATTATACACCATAGTTGTGTTCTTGAGATGATTTTAGTACTATGTATGATTGAAGGGTCAAATGTGTTCCTAGATTGTCAAATATAATTAGGCAATTATTGAATTAAAAATCAACTATTTAATAAATTAAAAAGGAATTTAAGAAAACCATAAGGGAGTTTGTTGCAACTTATGCTACAAACCTACATCTATGGTGGTTGCTACATAAACTACTAAATATTTGAATAGTGTTGAATTTGATTCTTAATTTAAACCAATTTTGGGATATTTAGGAGCCACAATGCATATAGTAGCAAAAAGTCTAAAAAAGACTAACTGTAATTGTCATTTCTAAGGTATACTAATCATGCGTGCTCAACATCATGTGTTTGAGCCATATGAAACAATTTGGAGATTTCAATGCTCATTTGATAATATAGATACCCCATCATACCATATTCTAGGCTTATGGTGTACAATTATAAAATATTTTTGTACATATGAAAAACCCCAAACAATTTCCTATTTTCTTCCATTTGATGATGTATTTTCTGAATCCCGAGGTTCATTTATGCCTAATTATAAAACTTGTAAAAATTTGTGATGTTCCAATTAATAGTGATGTTTAGTTTCATGGATTGCTATGAAAAAATAATAATATTATTAACTTTTAAATATTAATTTTAAATAAATGATTATATAGAAGATTTCATAATATTTAGAAGAGAATTTGAATATGTAAAAATAGTTATTAATATTAAAAATAAAATTTTCACTTTTGAAAATAAGATATTTCTTTATTTGCTAATATTTTTCCATTAACTATAGAAATCAAATCTATAAATTAATTTTGTAAATATTGTTTAAATATAAATACAATGTTCAATAGCTTGAATTATTTTAATGCAAAATCATATATAAAATTGTACTTCATTCTCCTATCGGTGTACCCCTTGCATCTTTGAATGCAAGTGCTAGTCTATGATCAAAGAGAAAATAGTTCTTTTGATCCGTAAGGAAATCTTGGAAATCAATGTGCATTCAATAATAGGGCATGGACAAGAATTTGTGATCTGAAGTGATAAGGAGCAATGGATGCATGTTGGGCTAGGGCTTAATCCCTAGCCTTGTGTTTGATGTTTTTCTTTCTTGCTGATATCATTTCCTATTTATTTTTGGAATAATGACTGCTAGGAAAAGTTAGTGTGGATTTCGGATTTTGGATATCATTTTTTGACTATGTTGGATTGGGGATTTTTATTGTTTACATGTAAAGGCCTTTGATTTATTCTTTGTTGGTGAGGATAGATGGTTCTTCTCCAACTGTGCATGCAACAAGATTTAAACCTCTTTATTCAAGGGAGAGTTCCAAGCTGAAAAAAGTTAATGGTCATTTTCTGTGTAGCCATGATCGCCCTATTCTGGTTATTCCTCTAGCGGTGATGATGGATGACATTGAATATTGGACTAAGCATGTTTTGATATGAAAATTTCTTGGAACCTACATTTCCAAGTATCTTCTCTTGAGGCATGGATTCATCACTCATGGCAGGTGGAAGGAGATATAGAGATCCTGTTGGTTGGGAATAGCTATTTTTTTTTTGTATTCTCATGCATGTCAGATTATGATCATGTTTTTGAAGGAGGGTCATATTTCTACAACCATGTGGGGTTATTTGTCTTAAACCCTGGCATTTAGGATTTAATTCTCCTAGGGATCTCCTTTCAATAGTGTTAGTTTGGGTTCACTTGCCTTGGCTTCCCTTAGAATTCTAGCAAGAATACATTCTCTATCAAATTGCTACTTTTCTAGGAAATCCAACTATAATTGCACATCAATCCCTTGATAAAAATGCTATTTCTTTTTCTAGAATTTGTGTTGAAATTGATTTGAATAACCCATTACCAAATTCTTTGGAAATTTTTCTTGGGGCTTCTTCCTAGGTGAACTTGTTAGATTATGAATCCATCCTTTTCTAATGTTGGATAAGTAATGAGTATGGTCATTTATAGTGTCAGTGTCCTCACAAATTAACTTCCAAAGGAGTGGATGGTTTTATGAAAAACAATGGTGTTGGTTTGGCAGATGCTATAGGAAAAAGACAAGCATAGATGGATAATACAACTAAGGGGAAAAATCAACTAGATAATACTAGAAAAGGAAAGGCTCAAATTCAAGATAAGGATCAATTTACCCCTACTTTCCCACAAGCTAAGGGGTGTGATTAGAAGAGGCCTTTGAAAGATCGACAACCTGATTTAGGTTTTAATCACTTTGAGGTGTTGAATAGTATGGGTTTAGAGGAAGGCATTCCTCCTAGTATCTCTTCTAATCTAGTTTTCCTAGATGAGGGACTTTCACTTCATGACACTTGTGGGGCATCCCAAATTGTGGTGCACCAGAAGAGTGAGGTCCCTATAGCTCCTGAGGTAGAAGCACTGATGACACCTATGGTGCCAGAGGATAATGACATTGTTCTAGCTGACTTGGTTAAGGATTTACTAGCATTTGCTAAGGGTAAGAGGTCCCCTCTCCCGTTAGGGTTAATGCATAGACCCTTTGAGGGGGTTTCCTTTACTCCTCCTCTAAAGAGTGAGCACAAAAAAAACCAGGAGAAGATTGAACTCACAAGAGATATATTGATAGAGTATGGGTTAGTGAAACCATTAGAAGTTCACCTTCCCCATTCTACTCAATGATGATTATTCTCTCATGGAAAGTTAGGGGGTTGAATAACATCCCTAGACAAAAGGCTATTCAGAATCAGGTGGTTGATCATTCTCGATAATGTTTTTTGTATCCTAGAGACTAAGCTCTCTGTGGAGTCTATGGTCCGATATGCCTCTAGTATTTGGCTTCGTAGGCAATGCTAGTGTGTTGGGGCTACATGAAGTGTTGGTGGTTTGGCTATCTTTTGGGATCCATGAAAAATTTCTCCCCTTGGTTGGGTGTCTTCTCGCTCAACTCTATCTATGGTGGCTTCTTGTTTGGACTCAGGAGAGATAATCATGATTACTAATGTGTATGTACCTATTGATTTTGTGGGAAAGGAGAAACTTTAGAGGCATATTCAATATGTTAGAAATTGTCACCCTTTTCATCCTTGGGAGTTAGTAGGAGACTTTAATTTAGTTTTAATTCTGGAGGAGAAGCAACGTGGTTTGGCTAGATTGGGTCCTTCTTCTACTCTTCTTCATCAGTAAATACCTCTTTTGCACCTCCCTAATGTTAAGCCTTCTAGTGTTCTATATAGTTGGAATAATTGAAGGACTATGACTAATGCTACCTCAGAATGTCTAGACAAATTTCTTGTTTTTGGGTTAGTGGCACCCTTACTCTCTCTTCAAAAATTCTAGACTAGAGGGGTTTTGATCATTGGCCAATCAAATTTTCTACTACTAGGCTATTATTCTGAAGCATCTACCTTTTAAGTTCTAGTTGATGTGGCTTTCTGACTCCTCTCTTTGTGATCTTGTATTATGTTAATGGAGAGATGGAGCTCCTACATATGGCACTACTATTTTTTCATTTTCTAAAAGGCTTCAATATATTAAAAGACAACTCAAGATATGGAATAGACAATGTTTTGGAAACCTTCACTCTATGAAGAGGCTTGCTTAGGAAGATGTTGATGTCATAACTAGGTAGATTAGAGATCAAGGTTTCTCGGAGGATCTTGGAAGGGATGAATCCCTAGCTTCTATTTTTCTAGAAGAATGGGAACTTTGAGAGGAAATTTTTTGGAAGGAAAAGGATAGAGTTGATTGGATCCAAGAAGGTGATAGAAACACAACTTTTTTCCATAAAACTGTGTAGTCTTGCTAGAATTAGAGCAATATCTCTTCACTAGTTAATTCTCAAGGGATTCAACTAACTTCCTTGCTAGCTTTGTTATAGGTGGCTACTCTATATTTTTATACCCTCATCTTTGAGGACTCTCCTCTTGCTGATAATGAAGAAAATATTATTTTGTCTTGTATTCCTTCCCTTATTACCCAAGAAATGAATGATTATCTCATGTGATCAATTTCTTTGGAAGGGCTAGAGGAGGTGGTCTTTGGCATGCCTAATGGAAAAGCTCCTAGTGTTGATGGATTTCTAGTTGAATTCTTTCAGAAAGTTTGGGAAATCATTTATCATGATTTGTTGGAGGTGGTTAAGGAATCATATTCTAGCAAGCAGATGCTTCAGGCATTGAATTCTACTTTCTTGACTCTTATTCCAAAAAGAGAGGGGGCTAATCAACTAGAGTTGTTTAGACCAATTGCCTTATGTAATGTGGTTTACAAAGTCATTACTAAGTTTATTGCTAAGAGAATTAAAAAGTGGCTCCCCATTATTATCTCAAAGTAATAAGGTGATTTTTTTGCTGGTCGAAATTTTTTGGATGGGGTGGTTATTGCTACTAAGGCTATTCACTCTATGGCTAGTTCAAGGAAGCGATCTATGTTTGTTAAGATGGTTATGGCTAAGGTCTATGATAGAGTTAAATGGATTTTCCTAAGGAATATTCTTCTTGCCTTTGGCTTTAGCTCTAACTGGGTGAATTAGACTATGAGTTGTGTCACCTTCACCTCCTTTTTAATTCTTCTTAATGGTCAACCTTCCCATCTATTTGATACCTTTAGAGGTCTCCACTAGGGTGATCCTCTCTCCCCCTATCTTTTCATCATTATGGATGAGGGCTTGGGAAGATTCATTAAGTATCATGTGTCTAGGAACTCTATCTAGGGGTAACAATGGGGTAATGGTTTACCCACTCTTTCTCACCTTCAATTTGTTAATGATTCTAGTCTTGCGGGTCTTGCTAGGATCAAGGAAGCTGAAGCCTTTCAACATACTTTAGATATTTATTTGGCAGCTTCAGGCCAAAAAGTTAATGAGCAAAAATCTTCCTTTTAATTTTTTAACACTCCTAATTCTATTCAACAAAGGATTAATAATATTTTGTGATTTCAGATTGGGTTGCTTCCTTTGACTTATCTTGGCATCCTTATTGTTGTTTTTAGAAAGCCACGACTGTTCTGGAAAAATTTGATTATTAAACTTTAGGGAAAGGTAAATTATTGGACTCATAGATGGCTTTCTACTATTGCTTGGGTTAGCTTTCTTCAATCAGTTATCCAAGCTCTTCCTACTTATAGAAGCATGGCTCAAGTTTCTCCTATTTACTTTATCAAGGAGTTTGATGCTCTTTCTTGGCAATTCCTTTGGAGTGGTACTTTTTGTATCTCTAAATGGAGTTTGATTAGTTGGGAGACTATGTGTAGGCCTAAAAAGGAGGATAGTCTTGGTCTTCGATCATCTCTCTTGAGTAGTCAAGTGTTGACTGCTAAGCTTTATTAGCGATGGTGCTCTAGACAACATCAACTTTGGGCTCGTATTATCACCCATAAATATTTTAGTGGTGTTGATCCTTGCTCTATTTCTGCACTTCCTCTTGAAGGTCATGGTTCTATGGTCTGGCATACTCTAAAGACTGGTGCTCTGTTAATCAAGAGGAGTCTTTCCTAGATATGTAAGGGAGGCTCTGAGGCTTTATTTTGGTCCAGTACTTGGGATGGATTCCCCTCCATATTATCCATGTATCCTCATCTTTAGACTCTCTGTGATTTTTGGATGGGATAAAGTAGCTCATTAAAAGATTCCTTATCAAATGGGACCTATTGTTGGTTATAGATAGAAGCACACTTCTGATTGGCCTCCTAGAGGCAAAGAGGTGGATTATTAGGAGCTTTCTTAGATTTTTTCCTCTAGGGAATGTTGCTCTTTTCTAAGACTAGATGTTTTGGCTTGGAGAGGTACCTTGTCTAGTAAAAATTATCTCTGGTGGGTATTAGGAGATAACTAGACAATTGTTCAAGGATGCTGAGATACCTTGGTCGAAGCAAGTTTGGAATAAATTTTCTTGGTCCAAGTGCAATTCTTTCATGTGGCTAGTGGCTTGCAACCACTATCTTACATGGCATAATCTTTGTAAACATGGATTTTAGGGCCCTTCATATTGTGAACTTAGTGTGGTAATGGGGAGGAGTCTATCTCCCATTTGTTCTTCCATTGCTCCTTTTCTACTTAGTTATGGCACCTTTGTTGGAATACTTGGGGTTTCTCTTGTAGGCATGCTTCCTCTTTTCTTGAGTTTTGGCCTCACTTGGGCAATGCTCCCTCCAAGTCTTCTCTTCTCCATGCTACTTGGATTGCTAGCCCATCATTCATTCTTTGGCATATATGGCTAGAGTGGAATTGTCAAATCTTCCAAGATGTTAGAATTGGTGTCATGCATCTTTGGTGGAAGATCTCACATTCTCTTCATGGAGTTCTAAAAATTAACATTGATGGTTCTACCTGGGGGAATACAAGCCCTATTGGTATTGGGGGAGTGGTTCATTATAGCTTTGGTGAAGTTAAATTCTCTTTCTTAGTACATAAGGGTTACCATACTAACAATCTCATGGAGGCTTGGGCCATTTTATATGTTTACATATAATAGTGTTGTTTGCAGGGGCAACACAAGATTATCTATGAGTTTGACTCCCAAGTGGTGGTGAACTTGCTTACTTCGCAGGAGCTTGAGGATGTTAGTTGGTAGCTAGCTATTATTGTTAATCAAACTATTCTCTTTTGTACCTCTCTTGAGTTTATTAGGTTTACTTACATTCCTCGTAAATAGAAAAAAGTTGTTGACTATTTGGCCAAATGGGCTTCTGCTCATGCTCTGGACTGGAATATTCTGGATAGGGGGAAACTTCCCCTTGATCTATTACAAGAATTTGATGAACTTGTTGCTCATGATAGAGCTCATTATTGAGCTTTCCTTGGTGTAATCCTTTCTGTCTTAATAAATGTTTACCCCTCTTTTTTCCAAATTACAATAATAGGGTAGAGAAACTCATTCTATCTTTCTATAACCATGATTAGTAGAGTAAAAAGAATAAATAAATCTTCACCTTTGTCTTTTCTTCCTTTGAAACTGGAGGTTCATACCCTTAAACATACTATAAACATACTCATGAATATTTAACAAGTTGTATATTTGATAAAGTTAAATATTGACTTGAAGTGAAAGAAGATGAATCATTGAGCATCCTTTCTAAATGTCACGTTTGATTAATCTAAATATAAAGAAATTTAATTTCTTGATGAATTTTATGATAATGAAATGGTGAGAAAGGAGGTGACAATTTTCTAGATTTTGGATCCTTTTACTTTGTAGATATATTTTTGAAAACTTATAAATATTCACATTATTTTTCTATATCATATCATGGTAATTCACAATGTGAAATGCAAAACAATGAAGGCGTAAATGCAAATATGATAAACAAAATGAACGATTCTAGTAGATATAGTAATGATTTGCACACTCATGATCTATTTATATCCTTGGAAAGTTTTCTAAATCCTATTATATTATCAAAATATTGGCCTCTAGTTCATATAAAAGATGAAATGGTATTACAGAGCACCTAATTAGGTAGGACCTTTCTATTGGAAGATGCAAAATTAGTGGGGATAGAAATACTCAACCATCTAAATCTCCATGTCTAATGGACAAGAAATATTTGGGAGGACTTTGTCATGTCCACTTCTGAAAGATAAAAAATTATTTTTATAATAAGTAAATTTATCTAAAATAATAAATCAAGACATAAAAGTAATTCAAGAAATTTTTATGTTTCAAGGCTGAATATTGATTTTTGGCTATAAAACTCTATATGTGATCTACTTGCTATTTTTGCAAATTTCTCCTTCCAATTATTTTTTGCCTCTCATTATTTATGGATTGTTTTGTTGCTATTTTCTAACAATACTTAGTTTATTTCTATTGTTTCTTGGTTGTTTTACATGTAATTCTTATCTTATTTTTATCAAACAATATTAATGTTACAATAGAATGTGTTATATTCATTCAAATCACAAATTTCACTAACAAAAAGAAAGATATTTTTTGATATGGTAAAAAACTTAAATTATATGGCTAGTAATTGTGCATTATAAAAAGTGATGGAATAATCATTTTAAAAAAAAAAATTACTAAAAAAATGATACTTTACTTAGCTAGAAGAAATAATTGATTTCTAAACATTTTTTTAAAAATACCTATGAGAAGAACTTTATTAACTCCAAAAATTATTCAACATTCAAGAATTAAAATAAAATAAAATAAATATAAATAAAATTCATAATACCAAAGACACATAAACAATATTACAAAATATTTCATATCGAACAATAGTAAGAACTCAATATGTCTTTCATGAGAATTTTAATTGCACATAAACATATATACATACATACATGCATGCATCCATATAACTAGTGGATTGTTTTGTTTAAAATAAATCACAATCACATCTCCTTTCCACTCACAATTTCAAATATGCTTCCTTAAAGCATGTCACAATATGATACCATATAGGAAGTACACGTTGAACATAATTCTCTCTATTCACAATAGACTGTCAAGAAATAAAGTAACAAAAATTCGTTGGGCTTAAGATGTAGATGTAGACTAGCCTCCCATGTTTCCTGATTATGTGGTATTTACATTGCTTTCATAATTAATAAATGGTGTGATATCTAGTGGAAATCAAAAATCTGTGGTGATACATGAAATGCACTTCTAATTGTAATTAATCTATCAACTACCTCGTTCATATTAGGTCGCTCTTGAGGCAGCTCCCTTGTACAAAACAATCCAATTTGTATAGATTGGGTGAGGCTTTCCATTATCATTTATGTTTTTGATTCATGATCATCTATAAGAAGGAAACTATCCACCACATGTGAAATTCTATTCAGAAAATGCATTTCTATCCACTTTCATAGATTGGTTCCTTCACTAAATATATCATTTATTGGTCTCTTCCTTGTCAACAACTCTAAAACTATAATTTCATAATTGTAAACATCTCCTTTTGTGGTCAATGTTCCAACTATTCCAAATTCTATAATAAAAATTAAAAAAAGATAAATTTCTTTAAATTATTTCAAGTATTCAATTACTTACAAGATAAAGAAAGAAAATCAATGAAATGTAGAGTATAATAACAAGAACCCATACCTAGTGCAATGTAGCCTACAAACCCTCTATGTGCATTTATAGAATTCAGTGGCTCAACTTGAGGTCACAATGAATCACTAGAACAAATGATTGATGGTGAAGATATGTCATTCCTTGTGCTATCCTCATTGCTATCTTTATTCACTCATTGAAATTTAATATGCACGAGGATACATCCATCTCTCTAAACTTCCATTTGACATTAGTGGAAGCATTAAGGCTTTGAAATCAAGGTTGGAGCATGGTAAAATAATTTTAATTATTTTGTGGTGCCAAACTCTCTTTAATACATTGCATTCTCTTTTAAAATTTTGATTAGGATGTTCATCTTGCAACTTAAGAATTTTAATAGCAACATTTCTTCCCCTTCACGAGGATACATCCATCTCTCTAAACTTCCATTTGACATTAGTGGAAGCATTAAGGCTTTGAAATCAAGGTTGGAGCATGGTAAAATAATTTTAATTATTTTGTGGTGCCAAACTCTCTTTAATACATTGCATTCTCTTTTAAACTTTTGATGAGGATGTTCATCTTGCAACTTAAGAATTTTAATAGCAACATTTCTTCCACTATTTAAAATCCCCTTATAAACTGACCCAAAACTAGCAATTCCTATAAGATTTTCATCACTTAACCCATTAGTTGCATCTATAAGCTCTTTTTATGAAATTTCTAGAGGTCATACTTTAAGAGTAGTAATACTGAAACCTTTACATGACCTATAGGGAAATGCTACCAATAGGAGAGGCATGATCATAATTGTAATCCCAACTACAAATGGAATTATTACCTTTTTAGAGATTGATGATTGCTTGTGTTTGGAATGAGAGCATGGTGGCAAGTTTATCCATCCACCACAGAGTCCAAGATTTTCTAAAATTATAGTGAGCATGCTCATCTTGCAACTTGAGAACTTTAAGAGAAATGTTGGTGTCATTCTTTAGAATCTATTTATAAGCCAACTCAAAACTGCCACTTTCTAGAAGATTTCATCATTGAACCCACATGTTGTCTCTATAAGTTCTTCATATGAAAAATTTGGAGACCATACTTTGAGGGGTATTGGAACATTTGCAGATCTAGATCTGTGGATTGGACGACTTAAACAACAAACACTAAGACTAGATTCCAAAGCCAAAAGTGTTAAATAGTCGAAATTGACTTACGTTTTCCAAACTTAATTTATCTCTTAATATAGTGTTATTTAAGAGTGTGAAAGATGCTATCAATATAAGAAAAACAAACAAAGCTGTAATGTTGATTAAAACAAAAATTATTACCTTTTTGAAGACTAGTGAATGTTTATATTTAGAATTAGAACATGGAGGGAAGTATATTCATCTACCTATTCATCCAGCACAAATGACAATATTTTCTATAATTTCTGAGACATCAAGTGTTGTGAGAGGGCACTGTCTATGTAGGAGCCAAAGTGAACTTTTATTAATTAATTTAAAAATTAAGTATAATAGTTTTATGATTTTAATCTATTAAAAAATACAAACAAATTAATTATGAAGATACATTTTGACCTTTCCGTAGCCAAAACCTTGTGAGAGCTCCTCCCTTTGAGACCTTTCCAATTAACATGTTTGAAGAAAGACTAAGATGCTTAAGCATCTTTATGTTTTTGAAAGCCCTTGGTATTGTAGATAAATGAAGTGGGCAAGATGTAGTTAATTAAGATAATGCGTAAAATCACAGTTCTTATTTTCTGACCGACTTTTGAAATGGTTTTCAATTTTATATATATAACAGACTGACCATAAGATGTTGTCATGAACATGATACACAACAGACGCGGGATCTTTTGGTTTCAATCTATGTGCAAAATGTCCAAAATTAAGATATTATACATGTAACATCACATTTTTTTATTTTTATTTTAATTTAAAAGAACTTTTCAAGCTTTGAGACATAAATTATGCCTTCAGCGTCAACACGCCCAATATTTAAAGCTCTTCAAAACGTTTTCTAATTCATGTAATTTGTCAGACGCCTCATTTGCTTTTGCAGACCTAAGCTTTGACCGAATCCATTTGGATACTTTAATCTTTTATCGTATAGTACAATTAGATAATGTTAATAGAGAACTTGGGTTAATATCAAATGGAGTTAATATTTTTATCTTTTATAGTTTATTTTTATCAATTTATCTTAAACAAAGATATTACATAGATAACTTGATATCACTATTAATTAGCAGTTGCAAGCTTTTCTGCTTGCCACAATGAACTGATGGGTGTTTATTTTAAGTAAAACATTTTTTAAAAAAATCTTGCATAGTTTATTTTTATCAATTAACAAAGATAACATAGAGAACTTGACATTACTATTAACTAGTAGTCGCAAGCTTCTGTGCTTGCATCGATGAGCTGATAAGTGTTTACTTTAAGTAAAACAAAATTTGATTTTGTAATAAATCAAATAAATAATATTTATTTATTTAATTAATCATATACTAATAAGTTATCATCTTAAAATATTCCCATAAAAATCTATATGATAACTTATTAGTATATGATAAATTAAATAAATGAATATTATTTATTTTTTATTACAAAATTAAATTTTATTTTACTTAAAGTAAACACCTATCAGCTGATTATTGCAAGCACAAAAGCTTGCGATTGTTAGTTTATTTAATTTATCATATGCTAATAAGTTATCATCTAAAAAATATTCCCATAAAAATCTATTATGAAAAACTAATAAGAAAATAATATTAAAAACATAACACATATAAAGTGGAGCAAAATATATAAACTAGAATAATTATAAAAACTAAAAACTAAACCAAGGGAAGTCTCGGTGCTTTGCCTCTATGAGCATCATCTAGATCCAATGACTACTAAGTGTTCTATTTATTATCATGAGAGATGGATTCTTGTTAAACATAAGTCAATGAGCTTGACTCAAAAACTACATAGTTAAACCCTTGTAACAATATCACAAGCAGAAATGTTGGTTTGATCAAGGGTAAGGTTCGCACACTGTGATCTGGGTTCCTAATTTTAATCCTCACGATTCATCTATTTACTTTTTTCCACACTGGATCTGTTTTCCTCTTTTGTTGATTGAGTACCACGATCTGGAGATTGTTGCAGCATTTGATTGGCATACTTTGTCAATCGACCCTTATAGGTAAGTTTTCTTTATCTTCCTTGTCATTTTTGGATATTAAGGTTGGGCATTTTCCACTTGGCCTAGGTTAAAGGATATTTTCTTCATCGACCTAGAATCCAAGTTTTTTATTGCCTTGTTTGCGACTAAGGAAGAAAGGAATGTTGTTCACAAGCAGAAAGGTTGGTTCTGTCAAGGGTTAGGTTTGCACATTATGATCTGGGTTTCTAATTTTAATCCTCAAGAAAACAATCCAAAGAATACAAATATGAGATCCCAGTGATAACAAATGGTGTAGGATACTGTCATCCCTTCATTGTGCTCACAAGCTAGACAACAGAAAAAATACTTTAAACCCCATAATGGGAACAAAATTTTAGTGTAGCTCTTTAGAAAACAAGATCATAGGCATGGACCAAATCAATTGCAAGTTAGTCTTCCATGTCATTTGTTGTAGCATTCAATTGGCATACTTCATCAATCGGCCCTTATAGGCAAGTTTTCATCATCTTCCTTGTCATTTTTGGATATTAAGGATTGGGCATTTTCCACTTGGCTTGGGTTAAAGGATATTTTCTTCACCAACCTGCAATTCAAGTTTTTTATTTCTTTGTTTGCAACTAAGGAAGAAAGGAATAGTGTTCACAAGTAGAAAGATTGGTTTTGTCAAGGGTTAGGTTTGCATACTATGATCTAGGCTCCTAATTTTAATCCTCGCAATTCAACTATTCAATTTTTTCCATAGTGGATCTCTTTTCCTCTTTTGCCGATTGAGTATCGCAATCTAGAGATTATTAAAATTTTAGCTAACAAATTGGGAATTTTCTTAAAGCATGACCTCATCCCCTTTGAGTGCCCACAATTGGAAGTTAGAGTTTGTTTGTTGATTGATCCCTACTTCAATATCTCTCATATCTCAATGGGGTGAATCGTGTTAGTTAATCAAGATACAAGATGAAGTCACAGACAAAATAATTCAACATAAACTTGGTCATTTAAATACACATTGGCAAACAGGTGGTCTAGATGATATGGTAATCTGCTTGGATCATTGTTCTAATCCAATGAGATGTTCTCAAAAATTTGAAGTATATGAAAATATAGCTCAGCCTACCTTTGTGCAAATGGACAAGCAAGAATTAATGCCTTTTGCAATAGCCAATCAAATGATAATGTCAAAATTTGTGCATATTCTCAGATTGATTATGGCATTTCTCCAATAGTTGGATGCTCACTCAAAACTGTTCCTAACATCATCAACTATTTCGGTTTCATGCTCAATTCAACCAGTCATTTTCCATAATAGGAGGTTTTCATTGCCTATATCCCCCATTCAACATTTGATTTTTAACCCAACATCTACATAATTGAAGTCTCGCCAAGTAGGATATCAAATTATCTCAGAGATAGCCACTTCTATTGCTTTTGGAATTGCAAGACAAGAAGGTATTATTAATGATGAGTACAATTTGTCCATGATTGATAATTTTCTTAGAGAATTTCAGTATTGGAATAGTCTAGTTCATATTCAACCTCTTGGTGACAAAATGACTATTGATGAGGTTGATAATTCAACTATGGATGAGCAAAAAATCAATTATAGACATGAGTATCACTCAATGGGTGTGTCAAGATAAATTAAAAGTGTACAATTTTTTAGCTTCGGAGGATTCCTTGGGGTTGGAGAATTGTGTTTATCAACAAGTGCAGGAGTTAGTTGATTCCTTGCTTCCTCAATTTCCCTACTGCCAAGTTCAGAATTCACAGATATCAAAGTATTTTGATTCCATTAATGAAGGCCAAGGTGTTAATAAGCAGCAACCTTTGTCAATAATGCAAACCCCATCAGGTAAAAGCACAAACCTGTGTCATCTTTTATAAAGGAAAAGTGATATCATAATTTAAAGTCTTCAACTTTAATGAAATAAAAGTGGCATTTATGCCTAGAATTTGAAGATGATGTAAACTAATGAAATGTGTAAAATTGGATGAAGTTTATGTCTATAATTTTTTTAAAAAAAATTGAGTGACAATTTTATTTATTTTTGAATTTTTAAAGTGTATTTTTTAATTTTTAAAGTGTATTTTTTAATTTTTTAAAAATACTAAAAATATAGAATTTTTTTCCCGTCAAAAAAATAGATGCAAATGTTCATATTTTGGTTTGATTTTGGAATATGTTAGAGTTAACATGTATACCTAGTGCACCAAAAAAGAAAAATTGAAATTTGGCTAATATTTTGAAGTTATAACTGGTCAAAGTCAAAGTTATCAGAAATTGACAATTTTTTTCTCCCATCAAACTTTTTCCATCAAATCTACATATTTTTTAAAAAAAATTACATATTCTTGAAGAAGACTCTCTCCTCTAGTGTAGCATAAAAAAATAATAAATTTTTAACATGATTTACTATTTTTTTCTTATTTTTGAATAGACATCTTCTTGAATCTTAAGATACCTACTTGTAATATTTTCAAATTATAACATATTATTCATAATCAAAATATTTAAAAAATTATATGATCATAATCATGACTCTGAGAACTACAAAAGTATATTTTTAGTTTTTATTAAAACTTCAATTTAGTAGGTCAAATTGGCCTTCAAAGTGAGATGTTTACAAAAATTTTGATTTTTGTTTGTTTGGCAGCCACATTGGATGCCACACAGACTGTTTCGGCCGGAACCGTTTTAGCCGAAATTGTTCCGGCCGAAACCCCTATCGACAAATTAAACCACTAGTAGTTAATGTCACTGTTTGATATAAAATAAATTTTTTTTTTCTTTTTTTAAAAATTAAATATACAATACATCAAAAATTGGAAGAGGATTTTCAAAAGACAATTAATTTTGAAGCAATTTTCAACAACTATTCTGTGGATTTAATCAATATTGGGGTAAGTGCACATAGTTGTGGTGCCAAAAGGGGGGTATAAGTGGACACCTTTTTCCTGAAATCTATAAATTTTGAACTTCAACAAGAATTTGAAGATAGTTACGCTCAAAATTTTAAGATATGAAAAAAACAAAAGTTGTAGTCCTTTGAATCTAGTTTCTAAACTACTATTTTTTTTTCAAAATGGTTTAGTTTTAGGTCCTCAAAAAAGGGGGCCACAAAAAGTGGTATTGTTTATTCCAAAAAAAGATAACACAGTACAAAGTGCGGCTCCCCTAAAATTTTAAATTTTTAAAAAAAATTCTTTAATTGTTCTAGTCAAAAGTTACTTAACACTATGTAGTTTATCCCAGATTTTTTGGGTAATTTTATAATGTGTATTTTTTTTTAATGAAATTTTTAACTAGACACATTCCAAAAACATGAAATATCTATGTGCCTCCCCTAGAAATAATTGAAAACTAATCTAAAATCAAAAATTTTTTTTTTCAAAGTGTGTATAATGGAGTCTAGTTTCTAAAAAACTAAGTTGTTTCAAAATTCGATGAATGAGCTAAAATCTATAGCCCAATTAGTAAACGGTGGTTTTTGACAAAAAATGAACATACATTCAAAAGAAATTATAGATGAAAGGTTTGAAATAGTTCAAATTAAAAATAAATTATATGGTTAGATAGCTAACACAAAGACCTATAATGCTATGTAACCTGATCTTATCGATACCCAACCACGAGGAATCTTGAAGGGGAGCACATAAGAAAAAATAATCATTTTTGGTATGTTTGTTGGAAAACACATCTCAGACCTGTTCATAAACTCCAAACCTTTGGGTTGGATCTCCAAGGCAAAACCAAGCCTTAGGCTTGGGTTTAAATAAAATTTCAATATCGTGTGCACCCTATAGCGCGCATGCGCTAGCACGTGCACGCTATAGTGTGCATGCACTATTAAGACCTAAATTGCATAAGAGAACTAGGTGGGGGGGGGGGGGATAAGGGAAAGGCCATGTGAGTGTGAGAGAGAGATAGAGAGAAAGTAGGGGATGGGAGAGGGGAGAGAGAAAGTGAGAAAGAGTAGGGGTGGCAAAGAGAGTATAGGATGGGAGAGAGAGTAGGGGTGGCAGAGAGAGTACAAGATGTGAGAGAGAGGAAGTGTGAGAGAGAGTAGGGGTGGAAAAGAGAGAGTATGGGATGGGGGAAAGAGATTGAAAGTAGGGGATGGGAGAGAGAGGAAGTGTGAGAGAGAGTATAGGTTTGGGAGAGAGAGATTAAGAGTAGGGGATGAGGGAGAGAGAGAGTAGGCAATGGGAGACAGAGTGGGAGAGGAAGAGTGAGAGAGAGGAGGATGGGAGTGCATGTGTGTGAAAGAGAGAGAGTATGGAATGGGAGATGGGGAAGACAAAGTAGCTCGAGAGAGAGTAGGGGATGGAAGAGAGAGTAGGTGATGGGAGAGGGAGTGGGAGAGGGAGAGGGAGAGGGAGGGGGGATAGAAATGTGTGTAAGAGAGAAAGAGAGAGAGAGAGTAGGGGATAGGAGAGAGTGTGAAAATGTAAGAGAGAGGGAGGGAGGGAGAGAGAGAGAGAGAGAGAGAGAGAGAGAGTAGGCAGTGGGAGAGGGAGTGGGAGAGGGAGAGTGAGTGAGAAAAAAGTAGGGGATGGAAGAGGAGAGAGAGGGGATGGGTGTGTGTGTGTGAAAGAGAGAGAGAGTAGAGAATGAGAGAAGGGAGAGAGAGATAGAGAGAGTAGGCAATGGTAGAGGGATGGGAGAGAGAGGGAGAGAGTGAGAGAGAGAGAGAGTAGGCGGTGGGAGAGGGAGTGGGAGGGAGAGAGAGGTGGAATGGAAGCGTGTAAGAGAGATAGAGTAAGGGATGAGAGAGAGTAGGTAGTGGGACAGGGACTGTGAGAGAGGGGGGGGGGAATGGGAATGTGTATTTATTTATAAGAGAGATAGAGTAAGAGATTGGAGAGAGTGTGAGAGTTTGAGAGAAAGTAGGAGGTGGTAGAGAGAGCTCGTACGGTATGGGGGAGAGAGAGAGAGAGAGAGAGAGAGAGAGAGTAGGGGATGGGAGAGAGTGTGAGAGAGAGTAGGGGATGGAAGAGAGAGAGTGAAAGTAGGGGATGGGAGAGAGAAAGTAGAGAGGAAGAGAGAGTACTTGAGAGAGAGAGAGATAGTAGGCAGTGCAAGAGGGAGTGGGAGAGGGAGAGAGAGAGGGGGGATGGGAGTGTGTGACAAATCTAGAGAGTAGGGAATGGGAGAGGAGAGAGAGAGGGAGGATGGGAGTGTGCATGTAAGAGAGACAGAGTAGGGGATGGGAGAGAGTGTGAGAGTGAGAGAGAAAGTGGTGGCAAAGAGAGATCGTATAGGATGGAGTGAGATTATGGGATGGGAGAGCATGAGAGAGAGTAGTGGATGGGGGAGAGAGAGAGAGAGAGAGAGAGAGAGAGAGAGAGAGAGAGAGAGAGAGAGAGAGAGAGAGAGAGTAGGCGGTAGGAGAGGGAGAGGGAGAGAGATAGGGGGGATGGGAGTGTGTGTGAAAAATGTAGAGAGTAGGGGATGGGAGAGAAGAAGAGTGGGGGGATAAGAGTGTGTGTATCTCTAAAAGAGAGAGAGTAGGGTATGGGAGAGAGTGTGAGAGTAGGGGGTGGCAGAGAGAGTACGATGATGGAGGAGAGAAAGTAGGTTGTGGGAGAGGGAAAGAGAGAGGGGGGATGGGAGTGTGTGTGTGTAAGAGAGATAGAGTAGGGGATGGGAGAGAGTGTGAGAGTGTGAGAGAGTAGAGGATGGGAGAGGAGAGAGAGTAGGGGATGGGGGAGAGAAAGTAGGCGGTGGGAGAGGGAGTGGGAGAGGGAAAGGGAGAGAGAGAGAGGGGGAATGGGAGTGTGTGTGACAGATGTAGAGAGTAGGGGATGGGAGAGAAGAAGAGTGGGAGGATAAGAGTGTGTGTATCTATGAAAGAGAGAGAGTAGGGGATGGGAGAGAGTGTGAGAGTGTGAGAGTAGGGGGTGGTAGAAAGAGAGTACGGCAATGGGGGAGAGAAAGTAGGCGAAGGGAGAGGGAAAGAGAGAGGAGGGATAGGAGTGTGTGTAAGAGAGACATAGCAGGGGATGGGAGAGAGAGTGAGAGTAAGGGATGGGAGAGAGAGAGAATAGAGAGGAAGAAAGAGAACTTGAGAGAGAGAGATAGTAGGTGGTAAGAGAGGGAGTGGGAGAGGGAGAGGGAGAGAGTGGGGGGATAAGAGTGTGTGTATCTATGAAAGAGAGAGAGTAGGGGATGGGAGAGAGTGTGACAGTGTGAGAGTAGGGGGTGGTAGAGAGAGAGTGTGATGATGGCAGAGAGAAAGTAGGTGGTGGGAGAGGGAAAGAGAGAGGGGGGATGGGAGTGTGTGTGTGAGAGAGAGACAGAGTAGGGGATGGGAGAGAGTGTGAGTCTGAGAGAGTAGGGGATGGGAGAGGAGAGAGAGAGCAAGGGATGGGGGAGAGAAAGCATGCAGTGGGAGAGGGAGAGAGATGGGGGATGAGAGTGTGTGTGTGAGAGAGACAGAGTAGGGGATGGAAGAGAGTGTGAGTGTGAGAGAGTAGGGGATGGGAGAGGAGGGGGATGGGAGTGTGTGTGTCAGAGAGACAGAGTAGGGGATGGAAGAGAGTGTGAGTGTGAGAGAGTAGGGGATGGGAGAGGAGAGAGAGAGTAGGGGATAGGGGAGAGAAAGTAGGTGATGGGAGAGGGAGAGAGAGAGGGGGGATGGGAGTGTGTGTGAGAGAGAGACAAAGTAGGGGATGGAAGAGAGTGTGAGTGTGAGAGAGTAGGGGATGGGGGAGAGAAAGTAGGTGGTGGGAGAGGGAGTGGGAGAGGGAGAGAGAGGGGGAATGAGAGTGTGTGTGTAAGAGAGAAAGAGTAGGGAATGGGAGAGAGTATGAGAGTGAGTTGGTGGTGGTAGAGAGAGCTCGTACAAGATGGGAGAGAGAGAGAGTAGAGATGGAGAGAGAGAACTTGAGAGAGAGAGATAGTAGGTAGTAGGAGAGGGAGAGGGAGAGAGATAGGGGGAATGGGAATGTGTATAAGAGAGACAAAGTAGGGGATGGGAGAGGAGAGAGAGAGTAGGGGATGGGGGAGAGAAAGTAGGAGGTAGGAGAGGGATAGGGAGAGAGATAGGGGGGATAAGAGTGTGTGTGAGAGATCTAAAGAGTCAAGGATGGGAGAGGAGAGAGGGTGAGAGAGGTAGAGAGAGTAGGTGGTGGGAGAGGGAGAGTGAGAGAGAGTAAAGGATGGGAGAGGGGAGAGAGAGTAGGAAGAGAGAGAGGGAGGGGATGGGAGAGTAGGAAGGATAGAGAGTAGGGAGGATGGGGAGTAGGGAGGATGGAGAGTGATGTGATTTCACATAGGGCGTATGCGCTATCTCAAATCACCTAAAAATGGTAAAAAACCAACCTTGGGGCCCATTTCATCCATTTCTTACTTTTGGTCTGTTATGCACTCTATTATTCTGACAGAAATCATGGGTTTCAACATAGCAAACACTATTTCAACACTTTTGGAAGTTAGCAAACACCAAATTCAATCATTGGATACGTGATTTGAAGACTTTTTGAATATTCCTTGTATAGAAAAGGTTAGTGCAATCCATTTTAAATATTTTTTGTCAATATATAGATACAAATTTGATTATAATTTGACATGTTATTTAATATATAGTAAATTCATTGAAAATTGTATGTTTGAATGAAATGTTATTTTAGAATGGTTAGAAATTTGACAAGTCGTTTGATATATATTGTGTATTCATTCAAATAATTATAATTTTTATATGTAATTGAATAATTTGTAATTTACACATTTTAAGTAATTCAGATGTTTGTATAATTTGACATGTAGAAATCATCATCATGCCAAAGAAGAAACCAAACATTAAAACAAATGAAGATAGGGAGAGAGATTTGGCAATTAAAAGAGATAAAATGAAATTACTACGTGAACAAAGAAAATTACAAAGCAATAATGAAGAATTGACTTTCGAAGAGGATCAAGAACCACTAGTATAAAGAAACAAAGAGGAAGAATTAAAAAGACAAAGAGAACGAATGAGATTGTTAGGCTCAAGAAGACAATTGAATTGTGAAGCTACACCATCCTCCAATGTTGGAGTCATATCGTCCGCTACACCATCTTCCAATATTGGAGTACCATCTTCCAATGTTGAAGGCATATCATGCTCTCATGTAGAAGAGACACTGATTTGTAGATCTGACGATATACACACTCCATCATGTCATGTTGAAAGCACAACATCAACACATCAAGTAGGTGATATTCCATCTTTTACATCTTATTGCCAAGGCACATCATCTTCGGTTCAAGGTACAAAATACACTCAACCTTATATTGATGTTCAAAATGTTGAGAGAATTGAAGAGATTAGAACACCTTCTAGAATTTGTTTTACAAGACCAAAATATTTGATTGATATTGATACTAACATTTTGAAATCAATGCCTGACAAGATTGGAAAGCGTACTTGTCAAAGAAAAGTTAATAGTATGTGGAGATTATTTTTTGAAGAATTAAATATTACAGGTCATTGCCAATTATTTGTTGAAATGATGAGAAATTTGAAATTTAGGCCTATCATGAAGATTCTTGGGCTAAGAACGATGGACGATTCAAATGAAAGAAATATTGTAAAGAATCTAATGAGTGCTTATGAAAAAGTGGGTTCTAAATCACGCACCAAAGATAGTAATATCACAAGACGAGTACTCACATTGACAATAGTAAGTAGCCAAATGAATAAAGCTCGACTCATGGGAAAGGCAAGAAAAAAATTAAAAATTGGTAGAGGTACTCTAAGGAGAGCCATGCTAAGGCGTGAGAGATTAGAAGATCCAACAAAAAATGAGTTATGGACATTTAGCAGTAGACTACCGTGAAAGGATAAAGAAATTAGTGAAGCTTTGAAATCATTGATCAAAGATTTTTGGAAAAATAATAAACGTGTTTTTCCTAATCAAAGAGATGTTGTAAGAAGGAGGATTGGTAGCCAAAATCGCTAGCTACATGCGAAACATTTTTTGGACTCAACTCAGACACAATTTTTTGCAAAATTTATTAGTATGTATCCTCAAATTCGAATAAGTCAAAGATTTTTTGAGATGGGTAAACCTTTTTATGTAAAGATAAATCACACACTTACAACTTGTTGTTGTAGGATACATATTGAATTTTCTAACCATTTTGATGTTTTTAGGCATATATGCATAGTTTTGCATTCTTAGTTTGTTTTGCAAGATTGTGACATAAAAGAGCCACCAAGATCTTCAAGAGAATTCATATCCAACATTTTATGTGAAATAGGGTATGGCCAAAATTTTTACAAGACATCATGCTTGGATGGTACGTGCTTATTTTGTGGTTCTTTGCAACTTTTATCAACTTGTCAACATATGGATAGTATGCATGCAATTGGAAATGAAATAGTAGATTACGAAAAATTCAAGACAGTGAAATATGCTCTAAAAGATGGGAAACATGGTAAAAGATGTGATCTAGTCATTGAAAAGATTCTAGTGTATGAGTTCATGAAGATTTTTTGTGAAAAGATTATTTACGAGTATGCAAGGCATACCCATAGAGCTCGATGGTTGGATTTGCAATTCAAGTTGTGCAAGGATACGTTTCCATTGGATACCATTGTTTAAGTTGTAGATTTTGTAAAGAACTACACACTACAACCACAAAATGAGGTGCAAGCAAAGTATTATACATCTCAACAAGTTTCCATATTTGTTCACATAACATTCATGCATTTACCTACAAGTACAGAGGATGATAGGAAGATTTTGAGGGAGTACCATTTTTACATCAACGATGATCGATCACATTCTATAGAGTTTGTACATGGTTGGTTTCAACTATTTTATGGAGATTTGGCTAATAGGGGCATATCATATTGTCAACACATTATTTGGTCAGACAATTGTGCATCTCAATTCAAGAATGCATGGATGTTCTATTGGTTGAGTAGGATGCATAGGTTGTGTAGAATTCAATATATGTGGAATTTCACAGAGGATGGTCATGGTAAGGGAGAGCATGATGGTGTAGGCGCATGCACTAAAAGAGCCTTGGCTTGTGAAGAACTAAAGTACAATGATGGAGCAATATTGATAGATGCAAAATCCATCGTCCAATGGTGTAATGCTACAATGGGTCTAGGTAAGGAAGGTGAGTCTACAGTTCGTAGAGTTTTTTGGTTGATAGATAATACTAACATTGCACTATATCATGATTGTTGCACATTAATATGATCTAGTGAGTTACACTCTTTTAGAAGCTCTAATGCAGGTTCATGGAGTATCCACACACAAAAAATGGCATGCTATTGTCCATCATGTGTAGAGGAAAATTGAGATGACTGTGAGTCAACCGAATGGGTGGACAAATGGGATATACGAGTGTTGGATGCAATTGACACCTATCATTTAGCACAAGCACTAGAAATGGTAGAGATGGATTTGTCTATTGACTTTGACTGTTTGTCAGATCTACTGCAACCTAGTAATATATATATATATATATATATATATATATATATATATATATATATATATATATATATATATATATATATTTGTAATTTCAATATGTAACTTTATAAATTTTACCTAAGTATTTTCTAAATTAATGACCACATTTTGTACATTTGTCACTGCAGGCCATATTTTTGCTTTTATTGCACCTGAAGACAATGAAGAAGGGATATATTATTATTTGTTTCATTGTGTTGAAGGCAAATTTTTTTTGGATCACTCAGTTATAGATGGTGAAGGTTTAGAGTACCATGGCGGTGTGGTGGTTGTAACACACACATGGCTTAGACGATATCCTATGAAGAATCCTAACTTGTGGTTATTTGAGGATTGACAAACATAGAGGAAGATTCTTCAATGTTCAAACCTTGTTGTCACATCAAATGTCCACTTGATAAAATATGGTGGAAAACCACATAATAAGATTCTTTGGAAAGTTTGTGAGTCAGACCATGAGGCAATACTTGAGACATTAAAATGTTGAGCAGATCCAGTTGGCTCTTTAGATTGAATAGGGAGAGAGGGAGAGAGATAAAAAGTGATCAATTGGATCCAAATACAATGTTACAACCTCTTCCTGAAGACTATCACATGACTAAGGTGGACCATATTGTTATGATGTGTAAGTGATGAGATTTAGTTTTTATTTGTTTAGAATCTAGATACATTATTTGAATTTATATTAGATTCTTTAATAGGACCCATTTTTTGAATCTTATCTTAGATTTTTTACTGTGTTAATTCTTCATTTGTAGGTCACCTTCTTGTCTCTCTTTCTTCCTATTGACCATATCTTATGCACTTATAGCCAATTGGAAACTATCTCTAAGCGTCTTAGGAAAAATCAAGGTAATCCCATTTTGCAAGTTTTATATCAGCCCATTAAGATAACTTGCAACATTTTCATCTTTATGCTCTAATCCACCTATTATGCTCAACTTGTGAAATTCCTCTATGTAGGTCATTAAACCCATCTCCTTTTCTATCAAGTTATTCCTTATCCTCTATTTTTGGATTGTATTATTTGACGAAAGAGGCACATCCTTCACCATTTGGTCATGTTTGTTCCACCCTTACAAAACCTCTTTTCCATTACACTACTCTACCATGTCAATTTTGTCCCTCTTAGCTATGTTTTGTATAGCTTTACCTTATTTTACTTCAATTATATCTCCATAATTATAATAGTTCTCTTGGGAATCTATCAACCACAAAACCTCTTCACTATCTATCTTGCCATGCTAGATATGGAAATCAATTATTGTCTTTCTTCTACCACATTGAAATATCTTCAACAACCTTATCATCCTTCTTTCTTCAAGATCTAAGTCCCCTCCATCCTCTCCATGAGGATTCTCAAGTGCTTAAGCATCACTTTCTTGTTCTTCATGCACATCCCTTGTAGGAATCCTTTCCAAAGCTTCCAAGATTTCCAAGATGGTTGCATTTTACTTGCTTACTTGTCTCAGTTCTCTTTACCTTATTGCATCTTAGTCTCTTTGTCTCCTCAACTCTCTATCCATTATTTTAGTAGCTTATATCAGATCTTGTATCTCCTTCTATATATATATATATATTTTTTTTTTTGGAGGCATCTTCTCAATATAACAATCTACAACACAAGTAACTAATTTTGCACCCCTCAATAGATCTACTATATTTGATACCAGTGATTTGAGGAGTCAAACTAGATCCCCAAGAAGTAATAAACATTCAGGAAATGACTTGTTTCAAGAATAGATTCAAACCATTAAACTAAATACCTACCCTTCTCCACAAGAGTCCCTCCAAATGTTCAAATTGGGTTACCAAATTTATTGGCTTGTCTGAGCTCTTTATAAGGTCTTCAAATATCTTAATTAGGTTGTTCCAATAGTCTAAATGCATATCTTTAATAGGTTTATTCAAAAACCCTTACTTGGACATTATCTAGGCTTGATCTTAGTATCGTTATGAATCAGGTAATTCCTTATTTTCACCAATTTCTTCCAAACCCCATACAAGTAAATTATAGTTACAAATTCTACTATTGGATTATGACAACATATATCAATCTCATTTGTAGTTCCTTTGGACCAACTATTTGATCCAACACTATGGATTCAACAAAATAGGTCTATTTACCCTTCACTTACAAAGAAACTCTAAATATTTCTAACCCAAGGCCCTATATGGGCTATGGTAATATTCTATCATGAGCTAAAACAACATATTTTCACACCCATGTACCTAGCTATGGGCATTTGATAGGCTAACTACCAAACCCTCAGTCTTATGCCCTCAAAACTAGGGCTTTCTCAAAGTGCCTTCTCCAACCACTTCCAAATTCAAACAAAGGTTACTTAACCTTTCCTTGAACATACATGACATATTATAAAGAAAAATATCACCTACAAACCAACAATTTCCATTTTGAAGAAAGAAAGCATTTCGCCTTTATCTCTAGTCATCTTAGTTTCTTGCACCAAAATCACATCCTATTTATGCTACCAAACCACATTCCAAAAAATATCCTTCTTATGAGGAGCATTCAATCCTCTAATATTCTATGATATGATATTCATTTATAACTTTTGTTACAACTCTCCTAGATGGTGAACTGTCTCCCATTTACTATATCAACTTTACTTGCCCATTCTCTTATTTCTTTATTAATCTTCCTACCCAAACAATAATTCTTACCTTACACATTAGGTTTGTACTTTCTCTTAGTAACCATGTTAAAAAAGCTGCTAGTAGTCGAGAACTTCTTCTTCCTACTATTGACTTCTACCCATTGGCTTTGAGCTTTGTTGATGCAAGAGCGCCTAGGAAATATGCCAAGTTTCCTAAATCATTTTTGGCTTGTAGTGGTATTGGCTAGAACACATGAATAAGGGCTATGTGATAAAGCCCCAAGTGTGTGATTTTTGTTTGTAAATAGGTTTTTTTTGTGTTTGAGTTCCCAAGTTGCTTCTATGTTGGCAAAATTGCTTAAATTGCTTGTTAGAGCCTAGAATGGTCAAACATTGACCAAGACCCCAAGAGGATGGGAAAGACAGAAAAAATGTTAAAAGTCATAATTACATGGAAATAGGTTCATTTAACCATGTTTGAAGTCATGGAGCCATTAAATGCACAATAGTGCAAAAGTTGCACTTAGCAACCTTGCAAGTTTGTAAAGTTGCTTGACAACATTAACAAAAAGTGCTAAAACTTTATAAGGGCTTCAAGAATCAGTTGGAAACCTATGAGATATTTTTATTCACATGGGTGAGAGTTATTTCAGACCAATCCAAGTCAGTTTGAGGGTTGGCACATGCTTTTGTACGAATTTTGGCATTGGAATGAAGAGCAAACTAAGCATTTTGATGACAGTTTTCTGATTTCACCCTTCATCCACAACTTTAATGGATTGATAGGGTTGTTTCTTTCATGTGGTTTGATAGTGTATGGAATTTAGATGCTTTGGTAAAGATTAGGAGTTTTTTTGATCATTTTCTTTACTAGTTTGAAAAATCTTTTTAAAGTTGCCAGTTCACTGGTCTGTACAAAGCAATTAGCAAAGAAACCTCTATAACTTGAATTCCAATGGTGGAACCATGATGGCCTTTTGGAATCAAGTAATAGACTGTATAAAAAATGTAAATATGTATTTTGGTCTTGTTTTGCAGAGGTTTATTTTTTGTTGAATCCAAGAGGCCCTAGGCGAGTTTGCATACTCGACTAGGCAATGCAATCAACAAATAAGTGTTTGAAAGGAGCATAGATTGGGGTGTTGGTGGTGTAGGGGAACCTTGAAACATAGGTCCCTCACCTTTTCTTTTTGTTGTCTTGTACTCCAAGAGAGCTCTTGTAAATAATAATAAGGGTCATTTGACCTAAGTGTGGTAGTTGGGTTGTAGGAAGTCAAAATGTCCTAAGTAGAGTGCAAAATGGCCTAAAAGACAAGGTATACCTTACCATGGGGTAATGGGTAGCTTAAGTGATGAGTAAATAACTTAGGAAAGGGTCTCTAGCATGAAATTTCTAAGGGGTGACCTATTTGACAAGTTGGAAGTGTAAAAAGGCATGTAAGCAAGAAAAATTGCAAAAGTTGCTCTAATGCAATTTTGCAATTTTTGAAAAAAATGCTGTCCTTTGCTAGAAATTGGAGTTTTTTTCTTTAAAACATAAAGATGCTGATGAAAAACATTAGGAGGGGAGGAAAATACCTAGGAGGAAGTATAAATGACTTCCCAAACCCTAAAGTGAGGAAGAAGTTGTCATTTTGAAAAAAACAAGTACTGTAGCATGCATTTTGAGAGCAAAAAGACTGGTTTTTTTCAGTTTTGATGGTTTTTTTCATTTTTTTTGCATGTTGTACCTGATATAATGTTATATGGAATGATTTAGAACAATTTTTATTTAGGAAGTTTGGCTTGAAAGCATTTCGTTTGGTAGTTATAAAAATCTTTTGTTTTTAGGTAGTTTGTTGTCCAGTTTACAACACTTTGTAAAGAAAATGAGATAGCTCACTATCCCACTATAGGAATTGTACGGCCTTTTGGGGATAGTGAGTACACTAAATTTACTATATTCAAGAAAAAGTAGGGCCCTTCAAAATGTTGGCAAGCATTTTTAATCTCTTGCCCTAGGTGAGCCAAAGCAAGCCCGGTTAGGGAAGAGTTGCATAAATAAGCATTTTACATTGCAAGATTGTGGATTTTGTTGCAAGTTGCTGAAGGAGGTTGGAAGAGGAGTTAAAGGATATTATTTGGGTGAAAGGACAGTGCTCCACCAATCCATTTGGCCAACAAACAAGATAGGACAGCAAGTTGTCCTTTGATTCCTTGTAGCTCTATTTTGGAGCAATTTGGTGAAATTGGTAAAGAAGAAGGCTTCAGCAACCTATTTTGACATGATAAAGGAGTAAATTGCAATTTTTTGAGACTCCTTCCATGATATTACAAGTGGTTGGTAAGATTGGTCAAGAAGACCTAGTTTGATTGAAGGTTTTGAATGATCTTCATTGAGAATGGCAGCCTGACACGTAGCAAGAAGTGAAAACTTCTCAAGATAGTGGAGAAGGGTTTAGGATTGGGTGATATTTTCTTGAAAAAGATCCTATAAATCCATGTGGTGATCTTGGAGGACACCCTAAGTCTCAGAGGTAGACTGGAAACATGAATCAGTGATTAATTCATCCCTTCTCTCCCTAATAGTTGGGTGCAATACAAATTCATGGAAGGCAAGAGTGGTGAGTGAAGGAAATTAATTCTAGAATATTAGTCATTTAGAGTCCATTTGAGTGGTGGAAGGAAAAATACTCTATATTCCTGTTCATACGAACAAGAAACCCTTGTAAATAGGCATATTTTTGGGAATTCCTTGTACAAATGACCTAGGTGTTGCAGACCTGAAAAATCTTCAAGGGGAGCCAAAAGGGTACCCAAATCATAATTTTTTTTGAGTTCTTCTTAAGGGTTTGAGGAGATATAAGCCAAAAATCAGTTTTGGAGGCCTAATTTGTTATTAGTCCTAGTAGCCCTCTTAACTATGCAATTTGCAAATCGATTGGAAACCCACTACTACCATCCACTTAGTGATCCTAAAAACTATTGAATGATACCTAATACAAGCCTTGGAATTCAATATAGCCAAGAATGTACTCTTGGAAGCTAGTTGTGAAGAACGGTGCAATGAGAGCACTAGGGAGACCCCATGGTGAAATAGAGTTTTGAGTTGATTGATGAGGATTAGTGTAATAAGGGAATAGAGAGAAGATTCCCTTGGAATAGGGTATAGGAGTTATACCCTAAGGGGCTAGGAGAAAGCTTGGAGTGAGTTCAAGTAGTTGAGGCTAGAACCTTGTTCAAGATCCTCCCCATCATTTGTCCTCCAACTCCAAACTATTTTCAATGCCAAACTGAAACTAATTTTCTAGAATAATCAAAACTGACAACACCAAAAGGCTAGATTACCATGCAACATGCACCTAGTACATACCAACTATTATAAAGACTCAAAACTGGCTATTTCAGTCTACCAATTAGGCGTAGTTTAAAGCCATTTACAAAGAAACTCACAATCCCTTGACTTTTGGAACTCTGATGACCCAAAATAGTCTTAAGAGATGACTCAAATGCAAGGATTCTTTTTTTTTTTTTGGTCTCATGATCAACTTTACAATGGTTTTTACAAAACCCTCCTTTCTAGCCCCTTTACCCTAGGGCTGTCTAGAAATCTTACTTTGTAACATCTCTAGAATCCTAAAATGGTTCAAACACCTTCACTTTGGTTATATTAGATGACTTCCAATGTAAAATGAAACTCTTGTTTGGAGAAAACACTAAATCTAGCTTTGGAGCAATCAATTTTGACTACCCAAACTTGTCTCCCACATGTGGGAATGAGGTTTTAAACTCATTTAGACTCTCAAAACGAAATGAAACCTCCCTTTGGACCCTTTACATGACTTGATTAAGCCCATTTTGGCTTATATTGCCAATGTTGGCAATTTTACAAAATATTGCACTTTTAGTGCCTTTTACATCTTTTAGAGGCTTCGATAGCCTTATTACATTATTTAATACCTTTATAGGTCTTTTCTATCCACCCCTAACCTAGGATCAATCCTGATGTAGAGGATAGGGTGATGGACCCAAGTAACAACCCAAAATGACCAAATTTGTAGTAATGTACCAAGTGACCCTTCTAGGTCCTGATGGGAAAATCCTACAAACAGTCAACTCTAAGATGTTTTTAGGCTTTCATAGGTTTGTTCTACCCTATCTAGCATGTTCCCATCAAAACCTTTCAGTTTCCATACCCTCCAAGACAAAATGCATAATTCACCCAAATGTTGTCAATGCAAAAATTGCAAAGTTGCATTAGCAATTTTTGCAACAATTTAGCAACTTTTAAGAAATAACCATAAAACTATCTATATTCCTATATTCCTTTGAGCTTTTATTATTTCCAAACCTTTTCTAATTCATAGAATTGGAATCAAGTGAAAAATGTAAAAATTGCACTTTTTGTGCAAAGTTGCATTGTTGAAAGTTGTAAAAGTTGCTCAAATTTGCAACTTAGTGGAAAAAAGGTCGTGGGATTGAACTATCTACTTCGTTAGCTCTGAGTGGCTAGGTAAACCCTATCCTCAACCTCATCCTATCTGCTTCAATGCTCGAATGTTCTTGGGCACACCAAACCGGAATGTCCCCAAGGGTCACTAAATGCCAGAGGGCTGCGATCTTTGACAGGGCATATCTCAAAGCTCATGCGAGGTATGGATGTGATTCTAGTTCCTATAGGACCATGTTGTAGATACCTACAGTAACCTCTCTCAATTTTTGGATATCACATTCTATTTTCATTTTATAATGCCATCTCGGGTGATACTGAAACTTGCAGTGTTGGCTAGTACAAAGTTGCCAACTGCCAAATCTCTCTCACCTTTCATCGTGGGATCAAACTGTCTACTCCGTTAGCTCTGGGTAGCCGGGTAAACCCTATCCTCAACCTCCTCCTATCCACTTCAGTGCTCGAACATTCTCGGGCACACCGAACTAGAATGTCCCTAAGGGTCACTAAATGCCACAGGGCTACGATATTTGATGGGGCATATCTCAGAGCTCGTGTGAGGTATGGATGCAATTCTAGTTCCTACAAGACCATGTTGTAGAGACCTGCAATAACCTCTCTCACTTTTTGGAGATCACTTTCCATTTTCACTTTAAAATGCCATCTCGGGTGATGCTAAAACTTGCAGTGTTGGCTAGTTCAAAGTTGCCAACTGCCAAATCTCTCTCACCTTTCGTCATGGGATTGAACTGTCTTCTTTGTTAGCTTCAAGTGGCCAAGTAAACCCTATCCTCAACCTTGTCCCATCCCCCTCAATGCTCAAACATTCTTGGGCACGCTGAACCAAAATGTCCCCAAGGGTCACTAAATCCCATAGAGCTACAATCTTTGACAGGACATATCTTGGAGCTCGTGCAAGGTATGGATGCGATTCTAGTTCCTACAAGACCATGTTGTAGAGACCTAAAATAACCTCTCTCACTTTTTGAAGATCACATTCCATTTTCATTTACAATGCCATCTCGGGTGATGCTGAAACTTACAGTGTTGGCTAGTACAAAGTTGCCAATTGCCAAATCTCTCTCACCTTTTGTCGTGGGATCAAACTGCCTACTCTGTTAGCTTCGGGTGGCTGAGTAAACCCTATCCTCAACATCATCCTATCCTCTTCAGTGCTTGAACATTCTCAGGCACGTCGAACTGGAATGTCCCCAAGGGTCACTAAATCCCATAGGGCTGCGATCTTTGACAGGGCATATCTTGGAGCTCGTATGAGGTATGGATGTGATTCTAATTCCTATAGGACTGTGTTGTAGAGACCTACAATAGCCTCTCTCACTTTTTGGAGATCACTTTCCATTTTCATTTTACAATGCAGTCTCGGGTGATGTTGAAACTTGTAGTGTTGGCTAGTACAAAGTTGCCAACTGCCAAATCTCTCTCACCTTTCATCGTGGGATCAAATTGTCTACTCCGTTAGCTCCGAGTGGCCTGGTAAACCTTATCCCCAACCTCATCCTATTCCTATGTGACAATGGATAATCAATATTGAATAACTTTAAAGATGTTCAGAAAAGGGGAAATTTAGTTAACAACATTGGAAATTTAGTTTAAAACATTGATAAATTGTTAATGAAGATAAAATATTGAATGGACTTATATCAAAGGTAGTGATGTAAAAATAGAAGATATGAGACAAAGGGGGATAAATGAACTATTGGTGAATGCTGCTCAGGGAGAGAAGTGTTATAGTTAAGATATGAGTCAAGCAAAGACATGAAGTAGAGAAGTGTTGCAAGGAGGAGATGAATGGTTTATTAGTTCTATGAGTATTTTCATAAGGGGGAATATATAATAGAAAAAAGTGGAAACATTATTGTGTTTCATCATAATTTGAAGATGATAAATATTGGTGAATAGAGGAGGTCTGAGGCCATGCAACAATTCATGCACCAATTATCTAGTAATTACTTTGAAAACCAAACCTAGTGTGACCTTATTAGGTCTATGTACTTTACATGGGTTAGGTGCTACAGGAATGGAATTGGTAATCTAGGCTTTGGAGTCTTAAATAAATTTCCAAAGGGTGTCTGAATCTACCCATAGAATAGTTAGATTTCAACCTAAGAGGAATTTAAGTCCAGAAAATCAGATTAGGAGACCTACAAGGAATTCTATGATAGTCAACATTTTGTACTATATGACAATTAGAGGGTTAAACCAAGAGTTGATTCTCAATCAGTTCAACATAAGGAAGGTGTCCCAATAGAATCTTGGGGTTGGTGAAGCCATTGGTGAAGAGTTATAGTTATTGGCTTGGAATAGGGCTAGTGTCCCTAAAACAAAAAGGTGCAAGATCTTGATTGGAGAAATACTCACCTTGGAGGAGTTCACAAATGACCCTATCACTTTAGATAGGCCACAAAAATGATATCCTAAAGGAGTAAGATATTAGGAAGGCCACAAGTTTAGTTTGGTAGATTAGGAAGAAGAAAGTGCTTAAACCTCACTTCTTGCTCAACATCTCTGCATTAGTGAGGGTGAGATGAAGAGGATAGATGGCTACATAGATATGGAAAAAAATAGAAATACAAAGAGGGGGGAGGGGATAAGAGAGTGAGATACAAGGATAACATGAGCCAAAACTACCAAATTGTAGTGCTTGAATCCTTCATTAGAAAATTGACACCCAAATTTGAATACGAGTCTACAAAACAACATGTTCCTTCCACTTGTCATACTCTTTTATTTCCTTTTAAAGATGCTCTATGATTTTTCATAACATGCATTGTAAATTCGTTAACAAGTATAGCTCCCTCTTACAAGTATCTTATGTGTCATCTTAGATTCATCCCTCTCATGTGAGATATCTCTCTTTATTATACATTACAACTATTTATTAAACTTTTATTTTTACCTTAATCTAGTTACTATAGAATAATAACAACACATTCCAATCAACTGGTGATTATGTTACAATCATTAATGTATGAAAACACATAAAACTATCAGTGATTATGTTACATTTATGATTTTTAAAATTAATTTTTTTTGCAAATAATCCATCTTTTCTCTACTATCTCTGACATTTTTCAATTGATGATAAAGAATGGTGGTTATGTATTGAAGCTCAACAAGCTAATTTTGTTTTTTCTTCTTGTCTATATTATTTTTGTAACAATGATTTTTTCTTCTACACAAACTTTGTGACCACTTGTGATAAATTTTTTTCTTATTTTTAACATAAATGTTTAGAGAACTTTTGATCTAGTTTTGTTGGATAGAGTAATTTCAAACTACTGATTTCTTTAATGGAGTTCCTAATAAATCTCAAGGTTCTCATTTAGGTGACCAATTGCCAGGAGGTCCATGAATATTGCTTGATAAAGTTTATTTCCAATCAATATTGTATCAAAAATTCAAATTAATTAGGTATTAAATTAAACTTGATAAAAAAAATGATAGAGAAGGAAAACTTTAAACATGAACAAGATCATAAATCATATGATGATGACAGATTGCAAATGATTAACTTATTCTTAAACAATGATAAAGTTTATTGTTAATCAATATTCTATCAAAGTTTTGAATAGATTAGGTATTAAATTTAATTTCATACATGCACATATCTAATTTAATGTCATACATGAACTAACATGAACAAACATATCATATCATATGTCATATATGAACAAACATATCATATATTAATCAATAATGTCATAAGTTGAATAATGTCATATATCAAATAAATGTCATACATCAAATATAGAATGTCATATACATCAAATGTGTATCAAATATGTCCACTAATGCCTATATATATACATGTCTAGATCAACTACATCTTTTCCTTCCCATGAGGGGAAGGAAACAAGTCTCTCAACGTCCTTTGTCGTCGTGTGGAGGGAGACAGTGGAGATGATGGGGCCCTCTTGACATGCTCACTCGACCTCTTGTTGAGGCTCTTCTCCAGCTCCAACTAATACAAAGAAAGTCAATATGAATCAATATTTATCATATGTTGAAATAAAATATATGTATAAACAAAATCAATTATTTTCTTACCACCAACAAATAGTCACTCTGTAAGTTCACCTCAAATGCTCGTGGATGATCAGGCATGACGAGACCCTACAACAATTCAATAAATATAATCACTTATAAATACACATATCACCAAAAAAAATATTGTACCCAAGTAAATATCACCAAAGTCATCTTATACCCACCAATTCCAACCAAGTTTTGATTGTGGGTCCAAGATATTTAGAGCGTTTGAAATTTGATCTAACAACTTATTTTTGGGTTTAAAGAGAAAATGCATGTCATAAATGGTAAGATAAGGTCCAATAAATGAAAGGAATTATTTGATTGAAGTTGAAATAGAGAAGCACACTTAGAGATAAGGATAACCTTGAGTTTTTAAAGAAAATGAATCAATATAGGACTTAAATAATAATTTGAAGTTCCAATGAGTGTTAGGAGAGTGTGAAATCAATGTAGGAACCCATAATGTGTATTAAAATGGGGCTAAAATTAATACCAAATAAGTGTTCTTACTTTTTCAAATGATACATGCAGTCCCCACTTTATTGGAAGCATGTGTCCACCTCATGCACACAATAAAGTAGAAGAAAAAGAGAGAAAGAGGTAAAGATTTTGGGAAAACTACAAGGACATAAAATATCACCAAGCTGAGGGACAAAAGCTCCCAAACCAAGAATATTAACGATTACATTCATTTGCAAGGATACATAAAAGAACAACAAAATACTAAAGTTTACTAAGATTCCAAGTCAACTAGTTGAAGAGACCTCACTCAAGAAAATGTCTCAATCTCAAGCATCATGTTGAAAAATCTATAGCAAAAGCTCAAGTGGTCACTTGAGAAAAGAAAGAGCAAAAATAAAAGATAAGAAAATACTCAATGATTTATCCCTCTAGCATAGCTATAAGAGTATGAAAAGAAGAGAGAAGGGACATGAATCCAAAAGTCTAGTAAGTTATCTTATCCAAATTTATTTTGTATGAGAGGAGGAGGACGAGAATGAAAGAATGTAGAATTTTGTTATGCTAGTTCCATTCATCCCAAAGAAATAGTGAAGGAGAGTTGATGGTGTTGATTCCAAAAACTATAGTTTCTTTGAATCCTAAGGATATGCCTAGTTCTATTATCAAGTTCAACATTTGACTTTGGCCTATGAATAATATTAATTTAAAACACAAATTCTCCTACACTTATGACTCTACTAGACCAAGGTGAGTGTATCTAATCACCAATTATATCTTTAAACTTGACTATTATTTATAGAAAACATATAACTTCCATCTTGTAGGTCTTACTCCTAGTTGCAATCAACTTGGAATAAAACTAATCTTCTATTCCTATCTTTACTTTTAATTTCATTATCTCCTACTCTTAGTCCTCATACCTTTATTTGATTTTCCTACTTCTTCTCTACTTCTAACTTCAATATGTGCTCCTAGTTCTTCTTTATCTAATTCTTTCACTGCCACTTCTACCTTCACTCCTAGTTTTTGAATTAAAGTAGCCAAAACTAGGGGGCTGACCCTTTAACAAAAAACTGACCTACTATCAACAGATAACCATTAAACAAAACTACCCCTTACCACTTAGTAAAACAAAAACAAGGTTTTGATCCATAATTAAAAGAGTATCAGTAGGCCCAACATACATACTGCTTGTTTAAAAACCATAAAAGCTATAGTAATATATAAAAAAAGGTTAAAATTAGAAATTTTGAGATTAACTAGATTATAAACAACAACTAAAATGAAGAAAACTCTTTCATACCTCCATTAGTGGCTGGGAGCTAGCCACAACTGCGGCCACTCCACTATCAACAGACTATTGCAGATGAGGAGGTGTGTCTGACATCATGAGCTGCATGTCATACAATACACGTTACATCTAACATGAAACATAAAATAAATATAATCAAATGAATTAAATTAACATGAAACAACTGTACCTGTGGGAAGCTCATATGATGTCTATTCTTTGAGTTTGTGGTAAAGGTTGAGGGTCTTATGGAGAACTGATGCACATGCATAATTTTTTTTGTCAATCCTTAATATGATTACGTAATAAATATATGTATTAATTAAAATGATTAAGTCGATACATACCTCAGGACTTGTGGAAGGGACAAAAAATGGGCCTGGAGGATCGCTGTTAGGCCTAGCAACACTCTTACACTCAATTTTGAACAATGTCAATATATGCTAATTAATTAATCATTCACTATACATATGAAATGTGATCAAATTAGTAAATTTTAATTTGTAATTTACCTATGTGTCAATGCCAAATGTGTTGTTTAGAAACTGATCGGTGACAAGCCCATCATCCGCACCATCTCCAGCATGAGTGCCAAATGTGCATAGGGATCCGCATGAAGTGCACATGTGACCATGATGCACAGAAGGCTTCCCCTCAACTAATGGGCTCTTGGAATGGATGAGGGTTTGTGTCAAAGCATTAATGGTCCCTAGAGTGCTAGCCTCTACATTTTCCTTCACAACTGAAGGAATAGCCACATTCTTGCACTGTGGCTTGACCACAAGTGCCCTAACTACATTAGGTTCACGACGTGCTCTCGGCCTCTCAAATGATGACCCCCCACCTCTACCCTGGGAGTCTAATATATCAAAATAATTAGGGATCTCCCCAAGGACAAACTCACAATATAATTTCTTCAAAAAATACATGGGGACCTCGTGATTGTTGCGAGGGGCATCAAAAACCATCCACCATCTATCCCAAAAATTGTTTCTAATAGCATCGTGTATGCACCAATGGATGGGGAATCATTTAGTACCCTCTCTAATAGTATTTTACTCACCGAATTTTCTAAATAATGCACATATACTACCTTTTGGTATTTCTTTTTTTTTAACATCTTCATATGAAAATTTATTTGCATAAAATATTTTTTATTCATCCCTCTTAACCCGCCAAATATCTAACTGACCACTAACTGAGGCTATCTGGGTGTTAATGGATTCAAGGGATGATGCCAATTGAGCCCTCATTGGATTGGTTTGTTTGGATTCTTTCAACCAAGCAATGAGTCTTTCTAATTCAGTTTTACCTCTCTCTATTTCATTTATTATATTTTCTTGTGTGCCTAGCAGAGGTATTGCAATTGGTTTGGGTTGTGGAATTTGTTGTTCTTCTTGAGGAGGGTTTTGGTTTTGAGGGTTTTGAGGCTCTTATGGATTTTCCATTTGATTATGGACATTTCCTAATAAAAAATCAATTGAAATCCAAATAAATAAACAAATCTAAATGAAATTTGTGAAAACCCTACAAAAAAATATAAAAAACCTACAAAACAATATGAAAAACATATTAAACAAAGCAAAGTTAAGTTTATATCACTTACAGTGTCGTCATGGGTGTGCTTGTTGTCTTCGATTTCATTGGTGAGGATGCATATTGGAAAATGATGGTGAAAACTTGGGTTTTTGACCCGCGTACACGCTGTTGTCTGTGGGAATAGCAAAAAAAGAACATAAAAATGATGGGCTGCAAGTTTGCAACCCATCATATATACTTTTTTGATTGCGCAAATAGCATGTATGCACTATTGAAATTAGGAAAAAAAAAAAAAAACCTTGTCATCTTTTTGGCACCACAACTCGGTGCATATGCCCATTGCAAAGGACCAAATATTTTGAAGGTTCTTTTTTTCTCATCTACTTATTTTTATTTTTATGTATTCTATATTGAACCATTAGCTGATATTTAGTGAAATCTAAATTTATTTATTTTTGTTTCTATAGATTGAAATATTAAATGGGTAGTAAAAGGAAAAGATCAAGGAAATATGATAGAAAAAGAGATGACAAAATGAAAGGCTATACAAAACATAATCAAAACCAACCTACTGAAATTCTTGAAGAGGATGAGATTCATGAAGAAAATGAAAGTAATGAAGGGGAAGAAATTGATAGTTCTATTGATAGAGACAAATTAGAAAGCATACAAAAATTGATGGATTTGAATGAAGAACTACTTTTTAACCAAATTCCATCTAAAGATATGATAAATGATAACACTATCAGAAAGCTTTGTCAGAACATGTGGGATGAATATTCAAAGGATAAAAGTATATTTGGATAGGCACAATTATTTGTCAAGTTATTTAGGAGAAAAGATATGAGACCTATTTTGGAGTTGTTGGGTGTTGATAACAGGAAAAGCCATGCACATAATATTAATAAAACAATAGTTGAAAACTTGCAAAATGCTTATAACAAAATTGACAACACAAATTGAGGAGGTGATTTGAGTAATGCACATAGAGCATTGATGACTACTATATCTAGTAGAAAATTGACACATAGAAAATAGGTACGTGCAATTTTTGATGTACTACATATATCTAGAAGAACTATCCAGAGATACATCAAGAGGAGAAATATGCCAAATGATAACATTGAGAATAACTGGGTGAATATTTGTAGAGTTCCTCAAAAAGATAGGATTTTTGAAGAAGGAAAAAGACAAGTTATTGAATTTTGGACCACACATTCTCGTGTTTCTTCCAATAGGTGTGACACTATACAAATTAAAGATCAAGAAATAGGGGCCAAAATTGAAAATTCAAAAAATTTCATAGATATAACTCAAAGTGAATTATTTCAAACATTCAAACAAGAATTGTCAAATGTCAAAATATGTTAGAGAATGTTTCAGAGTTTACGTCCTTCCTTTGTACGCATAAATAAGATGCGTGAAACTTGTTGTTGTAGAAATCATGTTGAATTTGGTCTACACTTGCAATCATTTTAAAAAGTTATGGTAGTACTTGATCTTAATTTGGTCATCCCTAGTAGTACAATACAATTTGTGAGGTCCATATTATGTGATAAATTAGAAGATTTAGATGAATTCAAAGTGCAATGCATCAAAAATCAGTGTGAAGATAGTGGAGATTTACACAAATTTTCTGAAATTATGCAAGTTGAGAATATTAATGAATCCACACCAGTTCCATGGATGAGATATGAATATGAGACATACCAAAATAATAGAGGAGATCAATCTACAAAAATTGTATTGAAGGAGAGTGAATCGCATTATGATGAGTTCATGACCAAGTTCCATCCATTGATATATCCACATATCCAACATTTTCATGGTGCACGATGGCAAGCTAAACAGTTTCATGATTCCAAAAATTGTTTTCCACCTGGTTGTATACTTTCAGTTGTAGATTTTTCTAAGAATTATACATTTGCATCTCATACAGAGCTCCAAGGCCAATATTATCATTCTAAACAAGTTGCAATATTTGTGCAAGTGACCTATAGACATGCACAATTTGAGGTGGATCAGATGGAAAGATTGGATGAAAATGAATGCATCATCATCAAAGAGGTTCATTTCTATATTAGTGATGATAGAGTTCATGATAGGAGTTATGTGGCTCATTGTTTTGCAATGTTCTCTGAAGATCTCAAAAATCGTGGAATAAATGTTTTAGAGCACTAGATTTGGTCTGATGGATGTGCACATTAGTATACACGAAATAGTTACACATTTATTTAACTTTATTTTAACTTATATTTATTTGGACATGTCTATTTCTATTTGATATATGTACATGGATAATTGTAGATACTTATCATGTTTCATGTTCACAGGACAATTCAAATCTGCAAAAGCATCTAATTGGTTAGCAATGCAACATGCTAGAACCAATGTTAGGTTTTTATGGAATCTCTTTGAAAGTGGACATGGAAAAGGGGAGCATGATGGAGCAAGAGCATGTATAAAATGTGTGCTTTGATAACATGAACTTGCAGGTAAATATATGCATTTTTTAAATGTGCATGTTTAATACTCTAGTAGCATATATTTTAAATTTTATATATACATGCATATTGTATGTACATACAGGGAATAGGATAGAGAGTGCAAATCAAATTTTTGAAATGTGCAAAGTTCATTTTGCTACTCGAGATATTGAAAAAAATAAGTGTTACTTTTGGGAGGTGAAAGGTGAACTAAGTTATATTTATTTTTAATGTATTTTTCAAGTCAAGTTGAGTTTTTAATTAAATATTTATTTTGAAATATGACAATTATTTTTTGTATTTTTAACAGATATAGATCAATCTAATCCTTACAATTGTCAAACGATTCTTGGTATTAGAAGTTTACATCAAGTGATGACTACAAGAAACCATAAACCTCTAATAATTAAAGTAAAATAGAAAACATGTTTTTGTGATGACTACATTAAGGACAATCTAGTGAGTGCATGTGAAAATATTGGAAATGGATATGTTTCACATTGGGATTTGAAGGAGATAGTTAGAAAGCCTCCTTTTGAAGATGCTAACATTGACATTGACATTCACGGTCCTGTATATTTAGCTGATTATGAGTGCATTTTTTATTTAGTTATGGCAGGTTTGTGTGCATATATACACATATATAAATTAATATACATGTATATTTGTTTTAAAATTAATTTATATTTATCTATATTTTTATATACATGCAAGAGATATTTTTGTAGTTCAAGCCTTACCAGATAATGCAAAAAATGTGGACTATTATCTTTTAAGATGCACAAAAGAAAAACACAAGTTGCTAGAAGGAACTATAGATGTTGATCAACAGTCATATCCAATTGGATCAGTTGTTATTGAAGAAACATATTATCAACAAACAAGGGTAATTGATAGTGGTATTGAATTTATTAAATACAAGCTTGGAGAAAAGGTTTTACACTACAGTAACCATGTTATAGAAAACAAATTACAATTTGAAGCAATACAAAGAAAAGGACGTTGTGGAAATCAAAAGTGAAAATTGCCTATTGAAGAACATGAAAAACTTCTAGAGATAATAAAAAGTAGAGAGGATACTAACAATACATTGTTTATGGAGCTCTAGTTTACCTATGTACTTATTGTGGAGCTCTAGTTGAGCTATGCCTATATATCTCTTATACTTTCATATTTAATATTGATAGGATATTTGTTTTATAAATTTTTGTACATTGGATCATTTATCTTGGATATGCAAAATTAGACATGTATTGTTATTTTTATTTAAATTCAACATGGATATCTCATTTAAGACCAGGTCTCGTAGGACCTCCCCTTAAGACAATCTATTAGGACCTCCCCTTAAGACCACCTATTAGAACATCCCCTTAGTACCACCTTTTACCTGACCTCTTCTTAAGACAACCCCTTTAGTATTTGTATGTATTTATATGTACATTGTTTATGTTTTCTTACATATGATTGTTAATGTTGTTATGTATTTATGTACATATAATCTTTATATGTTCTTATATGATACATTCTTTATGTTTGTATATAATCGTTGTGTTCTTGCATGTATTAACTTTTACTAATTAAATATTGTAACATGCATTCTTTAGGTCATACTCTTTATATGTTCTTACATGTATATGTTATATGAACTATGTTACATATTGCATACATTATATTTTATTAATTAAATGTTATTAATTATAGTTAATTAAGAATGTATGTCGTTAGAGAAATTAAAAGGTTTATTTGTCCTAAATAAAAAAGAACTGCTCTGATCAAATGCGATATTTGAACTTTTCATCTAAAAAGGAAGTTTGCCTTCCTTCGACGAAAAATCAACCTAGGTTTCATGCACTCATACTCCGAGAAGGATGTTTCTAGTCGCAACATGATAGTTCTTAGGATCGAGATGCCCAAATTGAATTCAAAAGCTCCAAAGAAGAAAGAGGCTTTCACTAGTTACTGTTTTAACTATTACCTATATGGCCATAAGAAGAAAGATTGCAGAAAGCCTATACAGGATCACTCTTCGTATTATCATTTGAAAGAATTCATAGAAAAACAAAAAAGACTAGCAGATCAAAACATAGACTGGGATAGGTATGCTCTCTTTTCTCAACTCCCTGTTGAGGAACTTGCAGCAAAAAAGTGTTCCATTGAAAACCCTATTGATAAAAAAGGATCACAGAATAAAAGTTTGAAGGAAAAAACAAGGGTAAAAAATAAAAGCCCCATAAAGGACTGAGCTACATAAAAGATCTCCAATGGAAATTCTAAGGAGCTGTCTCTAGTAGAGAAGCTCAAAAAGGGAACATAGAGCAATAATGTGCAGGACAAGTCTAGGGTTGAAAAACCCAGTTTTGTGTTAGAGGCAAACAAGATAATCCCTAAGTTTTTTTAAAGATACCAAAACCAAGATCTTCACAGTCAATTCCTTGGATTGTTAGATGAATTTTTTGGCAAAAACAAAATATTTGAAAGTGGGCACAAGTAGCGGAGATGCTAAGGTAGGAAGATTTGAATGCAAGTCATTATGTGGTATCGAGGAACCCCTATCTACCAAGGGGGAAGGCAGACTCTTACCTACCCAAGCACCTTTCATCTACATGAAGAAGAAGGAATTCACCTGGCAAGTGGTAAGAAACAAGAAAAAGGTAAACATGTATCTGTTATCTCAAAAACCTTTCAATTTAACTCTTAAAAACTCCTTTGATATGCTTAATAAGGAAGAATATGGTTATATGATTAGCAATAATAATAGTAATCAAGTTTCATGTAATAACTCATCTAATGAAACATTAAAGCTTGCAGCTTATACACCACCACGTAGGCATATTATTTAGCAGGATCCAGGTAAGAAAAATCATAGCAGCCATCATGTCTCTATCATCCTAGATAATGATGTTATTATGAAACAATAGAAAATCTTGCAAGAAAGAGGTTTGATCTGTATCTGGAATGGTATGGGAGTAACTATCAAGAATGTAGTGAAGGAACTATCATTACTACTACTAAGGGAGGTGAGTATAACACATCTTATGGGTCTTTTTTTGTTAATTGTTTGTACCAATAAGAATATGAAGGATAGCATTTTGAATAGAAAGGATATTAAATTCAAGAACATCCCATTTCCTTTTTTTGAATCGATGCCATTGTTTAATCCAATGATGTTAAATGATTTTAGAATAGAAAAGGTTGTGTCTTTAAATAACTTGCTTATAGAAATGTCTAACAAGGAAATCATAAGAACTATAGGGAATGAAATTGGGAAATACATTAGGACTATAGAGTCAACCTTTAATCAAATCAATAAAATTATCATAATTGAGATGGAATTTCATCAAAAAAGCATCTTATCCATCCAATTAAACTTTAATTCAAATTCTGTCATAATCAATCCTAGAATATTAGAAAATTTTATTGAAGAAGGTGTGTACACCCAGAAGCTCCACAAAAACATAAATCTTATAAATCAATCCAATAAAGATGTGGAGATAGAGTTATGTAAGGATAGAGGTGGTTTTATAACTAGGCCTACAAAATCTCAAGGATTGGATAGGCTCCATCCTACAATAGAAATAGGTTTAAATACCTCGTTATCAAACCAATTTCATATCAATAAGATAACAGGAGTAGAAAATATCCCTGAACCTCAAGAGCCATACAACATTACAATGAGTGTATCAAAGGATGATGCCCATCATACAATTGCTGAAATAGATAGAACAATAATAAAAGAAAAAATTAATAGATCAATGAATGAGATCATAAATGTTGAGGTCAAATATCCCCTACCTTTATCCTTGAAGTATAAGCATAACCTTAGTACTTAGAGTATCAAGCAAGGAATTTACACTAAAAATACCTCTTACAGCCTAAATAGAATCTCCAACAATCCAGAAGATCAAGAGAGATCACTTATAAAGGAGAATCAAAAAATGGAAGAAGAAATAGTCGAGATCACCAATGAATTAATGGATAGCCTTATGGATGAAATATGTGACAAAGAGGAACTTGATCACCAAAAAATTTGCTAATTAAAAGCATTAAGGAGATGTTAGCATCAGACAACACTTCAAAAAATGGAGAGGAGGACATGGAAATGGAATGCTTACCAAATCTAGATGAGATAGGAGATATGGAAATAGATCTTAATGATAGAAAAAGTCCCTTGTATTTTAGGAAAGAAGATATAAATAAGACAAGGAATCAAAATGAGGAAGAAATTAGAATTTTCCTAGAAGGAATCAACAATGATGACAGACAATTAGGCATGGCAATAACCATTGATGGAATCAAACCCAGTGACAATCTTCCATTAGTTAAAGATTCCATAGAAGGCCTCTTTGGTATCACAAATGAAGATAGGCCATTAGGTAAAGAAATAAAAAGAGGAAGTTTGAGCACCCCTAATATCAATAGAATTAAAAAGAAGAGGGGGAGGAAATCTGTGGTGGAGCTAAGAACTATGAGTGTTAATACAGGAACCCAAAAAGAGATTGCTGATATTCCTAATATTGAAAAAAACTCAGAGCTCATCCCCTCTGATTCTTGCCATCAGACTAAAGAAATGCAAAAAGAAAGAACAGAAAAATCCCCCTTAGAGGAGACCTTTGACCAAGGATCACTACTAGATTTTTTAGGATTAGATCCTGCCTCTATTTTGGAGGAGTCTAGGAGTAACGACATAATAACAGGAGTATTATGTTCACTATCCAATCAAGAACTATGTGAGGAAAACAAAGAGAACATGGTTAGGAACAATATAGAAACTTTAGGCTTAGGAAAATCAATTAAGGGTAGGTTAGAAGTCGATAAGGGGAAAATTGTCAAACCAAGAGGAAGAAAATCCCTTGCTGAACTAAGAGCAAAAGAAGGAATGGTGCCAGGTCAGGTTAAAATTATTGATATTCTATACTCTGGGAAGGGGAAGGTCCTTCCTGAGTCCTCATGAAGATCATTAGTTGGAATGTTAGGGGTTTAAATGCCCCTAACAAACAACACCTTGTAATAAGGAAATTAGCAAAAATTAAACCAAATATGGCTATGATACAAAAAAATAAACTTTCTAATGAAGGATATGAGAATATAAAAAAGAGCATAGGAATAAGAGAATTAGTAGGTTATGAGGCAGAAGGCACTTTGGGTGGAATTTCTTTTATTTGGGATCCACGAGAAATAGTATTCAATATTCATGAACAATAGAAAAATTGGATGGGAGGTCAAATCAAAAGTTTAAAGTCAGATTTAAAGTTTAATATAATAAACATGTACAATCCTAAATTCCTACATGAAAAGAGAATTGTATGGCAGGAGATTAAGGATTATATAGAGAACTTCCCGAATGAAACATTTATAGTAGTAGGAGATTTTGATGCTATCCTATCCTTGGGAGATAAACAGGGTGGGATGAAACACATATCAAAAACAACTTTAGAATTCCAGGAATGGATAAACATTATAGGGGCATCAAAAATTGAATCAGACTGAGCGAAATACACCTGGACTAACAAATGTAAAGACACAGAGTTAATAGTAGAAAAATTGGATAGGTTCTTTTTTATAGGGGAGTTGAGGTATTTTGATTTTAATTTTACTAATGAGGTCCTACCCGTTACCGGTTCCGACCACTTTCCTATAAAACTAGTAATTTTGGAACCAATTAGAAATAAAAAAATCCCTTTTAGATTTGAAAAAATGTGGTTACTTAATGAGGAATGTTTGGATGTAATTAAAAAATGGTGATAGAGGCAAGGTTCGAAGGCTCCAAGATATATAAAGTCATAAGGAAACTAAAACTAATAAAAATAAATTTGTCACAATGGAGTAAAAACACTATTGGGGATATATTTGTGAAAAGAGACCTTATAGAAAAAGAGCTGGAAAATGTGAATAAGGAGATTACGAAAGAAGGAAAATAGACTTCAGACGATAACACAGAGCAAGAACTATTATGTAAATACTATGATTCTTTTTCAAAAATTAGCACCTTTTGGGGGCAAAGAGCGAGAGAAACATGGCTTAGGGAAGGGGACCGAAACACCAAATTTTGTCACAATAGTGTCAAAGCTAGAAGGAATATAAATAAGGTTTCCAAAATCAAAGATAGGAATGGTAATACAATAGTGGATCCCAAAGAAATTGCAGATTTAAAAGTCCCTTTCTTTGAAAAATCTCTAAATAACTTAGGGAGTGTGGATTTGTTGGACCAGGCCAAGCTATTAAGAAACATCCCTCATATAATAACTCCGTGTCAAAATAACCTCCTAAATGTCGCATTTATAGAAGGTGAAATACTCAAGGTTCTAAAGGAAATGAACCCAGATAAATCCCCTGGTCCTGATGGATTCCCAACTTTTTTCTTTCAAAAATGTTGGTCATATATGGGCAAGGAAATTACTGATGCTCTAGAGGAAATGAGAAACTCAGGACATATTCTTAAAGAGATAAATAACACATTCATTGCTCTTATTCCCAAAAGGTCAATGCAAAATTTTTTAATGAGTTCAGACCTATCTCCCTGTACATCACTTTGTATAAAATCTTCTCAAAAGCTTTGGCAGGCAAAATGAAACAACTTCTTCCATTGATTATATCTGAAGAACAAATGGGATTTCTCCCTAAAAGGTAAATTCTAAATAGAGTGATTAATTCTCATGAGGCTATACATTCAGTAACAAATAATAAGGATTTGAGTATGTTGATTAAGTTAGACATTAGTAAGGCATATGATAAAGTGGATTGGAGATTTTTGTGTAAATGTATGGAAGCTTTTGGATTCTCAAAACAATGGATCAATATGATTTTTGAATGCATCTCCACCCCTCACTTCTCAAATCTGGTGAATGGGTCTCCTGAAGAATTTTTCAGCTGCTCTCAAGGTTTGAGGCAGGGAGATCCATTATCTCCTTTTTTGTACATTATTATCACAGAAGCTTTGGGCAGAGGTATCAAGAAACTTCAGGGAGAGGATAAGGTTAAACGAATCAAGATTACTTCGGGAGTCGAGGCTACTACTCATCAGCAATATGTCGATGATAATCTCCTTTTTGGAAAAACACTTTTAGAAGAAGCCCAAGCTTTCAAAGAAATTTTAAATACTTATGCTAACGCTTTTGGACAATGTATAAATGAGGAAAAATTAGATTTATTTTTTATTAATACTGAAGAGAGATGAAAGAATAAGATTAAACATATTCTAAACTTCAAAGAAGGTTTCTTCCCATGTAAATATTTAGGTTTACCTTTGGATAAGGGGGTCAAATCAAATCACTTATGGGAAAGTACAATTCAAAATATCTCTAAGAAACTAGATCAATGGAAAGGAAAATGGTTATCAAATGTAGGAAGGGTTGTTATGATTAGGTCAGTCCTCTTTGCAATTCCTATTTATTAGATGATGAGCATGAGAATCCTAGCAGGTATTAATAAGGAGATAGCTCAGAAGTTAAGGATTTTTTTTTGGCAAGGGTCAGAGGAGAAATCTAAACTAGCTTTAATTTCTTGGAATAAAATTTGCAAGCCAAAAGAAGAAGGAGGTTTGGGAATAAAAGACCTTACACTTCAAAACAAGGCCTTGGGGGCGAAACTAGTATGGAGAATGATTAAAAACCCAAAGGCAAAATGGGTTAAAATACTAAGATATAAATACTTACCAAGAGAAGAGGAGGAAAGTGTTTTTCATTCTGATAATTATCAAACGGGCTCACACATATGGAACTTCATACAAGAATGTAGAGATATAGTATTAGAGTCCCTTTCTTGGGACATGAAAAGTGGGGATAAGGCTCTATTCTGGGATGACTCATGGGGTGGAAAACTGGCCCTTCATGAAATTCTTGGGAACGATAAGCTGATTGAACTAATCAAACATAGTAAGGGAGAGTGGGTTAAAGATTCTTTTCATAGATTAATAATAATGAGGGGAGTAGCTAGGCATGGAATTCTCTAGAGGAATATAGACTTCCCCTTGATTTTGAGGATAAACTTAACAAGGCTCTACAAGAATGAAACTTCTATCTACGCTCTAGGGAGGACATAATCATATGGGCTACCTCAAAGAGTGGGGTATACAATTCAAAAGAAGGTTTCAAAGTTATATATGTGATAGATAACCCATCCACTAGTCTTCCCATTGATCTATGCTGGAATAGAAATTGTCTTCCTAAGGTAGGTCTATTCTCATGGGCTACTTTACAGAAAAGGATTCTCACCGCTGAATGGTTTGAAAAAATAGGGTACCATGGTCCTTCTAGGTGTGCCCTGTGTGAGAAAGAAAGTGAGACGATAAATCATATTTTGTTAAATTGTGAGTATGCCAATAAATGTTGGCATTGGGTTTTGGAGAAATTAGATCTAAAGATTGCTCTTCAAAATGATATCACAAAAGTTTTTATTTCATGGCAGAGATCATGTAAGGAGGATTTATACAGTAAAATGAGATACACAATCCCATCTCTATTAATTTGGGAATTATCAAAAGAAAGGAACCATAAGAATTTTCAAGATAAAAGGATGAACATTGAGAGATTTTTGAACAAACTAGAGGCAAATATTGTCGAAATTACAAACAATAGAAATATGTTGGGACAATCAATGATGGAATTCTCACTAGAAGACAACAACCAAAGAAAGAAGTGGTATGGCTTGAAAGTTCCTCCCTAGATTGGATCTAGTGTTGACAATAAATCCTTATCAAGGGCGGACTGTAAATGGAAACCATCGGAGCAAGGATGGATTAAGTTGAACTTTGATGGGGTAGCTAGGGGAAACCCTTGAGTTGTAGGAATAGGGATATGTTTACATAATGTGGAAGGAAAGATATTAGGAAGGATAGCAAAACTTTTAGGAATTAAGACAAATAATGAAGCTAAAATAGAAGCTATAAGATTAGGTCTGGCATGGTGCAAAAAATGGAGGCTTAAAAGAATTGCGATTGAAGGAGACTTAGCTATTATTATAAATGCAATAAGAAAGGGTAGAATGCCAAACTAGAAATTAAATAGTGCTATTGAACAAATAATGGAATCTCTTTAAGATATAGGAGATTATACAGTGAATCACATTTTCAGGGAGGGCAATACAGATGCAGATAAGTTAGCTAACCTAGGAGCTGATGGGCAAGAAATTAAAGAAATTCATGAGAGTTTGAAAGAAGAACTTGGAAGGTGAAGAAAAATGATTTCAAAATAGGAAATCAAGATTAGATGTAAATAAATGTAAATTAATTTAAAGGTAAACAAGTATAGAAATAGTTGTGAGTATAATATAAAAATGCAAAAATACACACACAAGCGTGCACACACACGCGCGCGCGCGCACGCACACACACACACACACACACACACACACACACACACACACACACACACACACACACATATTGCCTTCTTACATAATAGACTTCAATATAGGGAATGTAAGAAGTTAATGTCTCATTTAGTCAAAACAATCATCATATATTAGGGGCATGCCAACCTAAAATGTAGTCTCATCGATCAAAAAAATGATAATATTTAAAACAGAACATGTTATGACAAATTAAAAGGTTCCTAAAGTGCTCATAAATTTCTTATGTTCATAATAATGAAATAAAGCTTATAGCATGACTACCAATAGAAATGAACTTAGATTGTAATGTTTCATTTAGTAGACTAACTCATGAGTTAAGATATGCAATTCCATAATTTCATTAATACCTAACCTGAACTAGCTTTATGAGGATTGAATCATGAAAATGATTAATTAACTGTAAATTAGGAGAAGAGAGGTGGAATGGTGTCTATCTATTTTGCAGGTAAACAAGAAAAGCATAACAGACCAAAAAGGCAAAAATAAAGAAAAGGAGGCTCGAGAACTTATCAAAGCTAAGGCAAATACTCGAAGAGCGAGGATGAGAGAAAATAACACAATTTTTCAAAAGTGCAATTAAAGTTAAAGGAAGGCTCATTAGCTCTAAAGATAAGAGCAAGGTATATGTAATCTCTATCTAAATAAATGTGCGGCACAAGATGAGAATGCTCATTAGTTCTTCTTAAAAGAACATTGTATTCATAAGATTAATGAATATTTGTGTTCACTATCATGGAGGTATGCCTCCTTTAATATGTATTAAAGAGGGAATGCCCTCTTCGACTCCATCAAGTGGAGCTTTGTAATCCTACACTTGTAGGAACTCTAAATTTGATATATTATTTTTGGACTAAAGTCTTGGGCTAGACTGGAGGTTTTCTTCCCCATTCTTTCCTACCAATGCCTGCACAAATGGAGGAAAATGTTAAAAGATAAATTTTAAATAAATAAAATCAAGGCTTCGGCTGTTTACTGATCAAAAACAAAAAAGAATGTATGTTATTAAATATAGTTAATTATAGTTAGATTAAATATAGTTAATTAAGACATGTCATTAAATAGAGTTAATTATTAAGACATTAAATATAATTATACTTAGATTAAATATAGTTAATTATGCTTAGATTAAATATATAGAACTTAATTATACTTATATTAAGACATGTCATTAAGTATAGTTAATTAAACTTAAATTAAGGCATTAAAAACAGTAACAAGTATGTATAAACATGAATATTGAAAACATATACATATGTATATTAACTTTTATTAATTAAATGTTGTAGTTCATGCATTCTTTCTAGGTGATCATAGTCTTTATATGTTCTTGTGTACATGTATATGTTATATTCTTATGTACATGGACCATTAAAATTATATAGTTAATTACACTTAGATTAAGGCATGAAGATGAATAACTATATATATACATGTAAACTTGAATATTGAAAACATGAATATAAGGCATTAAGATGAATAACATATAGAAAGATGTGCATAACACATACATAAGTTACAAAAAAGATTAGGACATCAAAAGATCAATAAGATAGACGTGTACATTAAAAGATCAATAACATACATGTACATATATCTGGAGAATATAATGTACCCATATCAAATGTATAAAAATAGATCATGTATCAAATGTCTGGAAATAACATATATAAAACATCAAAATCTCCATATACACATGTATCTAGAAACAACATATAAAACATCATTTAGTATCCATGATATAAACACGTATTTGGAAATAACATATAAAACATCAAAGTGTCCATATAAACCATGTATCTGAAATTAACATATAAGACATCAAAGTGTCTGGATATAAAATGTATGTATATGGAAATAAAATATAAAACATCAAAGTGTCCATATAAATATGTATCTAGACATAACATGTGTGTAATAAAATAAAAGGCCACATATGATCTAATTAGCTACATCCCCCCTCCTGATCCTGGGCCTTGTCCCTAAAAGGGTCTATCAGCTGCATCTCAACCCTGTGTCAAATGATAACTTGAACCATTTAATTATGTGTACAGACAAATTATATCAAGATCTACATGTATATAAATTATATATATATAAAGTGTAACATACCTAGGACTCACGACATGTAGTATCTGTTGGTGTCTGCAGATCAACAAAATGTAACATACTATCACTCAAACCTTATAACACATACACAAACACACACATATACATAAATTTAAACATATAGAAATATTATTTACTATAATAAAAATAAATCTAAATATATAGAGATATTTACCGTAGCATTATGTAATGCTCTACCGATCTGACTTAAATTTGAATCATGTAATGAAAAAATAGTATCAGTGTCCAAGTCAATAGTGCGGCCCTGATCTAAAAGCATGAAAGTAAATAGACCAGGCTGTCTAGCACTGAGATCTTGAGTAGCTGGGGCTAGTGCTATAGCCTGGGCCTATGTAGCAACATGAGCAGTAGAAGGTGCAGGAATGTCCTCCTGCCTTTGTGAATCCTCTAGGACTATTGTATGTGACAAAATATGACTAACCTGAGAGCTCATGTCACGAAGTGGAATCCTTGAGAGTGTAGATAATGTTTGATATGCATCTAAAAGATCATATGCTAAATATGATGCCAAATGATGCAATGCATCCACCTCTAAGACTGCAAAAATGTCTACAAGAGAAGGTATGTATGCAACTCCATAATCATCATCAACAAGTGTGCTAGATGATGCAACTGTGGGAGCGGCACCTTGAGACCATAGCATATATCTACCACATTGATCAGAAGAAATCTCATGTAACTGTGTGGTGATGGTGGCGATGCTCGAAAAAATCTATGTCCTAATTGTGTCATCAAGAACACTCTCACTTGCAGCAGCCATCTATGGACCTCTCAGCATAACCAAAATGTTTGGACCCACCATTGCCTATTTGTTAATAGGCATAGGAGTGTTTGTGGGTCTAAATCTATCAGAAAGTCTCCCCTGACCTTGCCCAACATGCCCTGGATAATCTGTATAGTCAACATCATAGTGTAAATGAAATTTTGCAAACAATTGTTTGCAGAAATATAGAGGGAACTCATCCTTCTATGGCCATCTATGATGAGTGGCCAACCAACGAGGATACATCAATGGTGCGACGAGTGGATCAGTACACTTTTTCATAGAGTAGCCTCTAACTTTGCAATGATCTGTATAAGATGGAAACATGGATTTCACCATGCCGATGGAAACCTCAGTGTCAATCTATGTGTACTTCATAGTGCCAGTGACATTGCAAGATAAAGAAGAATAAAATGTCTCAATGCTCATATCATCAAAAGGGTTGTATGATTCAACTATTTGAATCATATGAAATAACTCCTCTCGCATCGCTATGACATTCTCCCTATTAGGGAGGGTGGTAGAAGAGGAAAGTGAGGTATCCAAAACTTGCATAACACGAGATAATCTTGCATCTGTATCTCTAAATAATTGTTGTCTATCATGAGTGGAGGAGGTCAATCTACATGTTGTACTAGACTCAACACTCTAACCCCCACCATGGACACTGGCATCCCCTAAGGATGCAGGAGCACGATCCCCAAAACTGGATGCCATAATGTATATATGAAAATAAATATGAGGATATGAATGTGAAGCTACAAGAGTGATAAATATCTAGATATCTGCACATGCATATATATACAAATATAAACATACAAGTGTATTTAAAATAAAATAATTAAAAGTTAAATTTAATTTGAAACACACATACATATAAATACAAAACATTAAATGTATGGTGCTAAATTCAATCATGTAACATGTATGTATTTTAAAACAATTTATCTTAGAGACCATATCTAATGTACATTGTAATGTGCTCATGCAAATGTGAAAAATAAATATTCGTACATGTAGATGTGTATATGTGATAAAAGTAAAATAAAATTTCTTGATTAAATGATAACTAAGTGTACACATGTATACATGCAATAAAAAAATATAATTCTTGACTAAATTCTAGATTTTGATGTAAATGCTTTGATGATTATGGGGAGTGCAGATGAGAGTTAGGACATAGGGATAGAAAAATTTGTTACTAGATAAGTAAATGAGTTTAGTTAGCAAATGTTAGTTTACAATTTAGAACTCATGACTTAATTTAGTAGTTTGAATTAGAGTTAAGAATGTTAATAAAGTAAATGGGATATAGTTTTATTAAGGTTGATAGTAAGGTCAGTCTATTATGTGCTAGTAAACATATGAATACCTATTAGAACCTATAACAGACGTAATGACCTAGTAGGAGTCCCTAGGTCCCCTTAACATATATATATATATATATATATATATATATATATATATATATATATATATATATATATATATATATATATATATATATATATATATATATATATATATATATATATGAATAAAAATACCTAGAAATGTATCATAAGAGGTCGTTATGTGTCATTTGGTAATGTAAGAATCATCAGTACCTAATAAGACCTATTATATCCTAATAATACATATTAAGACTTATTAGAACCTATAAAAAAAGTATCACCTATTACGACTCCTATGTCCCCTTAAGACACACATGTATGGATAATGTATTGAAAAATGCAACATAAGTGATCTTAATGTGTTGTTTGGTAATGTAAGACTCATTATTACCTGAAAATACCTATTATGTGCTAGTAAACATATGAATACCTATTAGAACCTATAATAGATGTAATGACCTAGTAGGAGTCCCTAGGTCCCCTTAACATATATATGGATAAAAATACCTAGAAATGTATCATAAGAGGTCATTTTGTGTCATTTGGTAATGTAAGAATCATCATTACCTAATAAGACCTATTATGTCCTAATAATACATATTAAGACTTATTAGAACCTATAAAAAATAGTATGACCTATTACGACTCCTATGTCCCCTTAAGACACACATGTATGGATAACGTACTGAAAAATGCAACATAAGTGATCTTAATGTGTTGTTTGGTAATGTAAGACTCATTATTACCTAATAATACCTATTATGTGATAGTAAACATATGAATACCTATTAGAACCTATAACAAACGTAATGACCTAGTAGGAGTCCCTAGGTCCCCTTAACATATATATGGATAAAAATACCTAGAAATGTATCATAAGAGGTCGTTATGTGTAATTTGGTAATGTAAGAATAATCATTACCTAATAATACCTATTATATCCTAATAATACATATTAAGACTTATTAGAACCTATAAAAAATAATATGACCTATTACGACTCCTATGTCCCCTTAAGACACACATGTATGGATAACATACCAAAAAATGTAATGTATAAGTGATCTTAATGTGTTGTTTGGTAATGTAAGACTCATTATTACCTAACAATACCTATTATGTGCTAGTAAACATATGAATACCTATTAGAACCTATAATAGACGCAATGACCTAGTAAGAGTCCCTAGGTCCCCTTAACATATATATGGATAAAAATACCTAGAAATGTATCATGAGGTTGTTATCTGTCATTTGGTAATGTAAGAATCATCATTACCTAATAAGACCTATTATATCCTAATAATACATATTAAGACTTATTAGAACCTATAAAAAATAGTATGACCTATTATGACTCCTCTGTCCCCTTAAGACACAGATGCATGGATAACGTACCTAAAAACACATCATTTAACTGATCTTATGTGTTCTTTGGTAGTGTAAGACTCATTATTACCTAAAAATAACTAGTTGTTAAAATGAACATTATGAATATCTAAGTGTGGTTCATTCAGTTAGTAGAGTGCCTATGTTATGGTTAGAATGTGGTATGGGTTATGATTATAGTTAATATAGGGTTATGTTAGAAGGTGTATTTAATGTCAAAATTAATTTCACCATAAGAGATTATTGTTTCACCTCTAGATCCATCAGGTTATGTTAGAAACTGAACAATGTCCCCTAAAGGTTTGCTACATTTTTTACTAATGTTTTTCTACAGTTTTACCTCATGTTTTTCTATATTTTTTAACTAATTTTTTTGACATTTTTACCTAATGTTTTTCTATATTTTTACCTAATGTTTTTCTACACTTCTAACTAATATTTTTTTATGTTTTTATCTCATGTTTAACTACATTTTTGCTAACAAATTAATTTAAATACCATTCCAAAATAATCTAAAATAATTAAATTAATTAAAATAATTTAAACATATTAAAAAATAAACAATTTTAAATATTTCACTCACAAAATAGGTAAAAAACAACTACTTTAAGTACAATTAACATTTATTAATAAAAAAACACATTACATTTTTTTAAAAAAGTGGCGAGGAAAAAGCCACTAACTAGTTACGGCCGAAACACTTGACCTGCTCTCCGAGAACCTAGGAACCGCAATAGTGAAAATGATAGCCGCAAGAGGTTTACAATAGTTCTATTACATTGTAGGATTTTGGTCAGAATGGTTTCAGCCGAAACGGTTTTGGTTGGAATGGTATGAGCCATGTAGGCACATGAAACTACCATGTATGTTCGGCTGAAACTATTTCGGCCAAAACATCGAATGATATCACAAAGGGTGACATAGGTTTGTGCTTCCACCCCATCACAAGCCACTCATATCCCCAAAACACCAAAGTCTAGAGTCAAGCCAAAGGGCTCTAAGACTAGGACATAAATAACAGCTAGAATACAAACTACTTTCGATGACAAATTTGTTATTACCAAAAGATCGACAAGGAGAACAAGGTGTTCTCTTTGTCCACAATGAAAATAAATTCATGGAATGTCAAAGGCATTAATGCCTCTGACAAGAGACATAGAATCAAACAAGTTGTTGATTTTATGTAGGTAGACATAGTCATGTTGCAAGAGACCAAGTTATCTTAGGATACATTGAAAAATCCATTGCTAAATGGCATAAGTGGAAGTCTTTGCATGTTCTGGGAATTGGAACCTCTAGTAGTCTTGCAATTTTATGGAATTCCCTAACAATTAATGGACAAATCATCCATCAAGACAACAATTAGCATATGCTGAAATTTTCTACTTTTGACATCTCCTTTATTTTGGCTAACGATTATGGCCCATCTTCAACATAGGACAAAGCCACTTTGTGGGAGAATATTACACACTTTGTCCAGATTCAAGATTCTTAATATGTTATTATTGGAGGTGGCTTCAATGCATTGTTGTCTCAAGAGGAGAAAAGTGGGGGTATTGTTCCTCTTAAAAGTCTACAAGAATTTAATTGTTTTCTAGATAACAATAATCTCATGAATATCCATCTAACAAATGGATCATTTACTTGGACGAATAAAAGATTTGGGTTTGCACATATTCTTGCTTGTCTAGATAGATTTCTTTTATCACAAGACTGGAAGTTGAAGAGGATGGATATTACATCAGATATTCTTTCACTACTAGGTTCATACCACTTTCCAATTTCATTAACTATCACACAAATAGACAAAGGTATTGATACACATTTCCATTCTTCCTTCACATTTGAAAGACTATGGTTACGCCACCCATAGTTCTTGCTTGATGTTCAACAATGGTGAAATAGGGCACCATATGTTGAGGATTCAAGATGCATCAATTTGCTATGAAACTAAAAAAATTTAAAACCCAAATTAGACAATGGAATCAAGAATTTTTCAAGAATGTCTTTACACAAAAAATAGAAGTCAAATAGCAATTAGATGAAGTTTATAGTTGTATCATTCAGAATGGTATGAATGAAGATACTTATGTAAAATAGAAAAATCTTTAGCAAGAATGGGAGGAACTATGTAGTATAGAGGAAAATTATTGGAGACATCTAAGATGGAGATAGAAATACAAAATATTTTCATGCATCAGCTAAATAAAACTAAATCTCTAAAATGATTTTTCATATCAAAGATGCTATTATAGGAAATCTTATTACAAATGAAAACCTGACTCCGAATGGAGGGGTAAAATTCTTTAAGAATCTTCTTGCACCTGATATTTTGTCTTCTCCTACTGATTCACAAGTCAATGAGATTCTAGCATCCATACCAAACATGGTATCATCTCAAGAAAATGACATGTTGATGGCACATTTCACCATCCAAGAAATTCATAAGGTGGTTTTTTCCTTTCCTCTAGATAAAGCTCCTAGGCCAGATGGATTTTCTACTCTATTTTATCAAAGTTGTTGGGATATCATTAGTTGGGATCTATTAGCTATTGTGGAGGAGTCTAGAAAGAGAAAGAGTACACTTAAGTACTTTAATACCACAAATATCTCAATAATTCCAAAGATGAAGGATCCACAAACATTTGTTGACTTTAGGCCAATCTCTTTATGTGATATGATATGTAAGATCATAACTAAGGCTATATACTTAAGATTGTAGCATCATATCCCATTCATCTTTTCATTGGAGTAAGGTGGATTTGTGTTGAGAAGAGAAACTATGGAAGGAGCATTAGTGGCACATGAGGTTCTTCATTCTATAAACTCAAATCAATCATCAAATTTTGTAATCAAATTAGACATGATGAAAGAATATGACAGAGTTTGTTGGAAATATTTGTTTCAAGTGTTAAAAAAAATGGGTTTTTCTAAAGGATGGTGTAAATGGGTTAAGGTATTTATTTCAAGTGCTTGGTTCTCAATTATAGTAAATGGAAGACTAGTGGGTTTCTTTCATTTACCCAAGGAATTAGGTAGGAAGATCCACTATCTCTAGTACTTTTCATCATCATGGTTGAAGCATTTGGTAGAATGATTAAACATGTAACACCTTGCTAAGGGATCCAGAAGAAATAACCTAAAGTTTTACTAAGTTTGCCAAACATTTTTTTTTAAAACAAGAAAGAATAAGATACACATCAAACATAAAGTAGCAAAAGGAAAAACATACAATCAACTATAAGAATACATAATAGGTTACATTCCTTAAGGATCCCATGATGTTGAATTACATTTAAATTTAATTAATACTAAGTCTAATAAATACCACATCCATATGAAAGAATAATTAAAAGTCCAAAGTCCATTTAAATAATATACATTTGTTCTGAATACCTCTTGGCAAATAAAATCTAGAATGCTCAATCATCCACTGTACATGTCACAGGGTATGAAAGGCTAAAAGAATATACATATATAGAAATAGAAATACATCATCCTCCTCGGATCCATGATATAAAGTACAATAAAATAAATGAAACTATCCACCATACATGATATATCCATCCATCGTAAAAGATATAAACTTCCATTGTAAAATATAACCATGCATCATAATGATACATAGATAGAATGAAAGGAAATTCAGACAAAGAAACTTTAGCCATAGTGACTATAGACGAATCTCAATGGTAAAAGTAAAAAGCACTATCACCCGACCGTGTGGAACTGAAATGGCCCACTCCCACCATGCTAAGGAGATATTCTCAAGTCCCAAACAAGATATCAAACCACATATCAAAAGTACACTCTAAGTCTAGGAAAACCCTAAAAGTATTCTAACTCAAAGGTTCTAAGATAGGTCAACATCTAATTCCTAGAGGCACACAAAGACACATAAGAAAGCTATTATGTAAGTGGGCAAGTGTCATCACACGAATCACACTAGAGTTACCCTAATAGTCTCTTAGAACTTTGCCCCCCTAGTGATCCCTATGCAACAACTAGTATCATCTCGTACTAACAAGGCATACTACAGATGCAAGGTCATAACCAAGCATTCTCTCTACTCCCATCCTATTCTGTACTAGCACTCGAGGCATGGGTGAGAAAATACAAAGACTCTTATTAGGTTCATTTTAATCCTCATTTAGTGTAATATTTTTACTTATTAAACAACTTACAATGGGTTACCCTAGGAACCACTTAGGGCCCTGGCCCCCATTGCAAGCCACTTCCCAACACTACATGTAGATAACCTACTCTAGGCTCATAAAAGTATAAATCAAGAATCATATAAAAATAATCACCTCAGTCATATACAAGTGACTAGAAAGCATCAAAAGATAATCCACAATAATCACATCAGTTCTCTATGAGCAATTGGAAAGCATCCCAAAAATAATACTAATCGAAGACCCATAATGGTTAAGTCAATCATGTCATAACATGACATCACCAAAACAAAGCAAACACTTCAGTCCTATCAAAGTGACTGGAAAGCAACCCAAATATAGCTAATCAAGGACTCAAAAATTGTTAAGTCAAATAGGTCATACATTCACCTCAATTTCACAAGAGAACACTAGAAAGCAATAAGGAACAATAAATACAAACATATCATAGAGCATACCAGACACATTACCATGGTTGGGTTAAAAAAGATTGAGATCAAAATATTAGCATGACATCACAAACACATAACCCCCAAGCCTCAGGTAACATCCTAAGACTGGTCAACCTAGGTCAAACCCTAAAACCCCAAAAACATAGACAAGACATAGAAACAAAGTAGTTGAATAGTTTGGTTTGATTTTAAAACATGCAGTTAAGTGTAATGTTTCAATTTCCAATTTAATGTACATTTTAAGTAAATAAGATTCACAATTTACCCTTACCATTAACCCATTCTTGTGTTCAAATAGAATACCAAATTATCCCTTTTTGAATTACAGACGATTGATCCAAATATGTAAAAAGGATAACTATTTATTCTAATCATTAAAATAATCCTTGTTACTTTTGAAGTAAAATTCTTTATAATTTTATTTAAAAATCAATATTTTCAATAAGAATAATTATATAAATTCAAAAAAAGACTTATTGATATTAATAATTATTAATTAACTTAATTAAATTACACTTTTAATTAATTTAATTAATAATTATAAAATAAGAATATTATCATCCATTAATCTTATTTTAAAATTATTTAAATATTAATAAGAATTATTAACAAAATTATTAATAAATAATAAATTAAATTAATAAATATTAATAAAAGTTATTAATAATCTTATTAATAAATAAATAAATTTAATTATTAAATATTAATAAATTTATTAATAAACTTAATAATATTAATAATTATAAATTAATTAAAATTAACATTTAATAAACCTTATAAATAATTTAAAAAAAAAATTGGTGCTTATCTTACGTTTAAGGCTTGCACAACTGACAAGGAAGCTGGCCGCTACCATGGTAGCATTGCTGCTACAATAGGAACAACATACTATTGTAAAGGTACTGCCTGTTGCTATGGCAATAGTTGTAACTATTGTGTAGTCATGTGGGGGGAGTAAAGGTAAGAAAGGGGGGGTGGGGTAAAACCCCCTCCCCATTATTAAATATTATTATTTAAAAAAAAAATTATTTATTTTAAATTTAAAACTTTAAAACAAATCCCCCTTTTTAAATTATAAAACTATATATATATATATATATATTTAAAATCAAACCCAACATTAATCTGATGGAGCAAATACAACTAACCCACCAAAATTTAAAGAATATTTTCTCTTTAAATGTTCAACCCTTCCTAGTTTAATTTCCTTTCTTAAAATTTATAGCAAGAGGGTTATACCGATCCCTTGATTTTCCCATATACAGAGGATTTCATACATACAAGAAATACATGCTACTAAAACTTTTGTCACAAGAATTCTTTAGATATACATTCAACAGACACGATGAAGACATGAAGGAAAGAGCATAATAAATTTAGCAAATAATCACAAGCGTCTACCTAAACACTGATGCTAATTGCTATGCCCAAGAAAATTGTAGAGAGATTCCTCCTCTCAGAACTTTCTCTTTTTTGAAAATTCCTTCCTTCTCCAAATTCGCAGTCCCTTCCCAAAACTTTGGTCCCCTAAAAATGAACCCTTAATTGGTGATAAGGAGTTCTCTCCTCAAATCAAGGCAGTAATTATGTGATCACCCCCGAGAGAACTCTCCGCTCACTAGACTTTAGCTCTAAATTAACTTTTCTTTATCTTTCTTTTATCTTTTCCATGCACATTTATTGAATTATTAAATAACTTTATTTAATTTTCACTTGACTTCTTTTTAAATTAATTTATTAACTTTAATCTCATGCATACGTCATGCAATCTAACAACTTTTAATAAATTAATATATTTTCAATTTTTAATTCATTTTTGAAACTTAATTGATAAAATATTTATTAACGTAAATAATAATATTTAGCATTTATTTAAAAATGAACTCTACATATATTATTCTTAAATTAAATAAATATTATCACGTTCTAAAATTATCCTTATAACTTTTATCTTCAAATTTAATTCTCTTTATTTAATTAATTTCCCAATTAATTAAATATAATTAAATATTAAAATATCATAATAATTTTCTATTAAATTAAATAATTAATTTAATCATTTAATTAGAATTAATTAATAGAAAATTCCACCAAAGACTCATAAAATAAAATATAAAAACCCATCATAGAAGAAAACATACAAAATCAAACTAAAGGGTTATAATCATGAATTAGCGCCATTCAACATATTCAGAGGGTACTCAACTTGGATACTTGTTCTAATTATCTAGGACAAATGGTTTAAAGGTTTTGGATTTGGACTCAAGAATTTATCTCCCCTCTCTTACCATTGAGATAATGTGATAGGTTATGCTCATCCTGGAAATTCAGGGAAGTCGATACTCGGTACCTACAACTTACATAAAATCCACACATGTACAAACATAATATTCTAAGATAAATAGGTAATGGCAAGAAGTGGTGCATAATGTAGATCTTGACTAGTAGGTGACTACAACTCCCTTCCTTAACCACATCAAAAACACCATACATAAAGGAAACATACGCGCACACCATACACATGCAGCATGTGATAAGTATCCATAAGAAGACACGTAATAATCCATCTAACTAATCATCATCAATAACTGAAATCGTTAGATAATCATCATGCATACATGAAGTATCGAGTACCAAGTAATCTCATTATAAATCAACTAAATCTGAAACAATATCTGATAATATCAAAATATTGCTACTAATCATCAAACATAAAATTGGCCTAAAAGAGTTCAACAAAGATAGCAAAAAAGTAAACTAGTAATAGGCACTACAAAACATCAGCATGAGATAAGTAAGTGGCATGGTGCAAGTTTCTATTAACTTAAATGTATGAATAAAATGATTTAAAATAAACAAAAACTAATTTAAAGTCTATTGGCTTAAATATATGAATAGAGTAATTATTTTTTAAAATCTCCAAAAACTACTATAAAAACTAATATAAGAAATATTTAAAAATATAGAAAAAATAGAAACTCCTCCCACAAATATCCTATTGGCTAAACTAAAGATTAATATTTAAAGTAAAAGAACTAACTGATTAAAATAATTTAAAAACTAAAACTTCAATCAATATTAAAAAATAAAAATTATTTTTTTATTTTTTTTAAAACATGAGTTAAAAGTGGAGATAACAACTAATTAATTTTCTAAATAAATAGAAAAAAAATAAATTTCAAATTAGAGATAAATTAATTTATAAATTAAATACAAGAGTTAAAAATGGATATAAATAAATAAATAAGAAAAAAGAGAGAGTTTAAAGTGTAGATAATAGCTAATTAAATTAAATAAATAGGAAAAAAATAAGAGTTAAAGTTGGAGTGAGATAAAACTAGTTGAAAAATAATTAACTAGGGCTAATAGTTTTCTTGTGAAAGGCTGACAATTTTTTGACCAAAAAAGTAATTTTATGGAACAAAGTTCCCACATATAGCCTATCGGCTAAATTAGTTGGAATAGATATAAAAAACACCATCTAATTTTTAAAAAAATTAATAAAAAGCATTTGTTACACAATTTGAAAATTATTTTTCTTCAACAATATGTGAATAATTTTATATTTGTTTTAATTTTATATCAAATATAAAAGAAATAATAATTATTTTTAAAATTATATTAATTTAAATTCAAAAAAATATTTATATTAGTGCATTATTATCTATTGTAAGAAAAAATATATTTTGTTGATATTTTATGGTGCCTGTTCTACATTACATGAATATCGAATTGAAGTAATTAATAGTAATTTACATTTATTTTTCATTGGTAAGAGGCGGAAGCGAAGATTAATTATTATGTATTATTATTAATTATTATTTTATTAAGCATGGGTAGATTCAAAGCGAAGACCTCTTTGATAAGAGGCTCACAATTTACCATTGTGTTGTAGGCTCTTTCCTAATAGTAATTTACATTGTCGTTTACATGTTCAAAATATAAATGAAATTGAATGAACAAACATATATAATAGAAAGTAGATGTGAATCTATGAACTATGATATCTACAAGAAATCAAAATAGAAACTTGCCAAAACATTAAAACTAAGATTAAGAAGAATAAAATTTCATTTTTGAAAATTATAAAAAAAATATTTTGATCAATATCTCATTGAAAAATCAATCAAAAAGAGGTCTTACAACATTTCCGGTGAAATAGTAAATTTTGGGAGCAAAAGCTCCCACAATAAGCCTATCGGCTTAAATATCATAAAAAGTATACCATTTGCTACAATGCATCATATTGACATTCTTACAAATGCTTATAAAGACAAATATATGATTTTAGGGCTATGCTCATTTTACATTAACAACTTAATTATTGTTGCTAACTTTATCAATGTGTGTAACATCATCCTCATATCAATTTTTTATCAAATCTCAAACAAACTGATATGGAATATAAACATGTTACATGATACAAGCATGCTATATGTTTTGATTATGCTTATAGATGATTTGATTGACTTTGTTGATTTCATGCAATTAAACTATCATTTGTCATGACAAGTTGTTATTTGTATTTTCTTATGGATAATATATATGTCTTGTCTAGTGTATATGTCAAAGTATTTATGAGTTGACCTTACAATTTAAGGATTATTTCAATTTGAGCATTTTTTCTATTTTTTTTTGCTTTCTATTTGAGCTTTGATTGAAATAAATTCTCAGGAGCTAGCTTGTTAGCCCTTATTTCTATTAAGATAGTTATAACTCAATCCTTTCAAACTACCAAACTTATCAACCTTAAATTCATCTTAAATTATCCTGAAGGGTCTAATCTTAAGCAACATGGAGTTGCCATTATTTTTTATTATTGTCAAATCTAACAAAATCACTACCACCACAACCACTGCTACTCCTTTTCCTCCCCCTCTTCCTCCTCTTCTCAAATGTGCTAGAAAATCAAATATAACTACTAAGAACTTGTGTTTTAATATGTGAAATCGAACAATAGAGTTTTTATCATATACAAGATCCTTTTTCATGTTGAGGAACTATTATACAAATAGTTCATTACTATAGTTGTATAAGTAATTGATGGTTTATGGTTCAATTTATTTGGACCTTCGTGTTATATGCTTGTAATGCATGATATGAAATGATGGTTGAATAGAAATAATTTCATATACAATATCTTTATTTGTTTTTGTAAAACACAAAGTAATTGAGATTTAAAGAAAATCTTATAATAATTTCCCTCTAATCATATTGTTCATTTGCACCACTTGGAGGATAAATCATAAGCTTTTTTTTGTGAATGTGAAAGGCTCTATTAAAATATGTTTTTTTAGGAAGGGAATGTAGTAGTGTAATTTAATCACACAACACTCTATATTTCCTTTGAATGAATAAATTTGCAAAAAAATCTGATGGATAAATAACCACTTACAAGATTTTTTTATTTTTTTTAAGTCAAAGAATACAATACTGTAGAAATATTTGGAAATATTTTTGTTTTTGTTTTTTTGTTCCAATATCATTATAGATGATTTAGGAAAATACATCAACTTTATAGTTCATGTCTTCTCGATTGACATAATGATTTTGTGTAGAGTCACATTAAATATTTTTGGGTTAGTATAGTATGAAGGGTGTTTATCTAAATAAAACTTTAATTAGAGAAATATTGTGGCCCCAAGTTTCTCACATATATAGTAAAAGCATATTTTTAATTGATAAACATGAACTTGATTGAATTACTCAATGGAACAAAAAGTTCTTTACAAATAAGGAAGTTACCTACACACAAGAATGAACAATAGATTTCAAAGCAATAATATTTAAAGAAAAATTAATTGAAATTAATACACTTTTTAATGTGAATTGGTCATGTTTTTAATGTTAAAAAGAATTAAAAATGAGGATCTATCATTTTAGTATTAAAGACCAAATAGATTCTAATAATGGTGTTGACAATTTTTATTTAATTTATTTTTTTGCTAAGAATTAGTGAAACTATTTAGCATAGATAAAACCTAGCATGGATGGCTACCCAAATACTTCAAGGTCTCGTGGTTCTTGGAGAATTTATCACTACAAGAGTTGTGAAAAAAACTCAATGGAGCATTGTGAATGCATCTAGGTATGGATATTTTTCCAACTATTTAAAAAGATTTGTGATTTTCAAGTTTCGATTGGTTGAATTAAAACTTGGGAACTCCACCTCAAATACATACCTATATGAACGATATGAGTTAAATTGGTAAAGTTTACTTACTATATAAACTATTTAAAAAAATAATATTCTCAAAATAATAGTTAGTTATACAAAGAATTCGCAAATACACAGGAGCTAAGTTAGAATACTATGAAATGAAGAAAGAAAGTGCTTTGTATACACACTTACGTATTCAAATATTGATGTATATTTTTAGATCACTTTAAGGGAGGATTTGGTAGTTAAGTTAGAATACTATAAAACGAAAAGAAAATGTGTGGTTTATATATACTCTTTTTTTCAAATGTTTATATATACATTTCAATCTCTTTAATGGTGGATTTAATTTTTCCATGTGTATTTAATGTTTTATGTTTATTCATCCTAGTTTCTTATTTCTCTTTACTTTGACATAATATTTTAATGTATAATTAATTATTGTTCTATAGAATTTATATCTTTAAATATTGTTGTGATTTGGGAAATATTTTGTATTAGGGACTATTTTATTATAGAGGAAAAAACCATCTTGAGATATTCATTTTTTTCCCCTATAGTAAGACCTCTTAAATTTTTAACTAGCTTAAATAACTTTTTATTAGAAAAAATTTCTTATACATTGTATTTAATGAAACCTATATGAAATTATGGAAGATAAATATATATGATCTCATTAAGGAGAGGATTATCCCTAACTATTGGAGTGATTATGAGAAGTACTCTTTTTGGTTAATGGAGTCATTCTTGAAGCTATAAATCTATATAGCATTAGATTTTTTTAGCTACATTGTGGTAATAAAGTGACAATACTTTCACTTTCTTTAAGAAATTGTGTACCTTCCCTAGAACTAATGTTGGAAACTTTAAAATTATAGACTTCATATAATTACTTGATATCAAGAACTTTATTTAGTTGTAACTTTCAATTGCCTCAATCATATGTGTCCTTTATCAAAGTCACACCTAAACAAAAAGTGTTGAAGAATGAGTTACATTCATTGCTTATTTATTATGAAAATATGTTTTTTTCATTACCATGGCATGTTATGTTAAAAAATTATTTATTTTATTGAGAATAAAAGGTGGATACCTATATTGAATATGAATTATCTCTAGAGGATCAAAGTGAAAATAATTCTTTTGATCCCTAAAGAAATGGAAATCAATGTGCATTCAATTTAAGGGTAGAGTAATTCATTCTATCTTTTCATTAACATGATTAGTAGAGAGGCAAGCATAAGGAAATCCTCACATCTATATTTTCTTCCTTTAAATAGAGGTTCTTACAATTATAAATATTCATGAATATTTATTGAGTTGTATATTTGAAAAAAGTTTAATAATTTTTTATATATTTAAGATCATTTACAAACCTTGTGCACATTTGAGAAACAACATGAAACTTAGAATCTTATTTGAGCTCCTTATGAGCAATCACACTATAAACAACAATTAGAAGACCAAGAGTCACAACTTAGAATCCATATTTTTACAATGAAACAAATACAATCAATGGAAGACAATGAGATTCATAATGTAGAATTATACAAAGATGTCCCTCTTGGGATTTGAACCTGGATCTTGCATAATGAGAACTCGTTACTTCAACCAATTAAGATAAAACCCCTTGAATGAATAAATTAAATATTGACTCCAAGTTAAAAAAAGATGAATATAGTATCCTTTATAAATGTAATTTGTGCTTAACCCAAATATAGAGAAAATTAATATCTTGATGGAGATTATGGTAATGAAATAATGAGAAAGGAGATAACAAATTCTCTAGATATTGGATTGTTTCACTTTGTAGATATATTTTTGCAAGCTTATAAAGCTTCATGTTATTTTTCTATATTGTGTTGCACTAATTCACCATGTAAAATGCATAACATTGATGAAAAAAACAAACGTATGATAAATAAAATGATTGATTCTAATGGAGCTAGTAATGATATGCACTGTCATGATCTATATGTATCCAAAGTTATCCAAATCCTATTATGTGATCATCAGATTGGCCTCCAATTCATATAAAAGATTAAATTTTACTATAGATTGCCTAATAAAATGGAAGGACTTTTCATTGGAGAATACAACATGAGAAGGGTTAGAAATACTCTTGACCATCCATATCTTCATTTCTAATAGACAAGAACTCTTTGGGAGAGCTTATCATGACCCTTTCCTAAAACTAATAATTGATGTTTTCAATAAGTATAGTTATCCGAGAATAATAAATGAAAACCTAAATGTAATTCAAGAAATTATTATTTTAAAAGGTTGTATTTTCATTTTGGGCTATAAAACTCTACACATTATCTCCTTGCCATTTTTTTTTAAGTTGCTTGTTCTAATAATTTTTTCCCCTAGTTATTTTTCTACTATTTTGTTACTATTTACTAACAATATTTATTTTATTTCTATTGTTTATTTATTTTTAAATATACGTCATGCCCAGATTTCGAGGGCAAAAACACACACAATTTTTTTTTAAATAAATAATAATTAAACATGCTCTAAGCTTGAAATGATTGATAAAAGTTTTAGTACAATCTCTCTACATTAAGTCTTAAGATTATAACATGAGAACGATCACATCGTTAAGATTTTGAAAAATTTTGTTACAAGATTGATATCAATGAAAATTACGTCATTTCATTAACTTACAATAATATGTGAAAATTATTTATAAGACAATGAAATGTATTCAAGTTTAGATTCATTGGAAGTATATAATCGAAATCAACTATAGGACTCTTAGACAATTATCAATTTACAATTTATCGATATATAAAAAAAATCACTTTAAGGAAAAACAACTTAACTAGAATTAAAACAACACATGTGTATATCAATTTTATTAACCTTAAACTTTACAACTATTTTAACATATTAATAAACCATCAAAATCTTACTAAATTTAAATTTAATGAAATAAAAACTAACTAAATATAAATTAATAATACATTTAGACTAGTTTTAAATTCATTATAGCATAGAGCTAAAGTTATACTAATTTAATTGACGGTAGAACTTATAAATTAATATTAATTTAACATCATATTTAATTCTTAACGAAACTAAACATATCATTTTTAAATTCTAGTCTAATCACAAATCAAATACCACATTCAATTTATAGTAAATTAAAACTAAAATTGCAACTAAATTATATTGATATATATATACATAAAATACTAACTTAATTTAAAATTTAACTATATTACATTTAATATTAAACTAACTTTAAACCGAAAACTTTAAAATAATACAACTATTCTAACATGATCTTTTACAAATTTTATTAACACTTAAACAAACAAAATATATACCTAAACTAACATACTAACTTAATGCTAAATCTAAAACTAACTAAATTAATAAAATCTAACTACAAAGAATATCAATTAACCACTAACTTATTTAAAAATTTTAACAAAACACAAATTAAAATAAATAATAAACTAACATACATACTAATTACAAACTAAAATGAAACTTTAAAAATGAAACTACCTACAACTAACCTTCTATCCTAAGCTACCCCTACATCCCCCTACACACCTACTTCCCCTAGCCCTTGGGCAAGTGCTTCCCAAGGGGTGCTTCCCAAGCGTTGTCCTTGGGACAGCGCTTTGCCCGAGGGTGCAGCTGCAAAGCCGCCCCCACCCACTCTCCATCAAACCTGCGACCCAAAAGAGAGGGAGAAGGCATAGTTGCAAGTAGCAACTAAAGATTTGTGTTCCAATCTTGCATGGAGGAGGGAGATGGGACATGGAGTGACGTCATCCCATGTGATGACTTGCCCCAAGTTTATTTTATTATAAATATTTTTCCTTCCAAAACTGACGTCCACCCAACATTAATACATAAAGTTTAGTTGATAGGAATAGGATATTTTTTAAATTTTTTTTCAATTGCTCAAAACTAGTTTAGATATTATTTAATTTAGAAAACATATTTTATATTTTTATTTTCTTAAAGAATTTCAAGGAATATTCTCTATTCAACAAGAGAGAAAATTATTCCTCCATGCATTTTCCAACATCCTGTAGGTGGGTGTCTTTTGGAATTTTTTTTTTTTTTTTTTCTTAAGGATGGTATGAAGAGTAGATTTAATCCCTTTTCTTTTTTAGATCAAAAAATTGAAAGACTAACATATTGCTAATGTTATCCCAAGTATTAATTCTTAAAGTTTCTCATGGCTTACAAAATTAATAGTGCTTCTCTAAATATATTAGATGATTAAGGTAGGATTCAATGCAATTTCTATCACCTCTAAAATAGATTAAACTAAGGACAAAATTTCTCATTCAAATCACACCAAAATTCATGCAGGAGCATTCACAGATCATACTTGATCAATATCCTACCATCACTTATACAAGGGAGTAGAATTGAATGGATTTAAACATGATGTTAATAATTTTGTCACAATGATACTTGTTTAGTTGATCTTCTAAATAACTTGGATTAAACTAAATCAACCTTAATCATTATCCTTTCCCCAACATAGTTTTTTTTTTCCCACATATATCATACAAGGAATACTTAGAAATAAATTTGCTTAATTTAAGATCATATCATCATAATTCCATCCAATTTAAAATTTACGATTAAATCATATGACAAGCAATTTTACTCAACACCAATTTTATTGGCCAACCTGATTCAAAGGCTCAGTCGGGAAAGAATCAGGAAGAAAACTCGGCTTCGTTGCCATTTACAATAAGGTTCAAAAATACAAATTACAATAGGATCTCAATCCCAAATTACAACAATTATATCAAATTTTCTTCATGATCATAATCAAGGAGTTTGTACTATTTTCTGGATCTCACTTCAAGGATCATGGAGGAAACCAATATCTGATTGGGTGACAACCAAGTAGAACCAAAAGAACATCAAGCATGCATAATCATACATGGTTTACACAATAGGATTCACAATGAATCAAGACTAGGGAAAGGTGGATTCTTCCAATAGGAGAAGTCAAGCACAACACCCATTCAAATGCTCAATCGGGGCTAATAACCAAGAACTTCCGTTCTTCCATTTAAACTTGCCATACTCATACCAAGTTTTTGTTGACGGGTAGGGGCCCATAACACCCTACCCTTTATCCCTCTTCTCATCCTGAGAAGAGACTCTACACAGGTTGGAGTCCAACTAAACAGACCTTTCCCAAAATTGGTCACTTCTACCCTTTCCAAGGGTGAGTAATACCAAAACACCCATGTAAGGAAAACTCAAAATTTCAAACATAAACAAGAAAGGAAAACAACCAAAATGACATGGTTTTCAAATCTTCCCACATACCCACAACCATACAATAGTGAAACAACAACAAGGTAACATGAACATGAAACCAAACATAAAAACTGAATAAGGGAGATGAGAATTTCCTACCTTCACAAAGAGGTAATGGCAATGAACAAGTTTGAGTAGAGTATCCATTTCCTTCCTTCAAGCTTTAAGAAATCCTCTCTAAATGTAGAGATTGGGTAACCACCAACTAGTCCAAGAAAGGCCTCTAAATAAGCCTCCAACTCAACCACCCAAAAGGAGCAATAACTATTTCCACCCACTAGCAACTCTAGAAACTCCTAACTCAACCTACACTATGGTTAAACCCTAAGTGGAGATGAGGTGAGGTAACTCAAGATAACCATGATCAATTTTCGCACAAAGGCAAAAAGGGACTTTTTGAGTGACCTCAAAAGTCAAAAAAAGGGGCTTAGGGGTTGGAAAAGACCACTAACCCATACCCATACCCTTTGGGTATAATAATTTCATGATTTAAGCCTTAGGAAAGAGGTTTAGAGCCAAATAAAATCTAGGAATAAAATAGGACCAACTAACTATTCTAACACTGCGGATTAAGCATTAATCTGAATTAGGGATGACTAACCTTGATTAAGAACCTAAATAGGAAAATTGACACTAACTTAAACCAACTTGGTCCAAAGGTTAAACAATTAACCCTAAACAGCCACTGAAGCACATAACCATTTTACGAGTGTCAAGCGACACTAAAAGAACATAATTACGAACATTAACATTCACTGAAAAAGGAAGATGCATACATACATCTCACAATACAAATATGTGAATTACAAACAACAAGGTTTTCAAATTTAGCACATGGAGATCAGTTATGTTCCTCTGTAGGGTTTCTTGGCTAAATATCTGCACACTCATTGCACACATCAGTAGTCCCGTAAAATCGTATGTACATAAATGTATACGTATTCAAAAATTCACATAAATTAAAACATACATCAATAAGGGTTTCTTTATCCTACTTAATTCTTAATCATTTAAAATCTCTTAAATCAAAGTCTCAATCCTACATTTACTGATTTCATCAACATACATATACATGAAACATTAAATGACAATCATCAAATATATCTGAAAATAACATCACACAACATGAAATAATAAAATATGTTCTAAGCATCAGATAATGTCTCGACATCTCAAGTCGTGAATAACAAAATAAGGGTAATGTATCACTATGCTACGATGGGTCGGGGCAAGGCCTCACAATATAATTCTTGTCTTATATTTATTAAGAAATATTTTTAAATATGTTTAAATTATTATCATTAATGTTACAATAGGATATGTCCTATATGTTCAAATCACAAATTTCACTAAAAGAAAGATAACAAATTAATATGATAAAAAATTAAAATTAAATCTCTAGAATTGTGAATTGTAAAAAGTGAAATAAATAATCAAGTTTTAAAGTTTTATTAAATTTAATCAAAATAAATACTTTACTTAAAATTTAGAAGAAATAATTGGTTTCTAAATACTTTTTTATAAATACTTGTGAGAAGAACTATTGTAACTTCAAAAATTATTTAAAATTCAAGAATTAATATAAAATTTAATTAAATATAAATAATATGTATGTGAAATTCTACTAGCATTTAATATGATGGTGAATTAACATCTATGGGTCCCTAAGGTGTGTTTGATGCCACTAGGATAAATGTATTAAGAGGGAAATGTTGGTATAATACTTTGGTTGGGAGAAATTTCTAACTATAAAAAAAAATTCTAATAGTTATCAAATTACTGGTTATGTAATTACCATATTTAAAATGCAATCTATATATAGGTTAAAGAAGATAATATTTAAATTGAAAGAGAATCTCTTTTTTTACATAAATTTTATTACTACTTTTGCTCTCATAATATTCATAACGGTCCCTAAGATATATAAACAATATTACAAAATATTTCATATTGAGAGGTGGTACAGACTAAATATCTCTTTTATGATAATGTGAAGTGTACATCAATATAACCAGTTTATTGATATGTTCAAAATAAATCACATTCACATTTCCTATCGACTTATAATTTCAAATATTTTTCCCTAAAGAATGTCATAATAGGATACCATTTAGGTAGCATGTGTTGAAAATTATTCTCTCTATTCCAAATAGACCATCAAGAAATAAAGTAATAAAAATTATTTGGGCTTAAGATGCAAATGTAGAATAGCCTCTCCTATTTCTTGATTCTATGGTGTTTATATTTCTTTCACTCTTAATAAAAGGTGAGATATCTATTGAAAATTCAATTTTTTTGTAATACCAAGAAATGCATTTCTAATTGTATTTAATCTATCAACTACCTAAATCATATTAGGTCATTCCTAAGGCAACTCCCTTGTGCAAAACAACTCAATTTGTATAGATTGGGCAAGGAATTCCATTATAATTGATGTCTCTAATTCATGAGCACCTATAAGAAGACAACTATCCACCACATATGAAATTCTATTTGTAAAATGCATTTTTATCCACTTCTGTAGATTGGTGCCTTCATTGAACATATGGTTTATTGGTCTCTTCCTTATCAACAACTCTAAAATTAAAAGTCCATAACTATAAACATCTCCTTTTGTAGTCAAATTTTTACATGTTCCATATTCTATAATAACAAGTAAATAAGAATGAATTTCTTTATATTATTTGAAGCATTCAATTATTTAAGAGATAAATAAAGAAAATTAATGAAATGTACAGTACAATAACAAGAAACTCATACTTGGTGCAATGTAACCAATAGATCCTCTAAGTGTATTTGTAGAAGTTAGAGGACCCACAAAATTTCCAAATATAAGGTTGGAAAGGCCAAAATCTGCTATGTATAAAGTCATATCATCTCCTAGTAGAATATTACTTGGCTTGAGGTTACAATGAATCACTTGAACAAATGATTGATGGCAAAGATATGTCATTCCTTGTGCTATCTCCATTATTATTCTTATTCGATCATTCAAATTTAATACACACTTATCCCCTTCATGAGGATACATCCATCTCTCTAAACTTCCATTTGACATTAGTGGAAGAATTAAGGCTTTGAAATCAAGGTTGGAGCATACTGAAATGATTTTAATTATGTCATAGTGTCAAACTCTATTTAATACATTGCATTCTCTTTTAAAACTTTGGTGAGCACATTCATCTTGCAACTTAAGAATTTTAATACCAATATTTCTACCACTATTTAAAATCCCCTTATACTCTAATAAAAAACTACCAATTCCTCTAAGATTTTCATCACTAAACTCGTTAGTTGCATCTATAAGTTCTTTATATGAGATTGGTAGAGGCCATACTTTAAGAGTAGGAATATTGGAACCTTTACATGACCCTTAGGAAAATGCTACAAATATGAGAGATATAATCAAAACTGTAATCTCGACTACAACTAGAATTGTTACTATAGTTCCGACCCCTCATTCACATTTCTATTATCATTGCCAACTGTTTTAGGTTAGTTTTATGCTTGATGTTTAGTAGCATTACTTTTAGATTATTAAAGATTGTTTCAAATTTAGTTGATTATATGATGAGATTACTTGGTACTCCATATTTCATGTATGCATGATGATTATTCAATAATTTTAGTTATAGATGTTGTTTCAGTTAGATGGATTATCATATGTGTTTCTTATGGATACCGACCCCATACTGCATGTGTATGGTGTGCGTGTTTGTTTTATTTTTGTATGAAGTTTCTAATGTGGTTAAGGAAGGGAGTCGTAGTCACCTACTAGTCAGGATCTACATGATGCACCACTTCCTACCATTGCCTATTTAGCTTAGAATATTGTGTTTGTACATGCATGGATTTTATGTAGGTTGCAAGTACTGGGTACTGACTTCCTTGAATTGTCAGGATGAGTGTACCCTATCGCACTATCTCAATGGTAAGAGAGGGGAGATAAATTCTTAAGTCCAAATCCTAAACCCTTTAGCCAATTGTCCTAATTAATAATTAGGACAAGTATCTGAGTTGTGTACCCTCTGAATGCGTTGGATGATGTCAATTTGTGATTATAACCTTTTAGTTTGATTTTGTGTGTGTTATTCTATGATGGGTTTTCGTATGTTGATTTATGAGTCTTTAGTGAATTTTATATTAATTAAGTCTAATTAAAAGATTAAATTAATGATTTAATTTAATTAAAAATTATTATGATATTTTAATATTTATCTATATTTAATTAATTGAGAAATTAATTAAATAAAAGAATTAAATTTGAAGATAAAAGTTATAAGGATATTTTTAGAATGTGATAATATGTATTTAATTTAATAATAATATATATTTAGAGTTCATTTTCAAATAAATGCTAAATATTTAAGTTAATAAATATTTTATCAATTAAGTTTTGAAAATAAATTAAAAAGTGCAAAGATATTAAATTATTAAAAAGTTTTACGTTCACATGATGCGTGCATGAGATTAAAATATGAGAAATTAATTAAAAGATAAAATAAGTGAAATTTATAAAGATATTTTAATTACATGATGTGCACATGAATTTAAAACTTAATTAATTAATTAAAAAGAAGTCAAGTGGAAATTTAATAAAGTTATTTAATAATTCTTTTAACGTGCATGAAAAAGATTAATGCAAGATAAAAGAAAGATTAATAAAAGTTAATATTGAGTTAAGGGTTGTGAGCAAGGAGTTCTCTCAGGTGAACGCACAATTAGTGCCTCGATTTAAGGAGAGAAGTCTTTATCACAATGAGAGGGATCATTTTTGAGAGAGGAATTTGGATGCAAATTTTTGGAAGCAAATTTTGAGGAAAGTTTCAGAGTGAAGTTTTTGGATAGAGGTGAATTCTGTCACAATCTTCAGGTGGTTGCGTATTAGCATCAGGTTCAGGTAGGGTCTTGTGTTTTGATCACTGATTAATTATGCGATTTTCCTTTCCTTTCTTCTTCATGCCTATGGATTGTGTATTTGAATTTCTTTGTGATGACTACTTAACAATTTCAATATTGTAAGTTGTTGAATGCTAGCAAATATCTTCTGCATGCGTAGAGATTGAAAAGTAATTAGAAACCCTTGTTCTCTAGATTACAGGAATTAGTTTTTTTAAATGGGGAGGGTTTGAGATTTAAAGGAAAATATAATTTAGAAATTTGAATGGTAAATCAAATTTAATTAATAAATTTGATTAGTTGATCGTTCTCCACCTATCAAAGATTTACTAGGATCTCATATATATATATATATATATATATATATATATATATATATATATATATATATATATATATATATATATATATATATATATATATATATATATATATATATATATATATATATATATATATTTTTTTAAATTTAAAAATAAGAATTTGTTTTAGTAAATTTTAAATTTATAATAAAAATGATTTACACAATATGTTAGTAAGATATTTTTATTAAAATAAAATAATATGATAAAAATTTGGGGAGGGTCGGGTTTACCCACCCCCTACCCCCTTGGCTACGTATGCAGGTGACTGCTCTATGCAGTATGATTGTGATAGCAACCATGTACTGCAATTATTAAACCGTAGGCAACGATATATAAATGGATTGCAAACACATTTGAAAACTTTATCATATGCCCTTTTAAAATATTGAAATTCAATTTTTGTTATATGTTTAAGTTTTAATATTATAAATTTGATTAAGTTTTTATTAAAATTTAATCATATTAAATTTATGTTATAATTTATTAATAATTCTATTATTGGATTATATTGATATTTTATAATTTGATAAAATAATATTAAATGTTGTATATATTAAATTTTAATGTTAATGTATTATAATTTGTTATTATTATATTAACAATGTTAAATATAAATTATTAATTAATTTGTTAATTAGAGAGAGAGAGAGAGAGAGAGAGAGAGAGAGAGAGAGAGAGAGTTAATTTAAAGATTTAGATGATATTCATTGATTAATTTAATTAAAAATTAGTTTGATTAAATTTAATTAATGATGAATATGGCCAAATAAGAATTGTAGATTTATTAATAAGATTAGTTATATAATTACGAATTAAATTAATTAAATATAATTTTAATTAAGATTAATTAGTTAATGGAATTATGGAATTATTGAATTATTAATGATTTTGATTTTAATGAAATTGATAGATATTTTATTTAAAATCAAAGACGATTAATTTTAAATAAATATTTATCCTTAGATTATCTATAGGGTAATTGTACAATCATTTAAATATAGAAATGGGTTTTAATTGCAAGGGTAGACTTGTGATTCTTATCTACTCAAAAACTTATACTAAAAATAGAAACTAAAAACTTTACTGATTAGCTTAACTATGTGTGTTTACAAAAGAAACTCAAACTATTAGATTATTCTATTTTCTATCTAATGTCTATGTTTGGGATTTGGGTGGTCCTAGAGTGCTGACCAGTTTAGGACGTTTACTAGAGGCTCGGGGGTTATGTGGTTGTGATGCTATGTTGTTTGATCTCGATCTTTTTAACCCAACCATGGTAATGTGATGGCAATGCTCTATGATGTGTGTGGATTATTGATTGTTATTGATTTCCAGTTTCCTTGTGTGAAGTTAAGGTGTATGTATATGAGATACCTGACTTAACCATTATTGATTCGTCGATCAGTTATATTTGATTTTCTTTCCAATCACTTTGAGAGGACTGAGGTGTTTTAGATGATTTGTTCTTGATAATGTCATGTTGTGACATGTTTGACTTGACCATTTTGGAGTCTTTGATCAGTATTATTTTTGGGATACTTTCTGGTTGCTTGGTGAGAATTGATGGATATTGTGATTTATCATTTGATGTCTTTCAATTGCTTGCTGAGAACTGTTGTGATCATTATGGTTATCTTTTGGTGCTTTGCAATTGGTCATGGAGAACTAGTGTGATTATTATGGATTATCTTTGGATGCTTTCTAGTCACTTATATAGGATTGAGGTGATTTTTATGTGATTATTGATTTATGCTTTTATGAGCCTAGGCTAGGTCATCTACTTGTAGTGTCAAGAAGTGGTTTGCAATGGGGGACGGGGCCCTAAGTGACTACCAAGGAAACTCATTGTAAGTTGATTTAATAAGTGAAAACATTACACTAAATGGGGATTAAAATGAACTCAATAAGATAATTGTATGTTCTTGCCCATGCCTTAAGTGCTAGTGCAGTCTAGGATAGAAGTAGAGAGAATTCTTGGTTACGACCTTGCATTCTGTAGTATGCCTCATCAGTACGAGAGAATACTAGCAGCCACATAGGGATCACTAGGGACCCTAGTGTCCTAAGCTAACTACTAGAGTAACTCCTACATGATTCATGCGATGACACTTGCCTGCTTACATAGTAGGTTTCCTACATGTTTTTGTGTGCCTTTGGGTCTAGATGTTGATCTATGTGATGGAACCTTTGAGTTAGTATAATTTTAGGATTCTTGGACTTAGAAAGTACTTGTGTTATGTGATTATATATCTTGTTTGGGACTTGAGACTATCTCCTTAGTGCGGTGAGAGTGGGCAATTTAAGTTCCACATGGTCGAGTGGTAGTGCTTTTCACTCTTACCATTGAGATCCATCCATAGTCACCATGGGTAGAGCCTCTTGGTATTTTTTTTATCATGTTTTGATGATGTTATTTACTAATGCATTTACTTATATTGATGACTAGCATGTTAGATTTTCCTTATGCTTATGTTGTAGTATGTTTAGTAGTGACATCCCTATTATGATAGTACTGATGATCTATTATGTGGCTTGAGATGTTATGCATGGGGGATGGATAGGGCCCATGATGGTCTAATGATGCTATTGATGGTTGGGAGGAACCACACAATTATTTAATTTTATTTCATGTTGGATGATTATATCTTTTATGATGGATGGATGTATCATGTATGGTAGATGTTTTCATTTATTTTATTGTACTTTGTATCATGGATTCAAGGATGATAATGATGTGTGTGTGTGTGTGTGTGTGTGTATTATTTTAAGCCTTTCATACCTTGTGACATCTATAGTGGATGATTGAGCATTCAAAATTAATTTTCCAAGAGGCATTTGGAACATATGTATATTATGGACTTTGGACTTTCTATTATTCTTTCATATGGATGTAGTAGTTGTTAGACTTAGTATTAATTAGATTTAAATGTGATTCAACGTCATGAGATCCTTAAGGAATGTAATCTATTATGCATGTGTTAGATGATTGTATGTTATTGCTTCTCCTACCATGTGTTTGGTACATTTGTTACTCTTTGTTGTTTCAAAAAAAAAAATGTTGGCAAACTTAGTAAAAACTTAAGTCTTTTCTTTTGAGTCCCTTGGCAGGGCGTTACATCTGGTATCAGAGCCCGAGTTTCTACATTAGGAGCTCTGGGTATATTGGAACGCCACTAGTTGTTAACTTGTTGAACAAAAATTAAAACTTTAAACTGTTATGCATATCTATTTTGAACTGAAACTTGAAGTAGTTCAACTAAAACAGAACTTAAAACTTTTAGTTGTATATTTTTCATACTTCAACACTTAGATTTCAAAACTAAAAATTGAAACCTATTCTGTTTACAAAACATGTATCTTGTATCTATGCTTTCAGGCAGTATGTCTTTGATTGTATTTGTGAGCATTATGTTTAGAGAATGTGTAGTGGATCTATATTAGTATTTGTTAAAAGAATGAATGTTGGATCAATATGGTTTTTGGTTTACTATTAAATCAGAATCATATTTCTCTAACTGTGTTGTAGTGTTCTCAGTGGAGTCATATTCTCGTACAAGGGGAAAGGTTCTAATGGGACCCGCATAGTGAACCCCTTGGGCTTATCATTCATGTAGGCTTCTAGGAGTAAGCCTAAGTCTAGTGGGGGTGGATGTAGTGTTTGCCCCTAATTTGCATTTCTGTTATCATTGCCAACTATTTTAGGCTACTTTTATGCTTGATGTTTAGTAGCATTACTTTCAGATTATCAGATATTGTTTCAAATTTAGTTGATTATATGATGAGATTACTTGGTACTCTATATTTCATGTATGCATGATGATTATTAAATAATTCCAGTTTTTAATGATGTTTAAGTTAGATGGATTATCATGTGTTTCTTATGGATACTGACCCCATACTGCATGTGTATGGTGTGCATGTTTGTTTTGTTTTTGTATGGCGTTTCTAATGTGGTTAAGGAAGGGAGTCATAGTCACCTACTAGTAAGGATCTACATGATGCACAACTTCCTGTCATTGCCTATTTAGCTTAGAATATTGTGTTTGTACATGCATGGATTTTATGCAAGTTGTAGGTATTGGGTATCAATTTCCTTGAATTGTCAAGATGAGCGTACCCTATCACACTATCTCAATGGTAAGAGAGGGGAGATAAATTCTTAAGTCCAAATCCTAAACCCTTTAGCCAATTGTCCTAATTGATAATTAGGACAAGTATCTGAGTCGTGTACCCTCTGAATGCATCGGATGACATCAATTCGTGATTATAACCCTTTAGTTTAATTTTGTGTGTGTTTTTCTATGATGAGTTTTCATATCTTGATTTATGAGTCTTTGGTGAATTCTCTATTAATTAAGTCTAATTAAAAGATTAAATTAATGATTAAATTTAATGGAAAATTATTATGATATTTTAATACTTATCTATATTTAATTAATTGAGAAATTAATTAAACAAAAGAATTAAATTTGAAGATAAAAGTTATAAGGATAATTTTTGAACATGATAATATTAATTTAATTTAATAATAATATATATTTAGAGTTCATTTTTAAATAAATGCTAAATATTTAAGTTAATAAATATTTTAACAATTAAGTTTCAAAAATAAATTAAAAAGTGAAAATATATTAAATTATTAAAAAGTTTTATGTTCACATGATGTGTGCATGAGATTAAAATATGAGAAATTAATAAAAAGATAAAATAAGCGAAATTTATAAAGATATTTTAATTGCATGATGTGCACATGAATTTAAAACTTAATTAATTAATTAAAAAGAAGTCAAGTGGAAATTTAATAAAGTTATTTAATAATTTTTTTAACATGCATGAAAAAGATTAATGCAAGATAAAAGAAAGATTAATAAAAGTTAATATTGAGTTAAGGGTTGTGAGCAAGGAGTTCTCCCAAGTGAATGCACAATCATGCCTCGATTTAACGAGAGAACTCTATCACAATGAGAGGGTTCATTTTTGAGAGAGGAATTTGGATGAAAATTTTTGGAAGGGAATTTTGGGGAATGTTTCAGAGTGAAATTTTTGGATAGAGGCGAATTCTCTCGCAATCTTCGGGTGGTTGCATATTAGCATCAAGTTCAGGTACGGTCTTGTGTTTTGATCATTGATTAATTACACGGTTTTCCTATCCTATCTTCTTCATGCTTGTGGATTGTGAATTTGAATTTCTCTATGATGACTACTTAAAATTTTCAATATTGTAAGTTGTTAAATGCTAGCCTATATATTTTGCATGCATAGAGATTGAAAAGTAATAAGAAACCCTCATTCTCTAGATTAAAAGAATTAGTTTTTTTAAATGGGGAGGGTTTGAGATTTAAAGGAAAATATAATTTAGAAATTTGAATGGTAAATTGAATTTAGATATCAGAGATTTGCTAGGATCTCATTAAAAACACACACACACACACACACACACACATATACATAGATATATATGTATATATGTATATATATGTGTGTGTATATATATATATATACATATATCTATATACATATACATATATATGTATATAGATATATATGTATACATATATATATATATATATATATACATATATGTATATATATATATATATGTATATGTGTGTGTATATATATATATATATCTTTGTATATATATATATACATACACACACACACCCGCACACACACACACACACACACACACACACACACACACACACACACACACACACACACAAACACACACACAATGTTTTTTTTTTTAAATTTAAAAACATGAATTTGTTTTAGTAAATTTTAAATTTATATAAATTTATAAAAAAAAAAATTTGAAAATATGTTAATAAGATATTTTATTAAAATAAAATAATATAATAAAAAAATTGGGGAGGGATGGGTTTACCCACCCCCACCCCCTTGCCTACGTATGTAGGTGACTACATACGCAGTTGTACTTACGACTCCTATCATAGTATGACTATGACAACAACCGTGCACTGCAATTATTAAACCATAGGCAGCGATATGAAGATCGCTTGCAAACACATTTTAAAACTTTATCATCCTTTTAAAATATTGAAATTCAATTTTTGTTATATGTTTAAGTTTTAATATTATAAATTTGATTTAGTTTTTATTAAAATGTAATCATATTAAATTTATGTTATAATTTATTAATAATTCTATTATTAGATTATATTAATATTTTATAATTCGATAGAATAATATTAAATGTTGTATATATTAAATTTTAATGTTAATGTATTATAATTTTTTATTATTATATTAACAACGTTAAATATAAATTATTAATTAATTTTTTAATTTTAAAAAAAATAAATATTAATTTAAAGATTTAGATGATATTCATTAATTGATTTAATGAAAAATTAGTTTGATTAAACTTAATTAATGATGAATATGGCCAAATAAGAATTGTAGATTTATTAATAAGATTAGTTATATAATTATTAATTAAATTAATTAAATATAATGTTAATTAAGATTAATTGGTTAATAGAATTATGGAATTATTAAATTATTAATGATTTTGATTTTAATGAAATTGATAGATATTCTATTTAAAATCAATGATGATTAATTTTAAATAAAAGTTTATCCTTAGATTGTCTATAGGGTAATCGTATAATTATTTAAATATAGAAATGGGTATAATTGCAAAGGTAAAATTGTGATTCTTATCTACTCAAAAACTTATATTGAAAATGGAAACTGAAAACTTTACTGATTAGCTTAACTGTGTGTGTTTACAAAACAAACCCAAACTATTAGATTATTCTATTTTCTATCTAATGTCTATGTTTGGGGTTTGAGTGGTCCTAGAGTGTTGACCAGTTTAGGATGTTTACTAGAGGCTTGGGGGTTATGTGGTTGTGATGCTATGTTGTTTGATCTTGATCTTTTTAACCCAACCATGGTAATGTGATGACAATGCTCTATGATGTGTGTGGATTATTGATTGTTATTGCTTTCCAGTTTCCTTATGTGAAGTTGAGGTGTATGTATATGAGATACCTGACTTAACCATTTTTGAGTCATTGATCAATTATATTTGATTTGCTTTCCAATTTCTTTGAGAGGACTAAGGTGTTCTAGATGATTTGTTCTTGATGATGTCATGTTGTGACATGTTTGACTTGACCATTTTGGAGTCTTTGATCAGTATTATTTTTGGGATACTTTCTAGTTGCTCATTGAGAACTAATGGATATTGTGATTATCATTTGATGTCTTTCAGTTGCTCATTGAGAACTATTGTGATCATTATGATAATCTTTTGGTGCTTTCCAATTACTCATGGAGAATAGTGTGATTATTGTGGATTATCTTTGGATGCTTTCCAGTTGCTTATATAGGATTGAGCTGATTTTTATGTGATTATTGATTTATGATTTTATGAGCCTAGGGTAGGTTATCTACTTGTAGTGTCGAGAAGTAGCTTGCAATGGGGGATGGGGCCCTAAGTAGCTGCTAGGGGAACTCATTTTAAGTTGTTTTAATAAGTGAAAATATTACACTAAATTGGGATTAAAATGAACCTAATAAGATAATTGTATGTTCTCACCCATGCCTCGAGTGCTAGTATAGACTACAATGTGAGTAGATAGAATGCTTGGTTACGACCTTGCATTTTGTAGTATGCCTCATTAGTACGAAAGGATACTAGTGGCCACATAGGGATCACTAGGGACCTTGGAGTCCTAAGCTAACTCCCAGGGTAACTCTAACATGATTCGTGTGATGAAACTTGCCCACTTACATAGTAGGTTTCCTACGTTGTCTTTGTGTGCCTTTGGATCTAGATATTGATCTATGTGATAGAACCTTTGAGTTAGTATACTTTTAGAATTCCTAGACTTAGAGAGTACTTGTGTTATGTGATTTGATATCTTGTTTGGGACTTGAGACTATCTCCTCAGCATGGTAAGAGTGGGCCATTTAGGTTCCATGTGGTCGAGTGGTAGTGCTTTTCACTCTTACCATTGAGATTTGTTCATAGTCACCATGGCTGGAGTTTCTTGGTATGTTTGTTTATCATGTTTCGATGATGTTATTTACTGATGCATTTACTTATATTGATGACTAGCATGTTAGATTTTCCTTATGCTTATGTTGTAGTATGTTTAGTAGTGACATCCCTATTATGATAGTTCTGACAATCTATTTGGTGGCTTGGGATGTTATGCTTGGGGGATGACTTGGGCCCACGATGGTCTAATGATGCTATTGGCAGTTGGGAGGAACCGTGCACTTAGTTAATTGTATTTCATGTTGGATGATTATATCTTTTATGATGGATGGATGTTTCATGTATGGTAGATTTTTTCATTTATTTTATTGTACTTTGTATCATGGATTCAAGGATGATGATGTATTTTTATTTCTACATATGTATATTATTTTAAGCCTTTCATACCCTGTGACATGTACAGTGGATGATTGAGCATTCCAAATTAATTTTCCAAGAGGCATTCAGAACAAATGTATATTATGGACTTTGGACTTTCTATTATTCTTTCATGTGGATGTAGTAGTTGTTAGCCTTAGTATTAATTAGATTTAAATGTGATTCAACATCATGGGATCCTTAAAGAATTTAACCTATTATGTATGTGTTAGATGATTGTATTTTATTCCTTTTGCTACTATGTGTTTGATCCATATGTTACTCTTTCTTGTTTCAAAAAAAAAAAAAATGTTGGCAAACTTAGTAAAAACTTAGGTCTTTTCTTTTAGGTCTCTTAATGAGGTGTTACAATTACCTTTCTAGAGATTGATGATCTCTTGTGTTTGGAATGAGAACATGGTGGCAAGTTTATCCATCCACCATAGAGTCCAAGATTTCCCATTATTTTTGAGGCATCAAGTGTTGTGAAAGCTCCTCCCTTTGGGACCTCCCCAGTTAACCTATTTGATGATAGATTAAGGTGCTAAAGTATTTTCATCTTTTTGAAAGCTGTCAATATTGTACCTGATAAATTATTACAAGAAAGATCCATGTACTCAATATTTTATAGATCTACTAATATTGCAGGGATTGGCCCCTCAAATGCATTCATAGAAGGATTTCAATACTCCAACTCTTTGGAGCTTGCTAGCACAATAGGCACACTACCAAAGAATTTTTTTTAAAAACATCTTTGGCTAAAATTATAACCATTTTTCTTATTTCAAAAATAGCACCGTGCAAGAAATTTCTTATAATAACCAACCCTACAACAAGATTGCCAAATCACACAGAAAGCTAAAAGTGCAAAAAAGAATGCCACATCATTGAATGCTAAAATAAGAAAAGTCAAGCATCTAAAACTTTAAAAAGGTAATTAAGGTTAATAAGTTGTTAACTTAAAGTACAACTTATCATTCAATGCTATTCATGTAAATGGATATACAATAATTCAATGAGATATATAGATAAAATTCACTTGCTAATTTTGTCACAAAATACATTACAGCATAAGTACTATGGTGTTGATCTACCATGTATATACATCATACGTTCTTCATAAACTTGAACAATGACACATTACTATCTATTAAGCTTACAATATCCAAACCACGAATTCAACAAAAGAATGGAACCATACATCATCAAAAGATGAAGATACTTGACCATATGATAGGTTCTAAAAATTGACAGGTGCCCTGAAAGTGTATTAAGTCTCCAAAGCCATCAGACATCATCCTTTTGCTACTTGAGATGAGTGTGGCTCAGACACTTTAACCTCACCAACCATGGAGTGTTACTCCCTCGAGATTCTTCCTAACAATAAAGAATGCCCTGACCCTGGCAGGGAAGCCTAGCTTCCTAGAACAAGATGGATCGAATGGAACCAATGCAGCCGTGAAACATTCTACATACAACCATGTGCCTAGTAGCCTAATCATAGAATGTGGTAGGGAAAAGAAAAGAACTCTACACATCAACGCATATGCAATGAAAGAAAATTTGTAACATATCTTCCCACATGTACATTTCTTATAACTAAGCATATCTATACATATGCCCAAAATGAAGCAAGCATAGTCTCACACTTATGTTAAATGTTAGTACAACATACTTAAATGCAAATAAATGGCTTGGCCAAGCACCTAATTCATCAACATTGCTGAAAAGAAAAGACAAAACATCATGAATCCTACTTTTCAAAATTTATGATAGGCTGGAAGAAGCAAAAAATAATGCATCCATTCCTACCCTCCCTGATGCCACATTACACCTATCCACAAAAGAATAACCTCTGACAATCTAACTCAACATTAAAGATTTATAGCTACCTCTAAACAATCTTCAATCAATTTACATTAAGAATGGAGTACTAGTTGCATTCTTCTATCATGAAGGAACTAAATCAACATAATCAAAAATTGTAAAACTCAAGTACAAGTTGCATAGATCTGTAACTATAAGAATTCAATCTCAACATTTAACAAAAACAAAAATGTTGATTACAGCGTTACAATTGAAATAACTCAATCAATGTTCTATTGTTTGATATAAACTTTTTATTTTAAAGATCCCTCTTTTCCTAAGGTTGGGTGAAAATATACAAACACCAAAATCTATGATTCAGCACATCATCCCAAAATGTCTTTTACAAGGATAGAATGAAATAATTTTTTTAGAAAAACAACCATCAATCTTCAATTTCTAAACAATGGAAACACTTTTCTATGTAAATAGATTATATCTTTAGTGATATGAACACAATGCTGCACTCTATAGCATTATACTATGAAGCATCTAAAATCTTTGTTTTCTTTTCTTTTTTTAAAGTTTAAGATGTTACAAAAACTACTTAGAATGATCTAAGTTTCAGACCTACTATACAGTTCCACCCATCTACCTAGTCTTCACCAACTAAGCAAGTGTATTGGCAAAGGTTAAAACTATCAAACTAAAACTGTGGAGAATAAATACACTTTCCTCCACACCCTCAATTTCAGAATAATTGCTTCCACATCTAGTGTACACTACTCAATGAGTTAGGTGGGATGAACTACCATCACCCCTAGATCTTGTACCTACAATGCATGCTTGTCAAGCACATGAGATATCTCGAGATGATATAACTTAAGTAAAGAAGCATGGAAGATGTTATGAATGCGGACTAAAGAAGGTAATAGAGCAAGTTGATAAGCAATTGGGTTGATAACTTCTAGAACCTCAAATGGACCAAAAAATCTCAGAGCAAGCTTAGAGCTCTTGTGAAACAAGATTGAACTCTCATGCAATCTAACTCTTAGAAACACCTTATCCCTAGTCTAGAACTATTGTAAAGTACATTTCTTATCTGCATAAATTTTCTTTCAATCTGCTACCTCTTTTAGCCAACTATGAATTAAGATCATTTTCTCTTCCATCTCCTTTAGCATCTTAGGACCCACAATGGCCATATCCTCAACTCTATCCCAATTGATAGGATTACAAAACTTCCATCTATAAAGAGCCTCAAAAGGAGCCATACCCAAAGAAGAATCGTAGGAGTTGTTATAAAAAAAACCCCACCAATGGAAGATACTCCTCCCATTTGTACTGCTGATCCATGTAGTATATGCACAACAAATATTTTAGCACTTGATTCACCCTCTTAGTTTACCCATCAGTCTCAGGGTGGTAAGCTATGCTGAAGTTTAGGTGTGTACCCAAAGAAAAATTCAAGGTTGTTCAAAACCTTGAAGTCATTTGAGTATCCCTATTAGAGATGATGGTTTCTAGAATACCATGCAATCTTGAAAAATCTCTTGGACAAAATTTCTTGCCAAAACTAGAGATTTGTCCTTCAAACTACCAAGAATGAAGTGCGTAACTTTACTTAATTTTTCGACTATGAGCAAGATGACATCGTGCTTATGTTGAGCCATGGGTAAAGCTTGTACAAATTCCATGCTAATAACTTGCCATTTATACTGTGGAATCTCATACGGGTACAAAAGACCTACCGAATGGACATGCTCAACCTTGACACACTAACATTCCAAACACTAGGCAACATACTCTATCACATCCTATCTAAGTCCCAACCAAAAGTATAAAGGTCTCAAATCAATCATCATCTTGTTTACCCCTAGGTGCCCTAAAAATGGAGTGCAATGCATCTCCTCAAGAACAAATTTCTATTGGATACAATTGTTTAATTGTGTGTTGTCTTTGATGTTACACAAATGTCATATTAGTTGGCAGACAGTGCTTACCAAGCTCAATTGGTTAGCAAAGAAAACATTAGCGTCTACCAAGCATTCCTATAAATTACTCTATGGAAATAGTGTCTACTGAGCTCACTCAGGCATCAAAGGATTTTGTGGCAAAATTCAGTGGTAGCCGAGCTCACAAGGTTAACAAAGGAAAGTTAGTGTTTACTGAGTTCACTTGGTCTTCAAAGGATTTTGTAGAGTTCACAGTGTTAACTGAGCTTTAGTTGGTTAACACTGGAAATCAATTTAGGGACAGTGTTTACTGAGCAGGGTTGGCCAATGAAAGATTTCATTGTTTTGGGAAATAAAGTTTAATTATTTCATATAATGTTTGTAGCCAACTACAGTAATGATTATTGGTAATTGTAAGTTGTAAATGACCCAACTTGATAATTTCTAAGTTATAAATAAAAGGTCAAGTTGAGAATTCAAAAGTGTAATGAGTGAGCATGCAAGTGTATTGATTATGTGAAGAGGAAAGTGTGAGCAAACATTGAAGGATGGTTAGATATCTTTGAGGAGAAAAAAAGTAATATTTGATTAAAGAGGATCTAGTGAAGTAGAATAGAGATCTGTATCAGCAATTTAGTTGCATCTCATTCAGGTCAATTCATTGTTACTTTCTCACCATTGTAGCAGTGATTCCTAAATCTCTTAATAGAGTTGGTTTAACACCCATTTGTAAATCCTCTAACAAGGTGATAGTTCTATTGAATTGTTCTAAATACCTTTTGCAAGGCCACTCCTAGTAGGGTGATTAAATCCTCTAACAAGGTCACACCTAATAGTGTGTTTTGTAACTTTTAACTGGGTTGGCTCCTAACAAGGCTCACTTCAAAAGAGTAAAAATCAGTAGCTAGTTACTTGGTGGTTTTTTCCATATTAAGTTTCCACATTAAATATGGTGTCTCATGTGTTCATGTTATTTCTTTTATGCATGCATGTTAATCACAATGAATGTTTAAGATTAGTAATAAGTTAACATACACTGCATCTACCAAGTTACATCATTTTTCTGTATGTTTACTGAGTGACAACAGTAACTAGTTTTATAAGACATCTAAGGGATATGTGGATTTTTTTTGTGGTAACTGATTCACCCACCCTCTCAGTTACTCCATCTATATTTCCAACAATTGCTATTAGAGCTTTTGGTGCTTTCAGGAAGGATTTCAAGGATCTAAGCTAAAGATTAGGATGTCTTACAAGAAGGAAATTCCAAGGCTTAACAAGGATAACTTTTCAGCATGGAAAAGTCTCATAAGACTCCATCTAGCTTCCATTGGAGATACAGGATTGAAATATCTTGATGAAGAATATATAACTCCTATTGGTACATTATCTATCAATGACATTTATGAGAAGAAGACTCATAAAACCATGATGATAGACATTGCACCAACCCTAAGCTATGAAGAATTTGATGATATCAAGGACTATAAAATTGCCTTTTCTATGTGGAACAAGCTGAAAGATATCTATGGAGGTGATGACAATGTGAGGAGAGAAAAATAAAAAAGTTGAAGAGGACAATTTGATCAAATGAGGATGAGAGACGATGAAAACATTGCCAAATATGTTGAAAGAGTCAAAGCAAGCATCAGTGCAATCAAGGCTTCTAGAGAAGATATCAAGGGGCAAATAGTTGTAAATAAAGTTCTTAGAACTTTGCTTCCCATTTATGTAATTAGAGTATCTTCAATTCAAGAAAGAAGATGTGAAGCAAATCATAAGATAAATTTGGAGACCATAGTAGGAAAATTGACTGGATTTGTGCTAGATAACTATGACAATTATGTTCCAGCCTCCAAGAACATTGAATCATCATTTGAAGCCAAGCTTTCACTCAAAGAAAAAGGGAAGAAGATAAAGGAATCTTAGTTAGAAAGTGAAGAAGAATCAAAAGAAAGTTCTAACAATGATCTTGAGGTGGTTGAAGCTCTACTTGCAAGGAAATCTTCTAGAGGCAAAGGAAAATATAAAGGTAAGGTTCCTCTAATATTTTTTTCATGTGAGGAAATTGGTCATATTGCTGCTAGGTGCCCAAACAAGAAAAATAAGGTTGAGAAGAAAGGTCACAAGTGCAATGATAAGAAAGACTTCAAATCATTCAAGGACAAAGGTAAGAAAACATGTTTCATGGCTAAGGACTCTAAGGATTTTGATAATAGTGAAGATGAAATTGTTTACATTGCTATGAAAGATGAATTTGATAATGATGAGGAAGATAAGATGGCACTTATCTCTCATGTGAGCAAAAATGATACATGGATCATAGACAATGGTTGTTCTCATCATATGATTGGTGACAAAAAAAAAATTTGGAATATTTTGAAGATTATGATGGTGGTAGTGTGAGGTTTGGTAATAATGAACCTTATTGCATAAAAGGAAGAGGAATAATCTCACTAACCAAAGAACTTGTATGTGATAATGCCTATTGGGTTGAAGGACTAAAACATAATCTATTGAGTGTGGCACAACTAATCAATATTGGATTCAAGGTGGAATTCATGCATGGAAAGGCAAGACTATTGGATGACAAAGGAAAGCTGATTGGATCAGGCATATAGACAAAAGGTAACTTATTTTATCTTGAACTTGGTGAATGCTCATGTTTTTGCTCAAGTTGAAGAAATTTGGTTATGGAATAGAAGGTTATGTCATGTGAATTTTGATAACCTAGTGAAAATAAGAAAATTCAGGAAAGAGGCATTCTTAGTATAAAGAAACTTGATGTTGGTCTATGCAAGAATTATCAAATTGGTAAGATGGGAAAGACTAGCTTTAAAAGTAAAAACTATTAGTCTGAAGAAATTTTGGAAATTGTGCATACTAATTTGTGTGGGCCTATTGGAATTGAGAGCTATACTAGAGAAAAGTTCTTCATTCTTTTTGTTGATGACTACTCTAAAATGATGACTGTTATGTATTTGAGAGAGAAGTCAGAAGCATTTGAGAAGTTCAAATGGTATTTGGCTCAAGTAGAGAAGGAAATAGGGAAAAGACTGAAATGTTTGAGATTAGATGGAGGTGGTGAATTCATTTCCCATGAATTCAATCACTTCTGCATTGAAAGAGGAATCAAAAGATAGGAATCAGCCCCTAGAACTCCTGAGCAGAATGGAATAACTAAAAGGAGGAATAGATCTATCATGGATTGTGCAAGGACTTTAATGATTGAAAAGAACATTTCTATCAAATACTGGAAGGAAGCTATTAGCACTCCAGTTCATACCTTGAATTGAGTACAGTTGAAGAAGGACTCATTCAAAAACCCCTATGAGTTATGGTATTGCTATAAACTCAATGTAAGTTACCTACAAGTGTTTAGAAGTAAATGTTACATTTTGAAAGAATCTAGAAAAGGAAAATTTGATGTGAAGGGTGATGAAGGCATATTTTTGGGATATTCTTGCAAGAGTAAGGCTTATAGATGTTTGACCTTGTCTACTCACAAAATAATAGAAAGTACACATGTGAAAGTTGATGAGTTTCCATAAAGGACTGAAGAAGAAAGCAAAAAGGAATTAAAAGATTATAAGAGATTTTTTTCATTGAACCTAATACAGTGCTAGATACATCTATCAATCAGGATACTTGTACTCCCAATTCTTCATTAGTCCCAGAGTTGTAAGAAGTTCAAACTGAGTTGTAGGAACCCAAGTCACATTCTTATGCTACCAAACCAATGCCTACCAAGTCAAAGTAGCTAGAACCTAAAGTTGAAGTTCAAAAGGATGACAATGCAATTCATTAAAAAGGCAAGGAACCTGTGTTGGCCAGGTATGTTAGGAGACATCATGCACTATAGTAGATTATTGGAGATAAATTTGAAGGTGGTATGAAAAGAAGTAAGCTAAAAGGTACTTGTTTACTTGCTGATTTTAAACCTAGAAATTTCAAAGATGCATTGGAAAATGAAAGTTGGATTGAGGCTATGAATGAAGAAATAGAACAAATAAAGAAGAACAAAACATAGAATATTGTACCTAGGCCTAAATATAAAAATGCGATTGGAACTAAGTGGGTATTCAAGAATAAGTTAAAGGAAGATGGCAAGGTATCAAGAAACAAAGCTAGACTGGTATGTAAAGGCTACTCTCAAGAGGAAGGAATTGATTATGGAGAGACTTTTGCTCCTATTGCAAGATTGGAAGGTGTCAGGACCCTACTTGCATATGCTACACACAAAGGATTTAAGGTATATTAGATGGATGTCAAATTTGCATTTCTCAATGGTATTCTAGATGAAGAAATCTACATTGAGCAACCTAAAGGTTTTGTTGATCCAAAAAAAAAGGACATGGTTTGCAAAACTACACAAAGCATTGCATGGTCTAAAACAAGCCCCTAGATCATGGTATGAGAGATTGCATAACTATCTTATTCAGATTGGTTTTCAGAGAACTAATGATAACAATAGCTTGTATATCAAGGAAGGACCAGATAACAAGATTGTTTTAGCAAAAATATTTGTGGATGATATTTTGTTTATAGAGAATGATGATCTATGAAAGGAATTTTCAAAACAAATGAACAAGAAATTTGAGATGTCTATGTTTGCTGAGATTAAATTCTTTGTTGGTCTTCAGATTCAGTAGAGTAAGAATAGTATCTACATCACTCAATCTAAGTACATCAAGAAGATACTCAAGAAGTTTGGTATGGAAGATTCAAAACTAATTGGAACTCACATGTGTATTGGACTAAATCTTACCAAATATGATGATTCAAAAGAGGTAGATTAGACTTTATACAAATCAATGATTGGAAAATTGTAGTATGTAGTTCATACAAGGCCTGATATTGCTCTTGTAGTTGGTATGGTGGCAAGATTTTCAGAAAAACCAGAGAAAATCACATGATGGCAATCAAAAGGATCTTGATATACTTGAAAGGCACTAAAAATTATGGATTGTGGTATAAATTTGGAGGAAATCTGGACTTAAACTTGTTCACTGATGCTAATTGGGCAGGAAACATTGATGACAAAAAGAGTACAAGTGGTGAAGCATTCTTTCTTGGAAAGAGGTTGGTATCTTGGACAAGTAAAAAGAAAAATTTGCATATCCCAATCTATAGTTGAAGAAAAATATGTTGTAGTAGTAGTGAACTGTTCCAATATTGTTTGGTTTAAATAGTTGTTGGAAGGCATGAAAGTTGAAATCAAAGAACTAGTTGTTATGTTTTGTGACAATACAAGTGCAATTAATATATCAAAGAATCCAGTAATGCATTCCAAAACCAAGCACATTGCTATAAAGTATCACTTTTTCAGAGAATTGATGTAGGATAAGGAGATTAGATTGGAATATGTCCATACAAAAGAAAAAATTGCTGACATATTCACCAAGCCATTACCTAAGGATGTATTCTTGTATCTAAGAGGTAAGTTAGGGGTAATTCCCCTATCTAAAGCTCACTAAAATAAAGTTTTAGTGATGCATCAATAGGAACCAAGATGAAGATCTATCAGTTGATGTAGCATAGTCATGGGAACATTGCATATGAATCAGTACTCAAGGCACATTGTTACTCACTATGGTATGTGTTGTCTTTGGCATGTGTTGTCAAAGAGGGAGAGTTTATTATCATATCTTTCTGAAATTTGAATTTGTTTGAGGAAGTTTTTTCTATTTGAAAAGAAGCTATGTAATTCCTTCATAGAGGGAGATTACTACATTAGAGAAGTTTCTGGCATAAAATCTAAGAGGGATAAAAGTTCTGTCTGAAAAAGACTTGTTTTCAAATTTCATTGTGTTATGACATGTTGTGTTGCCATCAATGCCAAAGAGGGAGATTGTTGGATACAATTGTTTAATTGTGTGTTGTCTTTGATGTTACACAAATGTCATATCAATTAGTAGACAAGGCTTACCAAGCTTAGTTGGTCAGCAAAGAAAATTTTAGAGTTTACGAAGCATTCCTAGAAATTACTCTATGGAAATAGTGTCTACCGAGCTCACTTGGGCGTTGCAAGATTTTGTGGAAGAAGTTAGTGGTAACTGAGCTCACAAGGTTAATAAAGGAAAGTTAGTGTTTACCAAGTTCACTCGATCTTCAAAGGATTTTGTAAAGTTCGTAGTGTTAACTGAGCTTCAGTTGGTTAAAACTGGAAATTAGTTTAGGGACAGTATTTACCAAGCAAGGTTGGCCAATAAAAGGATTTCATTGTTTTGGGAAATAAAGTTTAATTATTTCATGTAATATTTATAGCTAACTGGGGTAATGATTATTGGTAATTTTAAGTTGTAAATGAGCTTACTTGACAATTTGTAAGGTATAAATAAAAGGTCAAGTTGAGAATTCAAAAGTGTAATGAGTGAGCATGCAAGTGTATTGATTGTGTGAAGAGGAAAGTGTGAGAAAACTTTAAAGGATGGTCAGATGGTTAGATATCCTTGATTAGAAGCAAAGTAATATTCAATCAAAGAGGATCTAGTGAAGTAGAACAAAGATTTGTGTTAGCAATTTAGTTGCATCTCATTTAGGTCAATTCATTGTTACTTTCTCACCATTGTAGTAGTGATTCCTAAATCTCTTAACAGAGTTGGTTTAATAGCCATTTGTAAATCCTCTAACAAGGTGATAGTTCTATTGAATTGTTCTAAATACCTTTTGCAAGGCCACTCCTAGCAGGGTGATTAAATCCTCTAACAAGGTCACACCTAGTAGTGTGTTTTATAACATTTAACCAGGTTAGCTCCTAATAGGGCTCACTTCAGAAGAGTGAAAATTAGTAGCTAGTTACTTGGTGGTTTTTCCCATATTGGGTTTCCACATTAAATCTAGTGTCTCATGTGTTCATGTTATTTCTTTTATGCATGTATTTTAATCACTGTGAATGTTTAAGATTAGTAATAAGTTAACATACACTACATCTACTGAGTTACAACATTTTTCTATATGTTTAGCAAGTGATAGTAGTAACTAATTTTATAAGACATCTAAGGGATATATGGATTTTTTTGGTGGTAACTAATTCACCCCCCCTCTCAGTTACTCCATCTATATTTCCAACACTTTCTACAACCCTTCATGGTTGGGAACATCAATCCTACATTATGGTACTTAAGCACACCATCATTATCAAAAGAATAGTCATCAAAACAAGAATTAGAGGCATTAGAGGCATCGGTGTCCAAAACTAATTTCACCCATTCATAATGGGTATCTCCAAGAAGGTACTAAAAAATATACTCTCTCAACTGAGTTCAAGAAGAAGTGATAGTGGTGATATGCCTCTTATGACTAAGTCCATCCACTACCCTGTTCTCTTTGCATTTAATATACTCTATGCTGAAATCATATTCACTAAGGAATTTGAGCCATTGCCTCTGTCTAGCATTTAGATTAGGTTGAGTAAAAATATATCTCAACCCCATATGGTCAATCTTAAGCTCAAATGACTTTACCAATAAGTAATGCCACCACATCTGCAAAGCATGTACTATCATAGCCAATTCTAAATCTTGAGGAGCATAATTTACTTCATACAATTTGAGCTTCCTCAACTCATATGCAACAACCTTACCATCCTACATCAATACTCCTTCAAGCTCATTTCCAAAAGCATTTGTTGTGACAACAAAATGTCCATTTGGATCCAATATAAACAAGATAGGAGTGGTAGTAAGCCATTGTTTAAGCAATTGAAAGGATTACTCGCATGTTTTTATCCACTCAAACCTTTTACCTTGGCACTGAAGAGATGTAATTGGAGCTACTATGCTAGAATATCCCTCAATGAATTTCTAGTAATAACTAGAAAGACCCATAAAACTCCTAACTTCACTTACATTCTATAGAGTTGGCCATTCAAGGATGGCTTTAATCTTAGCAGGGTCCACTGTTATGTCATCATCTGATAAAATATGCCCCTAGTAGTGGATCTCCTTCTGATAAAATGAACACTTAGAGAGTTTCCCAAACAACTTCCTCTCTCTCAAATGTTGCAGAACTATGCGCAAGTTCTCTTCATGCTCTTCTAAATTCTTGGAGTATATCAAAATATCATAAATAAATATCTCCACAAATTTATCAAGATAGTCTCTAAATATGTTGTTCATTAGATTCATGAAAGTGATAGGTGTGTTTGTCGATCCAAAAGATAAGACTACAAACTCATAATGCCCATACCTTGATCTAAAACTTGTCTTAGGTATTTCTTCCTCCTATATTTTAAGTTTATGATATCTGGATCTAAAATTGGTTTTAGAAAATACGGTTGCTCCTTTCATCTGATCAAATAGTTCATCAATTCTTGGGAGAGGGTACCAATTCTTTATGGTTACCTTGTTTAGCATGTGATAATCAATGCACAACCTTAAGGTACCATCCTTGTTCTTGATGAAGATTATAGGAGCTCCCTATGGTGATAAACTAGGTCAAATGAAATCTTTATCCAAGAGTTCTTGTAGCTAAGTGTTCAACTCATACATCTCTATGGAAGTCATGTAGTAGGGAACCTTAGATTGCATTTATGCTCCGGGCACAAGGTCTATGGAAAAATTGAACTCCCTCTTAGGGGGTAGTTCTAGCAATTCATCTGGAAACACATCTCTAAACTCTTGCAAAATAGGATGATCCTCAAATTGAGGTGGAACCTCTTCTAGATTCTTGATATGAGAAACATATAACTAGCAACCCTTCCTCTTAGCTTTCTTTAATTGCATTGATGAAATTTGTCTTGATTCCAAGTGTCGTTTAACACCATAAAGAAACACTGAGTGCCCTATGTCATCAAGGCATTCAATCACCTTATCTTGATAGTTTACTAAGGCTTTATGCTCACTTAACCAATTGATTCCTAGGATGACATTGTATGAGCCCAAAGGTGCTACATACAGGTTAATCTCTGTTCAAAAACTAAGGAGTTCCAATGCATTGCAAAATAAGCATTGTTCTACCCTACATTCAACCCTATTACCATATTCTATAGTCCAAGGTTCAGCCATAAAACCAATTCTAATAGGTATCTTAACAATTGTCTTAGGATCTACAAAGCATTTGGTAGCACCAATATCTATAAGAAGAGAAACAAGGTATCCAAAAAGTGTACCAGTAATTTGTATAGGAGTGGCTTGATAATCTGCCTATCCATGATCAATTGTAGCATGAATGTGGTGTTGAGGTGGAAATTCTTTCCTCTCTGATCATTGTGGAGACTTAGTAGCAAAATAGTTACTACCACATACAAAACATCCTGTCCTAGGGCCTCTCTTTCCATCATTTTTGTTTTGATCACCCTTGTTGTTTCCCTTCCTTCCATTTCCATTTCTATTGTTTTGATTCTTGTTGCTATTCCAATTTCCCTTATTTTTGTTTCTGTCAGAATTTTCCTAATTCTTACCCTTCATGTTCTTGATTGGTTTCTTTCCATTTCCCTTTTTTTTGTCATCCTAATATCTGCTATTATTCTAATAAGAACTATTATCTTGGAACTTCCTTTTATATTTTTGGTTGAAGGATTTAGATGAGGAAACATCCTTCAACCTCTGTTCCTACTTAAGGGCCTTTCATAGTGCAAATTCCATGGTTTTGGGCTCCTACATTTCAACCTCACTATAAATCTTAGGTTTCAAACCCATCTCAAAATTTTGGGATTTGAATAGCTCATCATGTTGGTATTGTGGAACATACTTCACCAAATGACAAAAGTGCTCATGATACTATGTGACGTTCATGTTCCTCTACACTAAATATGATGATTTCTAATCATAGAATAGTCATGGTAACCATCATTTGTGAAAAAGATGCAAAAATTCTTCCCAAGTTACCTCCCCATGCTGAAAATTCTTTTCAAACATCACATTTTCCCACAAAGTAGCTACCTTGTCCATCAACTAAAATGTGGCCCAAACAACTCTAAATCTCCCTGTATAGTTTTGAACTAGAAAATACTTCTCCATTCTAGCAATCCATGACCTAGAATCTTCCCTAGAAGCTCTACTGTGAAATGTGGGCGGTGTAACTTTCTTAAGATCTTTTCTCAACTCAACTACTCTATGTACCATGTCAGTATTAATGAGAGCTACCCAATGGTTAGCTTCCACCTTTTTCTCTTCCTCAAATCTCCTAAGAGCCTCAACTAACTTTTAATCCTCATGTTTCTTCCTTAGTTCTTCTTCCTAATTATGCAAAGCCTTAGCATGTTGATCTTCTTCACACTTCTTTACCTCTTGTGTAGCTTGTCTACCTCAAGTCCCATGCTCTAGGCTATCCATCCTTTGACCTTGTTGCTACAACAAAGCCCCCTATTGGATCAATAGTACCATAATCAGATCTAACCTCTCATTAGGTTCCTCAGCTCCTACACCACTTTGGGACCCACCTCCATTGTTAGCTCTTCTGGCCATGATGGTAACTCAAACACCCAACACACATTGGTGCAAGTTAGCACAAGAGCCCAAGGGCCTAGGGTTTAAACATAGCTCTAATACCATATGTAATGACCAACCCTACAACAAGATTTCCAAATCACACAAAAAGATAAAAGTATGGAAAAGAATGCCACATCATTGAATGCTGAAATAAGAAAAGACAAGCATCTAAGAATTTTAAAAAGTAATAAAAGCTAACAAGTTCTTAACTTAAACTACAACTCATCATTCAATGATATTTGTATATATGAATATACAATAATTCAATTAGATATTTAGATAAAATTAACTTGCTGATTTTGTCACAAAATACATTACAACATAAGTACTATGGTGTTGATCTACAATGCATATACATCATATGTTTTTCATAAACTTGAACAATGATACATTACTATCTTTTAAGATTACAATATCCAAACCAAGAATTCATCAAAAGAATGGAACCATCCATCACCAAAAGTTCAAGATACTTGACCATATGATAGGTTATGAAAATTGACAAGTGTCCTGAAAGTGTATCTAGTCTCCAAAGCCATCAAACGTCATCCTTTTGCTACTTGAGATGAGAGTGTGGCCCAAGAACTTTAACCTTGCCAAGCACAGAGTCTTACTCCCCCATGATTCTTCATGACAATTAAGAATTCCTCGACTCTGGCATGAGAAGCCTAGCTTCCTAGAACAAGATGGACCAAATGGAACTAGTGTAGTTGTGAAACATATTACATAGAACCATATGCCTAGTAGCCTAATCATAGGATGTGGCAAGGGAAAGAAAAGAACACTACACATCAACCCATATGCAATGAAAGAAAATTTCTAACATATCTTCCCATATGTACATTTCTTACAACTAAGCATATCTACACATATGCCCAAAATGAAGTAAGCATAGTCTGACACTTATGCTAAATGTCAATACAACATACTTAAATGCAAATAAATGTCTTGGGCAAGCACCTAATTTGACAACATTACTAAAAAGAAAAGACAAAACATCATGAATCCTACTTTTCCAAATGTATGATAGGTTGGAAGAAGTAAAACATAATGCATCCATTCCCGCCCTCCTTAATGCCACATTACACCCATCCATAGAAGAATAACCTCAAACAATCTAACTCAACATTAAAGATTTATAGCTACCTTTGAATGAACTTCAATCAATTTACATTAAGAATGGAGTACCAGCTACATTCTTCTATCATGAGGAAACTAAATCAACATAATAAAAAATTGTAAAAATCAAGTACAAGTTGCATATATTTTTAACTGAAAGAATTCAATCTCAGCATTTAATAGAAACAAAAATATTGATTACTATGTTACATTGAAATAACTTAATCAATTTTATATTGTTTGATATAAAAAATTTGTTTCAAAGATCCCTCTTTTCCTAAGGTTGGGTGAAAATATACAGACACTAAAATCTATGATTTAGCACATCATCCCAAAAAGCCTCTTACAAGGATAGAATGAAGTAAATTTTTTAGAACAACAACCATCATACCAATTTCAAACAATGGAAACACTTTTTCTACATAAATATATTATACCTTTAGTGATATGAACACAAGGCTGCACTTTGTAGCATTATACTATGAAGCATCTACAATCATTTTTTTCTTTTATTTTTTCATAGTTTAAGATGTTACTAAAACTGCTTAGAATGATCTAAGTTTCAAAGCTGCCATACAATTCCACCCATCTACCTAGCCTTCACCAACTGAGCAAGTGTATTGGAAAAGGTTAAAACTATCCAACTAAAACTATGGAGAGTAAATACTCTTTCCTCTACACCCTAAATTTCAGAATAATTGCTTCCACAACTAGTGTACAGAGTTAAGTAAAGTTTTAAGAAGAATTCCTCAATTCAACATGTGAGTCATTAGCAAAAAGAGATGCTACAATAGCCTACTCAACATTTTAATCATTAGCAAAAAGAGATGCTACAATAGCCTACTCAACATGTAAATCATTAGCAAAAATAAATGCTATAGCAACCTATTTAGCATGCAAATCATTGGCAAAAGGAGATGCTACAAAAGCCTATTCAGCATGCATAACAATTAATTAAAAGAGATATTCTTTATGGAAGCCCCAGATTGTGTGGTCTCTTAGTCTTATAACTACTAGAGAACCAAAAAAATACTACAGACTTCATTAACCCTAATAAGATGTTGAAGCCAGAGGTGGCTTCCAAACACTCCAGGAGCCTTTCTTCATATGAATACCAACTCGATTCAGGGAAAATAATAAATTACACAAGGAAAACTATAATAGATCAGTTGTGTCCAGACTCCTCTTCAAGGGTTTTTGTTAAACCAATTCAAAACTATACTTAAAAGTAAGGATCCCAAAAGGAATATAAGATGGAAAAATCACCCATTTCAGATTATGCAATTTATCCTAATAAAGAACAAAAAGAATCTCATAGGAATGTAATTACTATTATATCAAAATAGTCATTGCACCATGCTGTAAAGGAAAAGATCAAATAAGAGAGAACCTAGTTTTGCTAAGGTTTTCCCCCCAATCTCTTCTCTTTTCTCCCCTACACCACAAATGATTTTCCTTCTTGTCCTCCTTGTTGTCTACTCCTATATATTTTTTGTGAATTCTTTCTCTGTGTCTCCTCCTCTTCTTCTCCAACTCCTCACTCCCTCTTCTCATTTCGGTTGTAAATTTTAATGCTTCTTTTTTTCCCACTCCCTTGAGTAAATGCCCTCCTTTACTTCCCTTATCTATTTGTTGTGACTACTAGTCAGAAAGGTAATCAATGAGAAAATCATGCTCTAAAAAGGAGGAAAAATAATGAAAGAATACTTCCTTCTTGAGTAATAAATATCAAATAATATTAATAAATTAAAGTTGAGTTGGACTTTCTCATGATCTTTTGCATTTGCTTAAATTCTAAGTTTCTAAACATCATAAAGACAAAAGAGAATTCTTTTTAAACAATCACATTCCAAATACTATTTTAGTGCAATAATTAAAAATTAGTTCAATCAGATCTTATTGCACAAAATTTTTAAGCAAACGACATGTCAAAATAAATCAAATTATATAGAAAACTAAGTTAATTTGTGTGTGTGGCTACAAGATCATTTGAAGCATCCCCTTTCGAGTGGCTAACCCTCTCTACCTCAACCACACTCTCATCATGATGAATGTTGCATCCACTCAAACACTCGCAACCAAAAGAAAGTTAATGACCATCACAATAATAATTGAATTCATCATCATGACATCATATCATCTATGTAACATAAATCATTACATCATCATCTAAAATGAGATCCAAACATTAAAAATAATGTATCCAAAACTTATGATGCATTATTAATCCATTTAATCATGCAAAATATTCAAATCATTAAGTAGTAGTCAACATTACATTATTTAATTCTAGTTAAATCAAGGTTTGACCAAGTCAAAATTGACAAGGTTTCCACACAATTTCCACATAGGTAAAGAAAATGAAAGTTGAGTCGTAAGACAGGTCATGACATTTCTAGAAACATTGAAATAGAGCTGAAGATTTTGAAGACCCACAACTTTAGGAGGTATATTTCCCACTAGTTTGTTGTGGGCCAAGTCCACCAATTCTAGAGTTTTGCATCTACCTAAAGTGGCTATTATTGTCCCTGATAGCTGATTGTGATGAAGATAAAACATTCTTAGCTATAAATGTTTGCCAAGAGTATCTAGAATTTTTCTTGAAAGGATGTTCTCCTCAACCGACAACAAACCAAGTCTTTTTGTTTGGCCAAAACTATCTGATATTCTTCCCTGCAAATTGTTCATGCCAAGAAATTACTGAATGTAGATGGAATGGTCCCATTGAATCAGTTTACTACTACAAGATTTGTGAGGTTACCAATCTCATATGGTATACTTCCCTCAATTTCATTATTGTCTAGTTGTAACATACAAAGTGAATTTGAAAGGCAACTAACTGAAGTGGGCAAGATGCTAGTGAGATAATTAGATCCCAATCAAGATATTCCAAGCTAGAACAATTGGTTAATGTAGTTATAATAGACAAACCACTACTTTTATAATTTTTTAATGATCCAACATGTTTAAGCTTCAAGTCTAAAATCATTGATTTCTTTGTCAACACACCCAATGTTAACTGAAATGTTTAAGCTTGAAGTTTGAATCATGTGCTTTGTTCATCAACCCTTCAAACATCAAAAAATGTGCCAAAAATTTTTAAAGCTTATTTAATTTTTCATATGTCTCATTTTTTTTGGCGTGATCTAATAATTTAATCTTCCACCTTTTATGTCTTTATGTTACACGATATTGTTGAATTTTATCATTTATGTTTTAATCATTTGTGATAGAAGAATGAATTTAATGTAATTGAACTTAAATTATTTAAATCAAGATGCTTATCTTTGACAAGGCACCATAGATTGAAAACATCACCAAAAATTTTTAAATTATTTTTCTAAACTAAACTAACCTAGACTCTACCCAATAGAACAACTAGGAGGTAACCTCCTGTTGAATTTTTAGCCTTTTTGTACTCCGGGGTTAGCCCCCATCCTTTTGACTGCTATCAACTAATTCAAAAACCTATAGTCTGGCCAAAAAAACATGGATTGAGAAATGGTGGAAATGGAGTTAGATATTTTAATATTTTATCATTTTTTTATCAAGTAAATTAGTTTTTCTTTTTTTAAAGCAAAATTGGCAAGCCACTATAATTTTATTTAAAAATGGGTTTGTTTCAAATCTCCAAGAGGAAAGAGTTAGAAAGAAAACCTCCCATCATTGCTTAAATACGAATGGAAACATTAACAATTGATTTCAGCAAGAATAGAATAAAAAAAAATTGATCCTAACAAGTCAAACTGATATCAACATTATCCCTAACACAAGAGCCCATACTAAAATTCACCCCTAAAGTGGAAAGCCAATCAACAACTTTATTAGCCTCCCAGTAGAAATGAGAAATTTTGAAACCTTGAAAATGAGGAAGGAGTTTCCTAACCTCAAGAAGGATGTCATGGAGTTTCCAACTGACAACTGAATTAGCAATGAGAGCTGAAGTAATAAGTTGGGAATGCCCTTTGATATGTACATGATCATATCCAAGAGAGGTAGCTAGACAGATCACATCCAACAATGCACTAGCCTCGGCCACATTGTTTGAACCATTTGGGATATGAGAGAATGTAGCCTTGAGAATGTGGCCAGAAAGGTTGCGTAAGACTACCCTAGTTCTAGATCTTCCAAGGTTCCCTTTGGAAGCACTGCCAAAATTTAATTTGACAAAAGGAACTATTGATTCCTCCCACCTAATTTGCCTTCTACTCTTAGATTTAGAAATCTTCCACACTAAAGCTCCCTTGAAAGGAATTTGAATAAGTTTCCAATTTTTCAATATCACATTATCCACTAAGGAAAAAAGGGAGGATTAGAATTAACTAAAATTGTATATTCCAGCTTGTCACAAACTCTCTAAGCTAAAGAGAAATCCTTCCTGAAGATCCTTTTGTTTATTTCCCACCAAATGGTCCACACCACTGCTGATGGGATAATTCACCAAATTTTGGAAAAGAAAGAGCCTCTAGCTAACAAAGGCCACCCAAATAGCACCCAAGTGAGGGAAGAAGGGAGAGGTCCATGCCAACCAAGTTTGTTGATTTCCCATAAAGAGGAAGAATTTTCAAAGAATTTCTAGGAAAGTTTGGCCCCTAAACTAAGATTCCTTTCATTCAAATTATGAATGCCCAGACTACCATCCTCTCTAGAAAGATAAATTTTATCCCAACAAACAAGAGCAAGTTTATCCAAACCTTCTAAATTACCATTCCAAATAAAATTCCTTAGGAGTTTTTTGAGATAATCAATAACTAATTTTGGGGCTAAAAGCACTGACATGATATAGGTTGGGATGGTGCTAAGAATTGATTTGACCAAGAGAATCCTCCCTACAAAAGAAAGCCATCTTACCTTCCAACCACAAATTTTGTCCCTAACTGCTTGAATGATAGGGGACCAACGAGCAGATTTACTCACACCTTGGAAGAAGGGGATGCTCGAGTATTTGTTCAAGAAATTGACTACCTCAAAATGTAAGATCCTTTGAATATCTAACTATATTTGTTGATTCAAATTAAAGAAGAAAGCTTTAGATTTATTTTGATTAAGAACTTGGCTTGAGACTAAGAAATATGTCTAAATGGTATCTCTCATAACTAATGCCTCTCTAATACCTCCTTTACCAAAAAATTGTTAGGAATAAGGTGTCTCAACCTTGGATAATTCCTATTCTTATTATTTGTTTTGTAAAATGTATTTCTTGCAAATAATGTTGATGTGTCGGCATCTTGAATTGTGTATAAGGAGATAATGGCTAAAATGGTTATGATGGATTCCTATGACACATAAAAGCTATGTTAGGAAGATTCAATGATAGGTGAAGACATGTGGCAACTGATAAATTTGAGTACTGTACACTCTACCCCAATAGTGGGGTTCAGGGTTCCTATTTTCTTAGAGAATGGTAAAACCCTAATATTGTTACCTTTGGGAGTAGCCTTAAAGTGAAGCACATGTTATAAGCATTTTTAGGGCTGCAAAGAGGAGTGATGTAAGAAAGTGTATTGTTGGTACTGTGAGTTGCTATTGGAGTCTTCTGTTGTCACTGTTGAACTTGCATTGCAAGTGTATTGTGACCTTGTGTTGAAGATAATACATTGTGTAAGTTCTAGAGGGGTGGGGTTGTTTTACTGAAAGGTTTTTCCCCACCGAAATTTTTTTGTGTTATGTGTTTCTTTCTCTATCTATTTTCTTTATTCTTGGTTGGCTGAAATATTGTTGTTTACATGATATTGAATCTATAAGTGTAAAATATTTTAATGGGATTTGCATCATACTTCTCTTAAGAGATTAGTGTAGGAAGCTATTTTTGTACCCAAGTTTCCTTACAAAAATAAAGCATCATCCATGAAAAAATTACGAGTAAGAGAGACTTGAGACTGATGTATTTTGATGCCTTTCCAAACCCCCACCCATGTTTTTGTTGAATAAACTTGCTCAAATCTTTAGCTAAGATAATGAACAAGAAAGGTGAGAGAGAGTCACCTTGCCTGACACCTTGAGAAGAAGAAAAGAATCCACAAGGGGAGCCATTAACCAACACTAAAAATCTTGCCCTAGAAATGTATGACATAATCCATTTAATCCATTTAGAGTGAAAGCCTAATTTTTCCAAGACATGTCTTATGAAAGACCAATTCACCTTGTCATATGCCTTTGTCACATCCAGTTTAAGGATCATAGCTGGAGAGCCTAAAAGATTAATTGAGTGGAGGACTACATTTGCTACAAGAGAACCCTCCATAGTTTCTCTACCTATAACAAAACCTCCCTATTGCTCAAAGATGATAGATGAGATGATCTGGGCCAGTCTTGAAGAGATAGTCTTGGAAATAATTTTGTAAATGGTATTACATAATTCAATGGGCTTGAAATCAGCAAAAGAGTTAGGATGAAAAGGCTTTGGGATAAAAGCAATAAGAGTGGTGTTGAACTATTTTAGCTTTTTGCTATGAATTCTATACTCCTCTGTAGCTTGTAAAATGTCTATCCCAGTAAAATCCTAGCATTTTTGGAAAAAGAGAGGAGTGATCTTGTCTAGACCAAATGTCTTATCCATTTTCATTGGAAAAATAGTCTATCTTAACTCCTCAAGTTAGAAAGTTTCCATTGATATTAAGTTTTTTGAAGCTAAGACAAGAGAGGAGATTCAATCTAAAATCTTAGCGGAATCTTGGGAGATATCTATCAAATTTAGAAGGTCTTCAAAAAATTGAACAACCTCTAGTTGAATTTGATATTCCTCTTGAATAAGAGTATTATTCTTTTCCTTAATTTGGAAGATGAAATTATGATGTCTTTTATCTTTAACTGAAGCATGAAAAAAACTAGCATTCCTATCCCCTTCAAGGAGCCAAAATTCCTTCAAACATTGCCTCCAATAGATCTCTTCTTTTAAAAGCACCTCATCCAATTTAGTCTTGAGTTCCAATTGAATTGCATAATTTTCCTCAGTTAAGCCCTATCTGATAACTTGGTTATTCCATTGGTTAACTTGAAATTGTAACTTATGCTTCTCTATAAAGATATTTCTGAAAGTGCATTCATTCCATTCTTTAATTTTAGCCTTCATATAAATTAATCTCTTGGATAGCTGAAATATTCTAGAGCCCTTGAAGAAGGGGTTGTCCTCCCACCATTGCTAGAGAAGTTTAAGAAAATTTTGATCTAAGTACCACATTTTTTCCAATTTGAAATAGGATCTTGGTTTAAAATCCTTCAATCTTGTGGAGATAATTAAATCTATAGGGAAATGGTCTGATCCCGAGAAATGGAGGATGCTAGAGGAACTAGATCCATGATGAAACACCTAGTTTGAGTTAAGAAGAAACCTATCTAATATTACCCCAATAAATTGGGATCCCTTTTTCTTGTTAGTCTAAGTAGTAATACCATTTAAGGGGATGCAATCAGTTAAGGTATTACCAACTAAGAAGTTCTTGAAATCTTGAGTTACTTTAGGAGAAGGAATGCCACCTTCAACTTTGTCCTAGAGGCCAAGAGTCACATGGAAAAACCCCCCAATATTCCTTTTTGGTCCCTCAAATTGCACAAAATATCTGATAAGTCTCCCCATAGTATATGTTTATTAACAATGGAGGTAGGACCATAAACATTAATAACCAAGAAACTAAGATCAAAACAAGAGACAATCCCAACCATCCAATTAGTTTTTGAGCTAACCAAATGAAATTCACATATGTTGTGTTGCCATAATATGACTAGACCACCGGATGCTCCTATGGAAGGAGATAAGAGGAAGGACCAATTTTTCCAAGTGTTGAAAATTTTTGTTCCTGACTCCATAGAGAACTTTGTTTCTTGTAATAAAACTAAGGTTGCCCCACTCATCATGATCTAATCTTTGATAAGTCAAGCTTTGTTAGATGCATTTAAGCCTCTAACATTCTAGGACAAGAGCTTCATTGCAATCTCAAAGAGCCATTTGCTCTCCTTTCAATATTGATCCATGTAGAAATTTGGGCAGCAACTGATTCAAGTAAAATTAGTTAAAGTTAAGAGAGATAGCTTGTTATTACAATTAAATATCATGTGAATTAAATATTCTAGTGTTTGACTCTATGCATTATATTGACATTAATTCTCAACAATCTTTGAATAATTCAATTATATGACTTTTGATCATGCTCTTTTCACATGTAGAAGATTTTATAATGTTCATTACTTTCTAATATTATTGTGCTTCATCTTTTTTTTTTTCCTTCTGTAAGTTGAAATTAAATATAAAGATGTTTAGTAAATATGATTTGATTATATTTACATATGTTTTTATTATTGTTGTTGATTTCATTCAAGTGTATTATCATTTTTTATAGAAATTCGTCATTAATGTCAAAGAATTGCAATGTGAAAAAGTCCTCTTTTTACTTTTTAAAAAGTGCACTAAAAGGCTTGTTGACTTTTTAATAGGCATGGGTGTTAGTACACCTTGTCAAAGCAAAAATCATGCCACAAGGCTAATTGGATATTTTAAAATATTAGATATCCAATATTATCAAATATTCAATGTTTGCAAATTCATGTGATATTATCCTTATCATTGACATGGGAAGGAAGAATTCATTCACCAATCTAAAATAAAATGATATTAATTCAACTAAGTTCTTTTAATTCTTTCCCAAAAAATTACATTGCAATTACTATTTTCAGTCTTCATCACATCTCTTCTTCTTTAGACTAACATGACCTAGATTCTCTAAAAGAAAAAGATATTTAGTACTTTGTATGAAGTTGTTAATGAGATTTTTGTCTTCCTATGTTAATTTCATATTTCCTTTTCAGTCTTCCTTTTTAAATTCTATGTTTATTTTCTAGACATATGATGCAAGAGTAAGCCATGACACATTGACAATTGTCCATTTAAAGCCCTTAGTAGAAATTATCCATTTACTCAAATTTAAATTTCTAAGCAATGCATTTTTTTTAATAAAAAGAGGGTTCATAATTCATGAAAATGCCAATATGCAACATTTTACATTTGAAGTAAAATCAAAAAAATCTCTAATGGAAGTTTTACCCAACTTCATAAACAAGAAAATAAACAACTCACTCTATAAGTAGTGGGCATACAAACCTGTCTAATGATCATATTCAGCTAAAGATGACACTTGATGTACATAGTGATGCAAAGTTAAGCTAATCCCTTGTTGTATCTCATATATCCTTTAGTATGCACAAAAACAAGAATTTAGGTAGCAAGACCATAAATATTAATTTGGGTACATAGTATTCATTTAGGGGTTTTTCCTTAGGAAGCTTCTTGCTCACCTCTCAATTACTTCATTTATTGTATGAAACTTTAATAACAATTATTAAAGCTTAGATGATGAAGCTAGATCTTGGCCACACGAAAAAAAAAAATTTAAGTCAAAGATGGATGTCTTCTCTCCTAGACGAACCTTCATAATTATTTATTGTACCTTGTCTCTTATTCTATGGTCAACCCTATCTCTTTCTCTATAGAGTTGAATATATTCATTTGTGAGCTTCCTATTTTTTTTAAATGCTTTTGATAAATGTTGCTCCTCATGGTTAGATCAAAAAGTTGATACAAACCTATTATAATGAACAAATTTTTGAAACAAATGGTCAACAAAGGTATTTTTTTGTCTATCGCTACTGCAATCCCATAATATTCATTGATAAAAACATTGTCCTTAGATTGAGGGATAAGGAGGATTATGGTTTAGTTTTGGATACTAGTAAAATATGTTGGTTATTTAATTTAATATCAAATGTCTAGTATTATTAGATATCCAATTGATCCTACTAATCTTTGAGTTTTTCATTTCAATGCTTTTGTCAAACTTAATTTTAATTTTAAATTATTGATATAGATATCATTTTGATATTAATAGTACGATGTATAGATATCCCAATTTAGTATTAAAATTAAAAACTCATTATTAGTATGGTATTTAGTAATATTAGTATTATATTTAGTATTAACTATGATATTCATTTATTAATATATTATGGCTATTTATATTATATTTAATACATAACTTAGTATTTTTATATAATTTAATATTATATTATTATTATTGTATAATAGTAGAATGTTTTAATAATTTATTTCTCTCTCTCTCAATAGTAATATAATACTAATTTGTATCATACAATACTAATATATATAGTATTTAACATAAATAATAATATATTAATACTAATATCATATTTAATACTAAATATACTATTTTAATATTCTTAAATATCATACTAATATTAATAAATCGTCATATTAATATTATAACAATCGATAAGTAGGAGATAACTTACCTCATTGCAAACAAATATTGAAAGTTTTAAAATTTCAAATTTCATCAGACTAATTAGATATCCAATTATCTCACTAGGCTTGGTATTTACCTCAAGTTTTGGCTTTGGAATGCCAAATGTGAATGCGTAAAAGTACAAAACTATGTCACCATTTATAAAGAAATAAGATAATGGAATACAAACTATTGAATGTTTATGACATCAAATGGTATTTGTGTTTAGAATCTAAAGACGATGTAAACTAATAAAATGTGTGAAATTAGATGAATTTTATGCCTAAAATTCTTTTAAATAAGAATTTTTTTCATTTTTTGAAAACCTTTTTTAACTATGAAAATGCATGGTGTAGTTCTCATCAAACAAGTATATGCAAATCATCTTTTCCTTCTCTGGCTTAAAAATATGTTATCAATAACATACATAGCTAGGAAACCAAAATTATATATTGGTTTTTGATGTACATTTTATTTTTTATAACTACTTGAGGTCAACCTTATTAAAAGGCAACCATTTTTTCCTCCTATCAGAACTTTTTAATCAAATCTACACCTTTTTGAAAAATTAGTTACATGTTGTTGAAGAGGACTCTCTCCTTTAGGAATAAATATAAATATAAATTTTTGTTTATATGATTTACTTTTTTTTTCCTTTTTAAGAAGAGCATCTTCTAAAATGCTAAAATACCTACCTATAATATTGTAAAATTGTAATATATTATAACTAATCAAAACACTATAAATTTATCTAATCATGATATTGACTTTTAGATCTATTAAAGGGTATTTTAAATTTTTGAAAAAAGTTGATTTTTGATGGATAAAATAAGATTTGACCAAACTAAGTTTAGAGGTCCTAAAAGGTGACACACGTCTATGTTTTACCTAACAAGTCAACCCAAAAAATATCTTAATCATATTTCCTCTATTTATCAAACATTGAGCATGTAGCCGAGAACCTTTTTTTTACCCAAAATTGATAAAATGAGAAATATTTCTTAAAGAGATTATTAGCTTTCCATTAATATAATTTATGTCTCATTTTGAGTTTAATAAATAATTATTACTTATCTTTTTTGTTGAGTTACCTCTAAAGTCCAAGTGTTGACAGACTGAATGGAATATAACTATAACTTTCAAACCATTTAACATTTTTAAAATCTAGGGATCAGAATAGGAAATTGCTTGCAAACATTCCTTTCTATCCACAATTAAGATTTGGATATGATTTTTTGGATTGTGAACAACTTTTCCAATAAAAATATCCTTTTAGGTGGATGTGTTAGCTCTGTGAATCAATTTACTTGTCTCTTCATTTTTTGGAGATTTGTTAAATTGTAGGATAGGTGAGGGTTTGGACTTGTGTACATAGTCATGTTGATCCAATTATAAGTTCAATGTTTTCTATTTTCCAAACCTGTATTCACGCACTAGCTTCTGCTTATTTAGTTTTGTAGACTCTTTCTTAACACATTTCTTATATAGTCTTTGTTCAAATCATATATGAAACCAACATTTGTGGTATGGAAGAACTTATCTTTTACTCTATATACAAAGCGATATTTTAGAGCTTTTGCAGCATGGCCATTGACAATAAGGACATCAAAGCAAATTTTGACATTTTCCTATCAGTTTTGGAATTTTGGGAATGTGAGAATGTTTACTACAACAATATCAGGGATCAAAAATTCTAGGTTTGGGAATTCATTTGTCACCTCCTCTCTACATTTACTGTGGTAGAAATTTGCATATACATAGCATCTTCTACCTTTGTTTCTCAAAATAGTATGGTATTGATACAAATTGTAGATTTCTACTAGCTATTTGATACAAATTTTTGTTTCTCAAAGTTCATGTGTCTTTCTATTTGATGGTGCATTTCTTCAACAAATCCTGTGTAAGTATTTAAATATTTCTTAGCAAATCCATCAAAGAGAAGTGTGGTTTCTAATCTAAAGGGCCTTAAAACAAGTATTACAATATGTATAGTAAGAGTTAATGCATGCCATGGCCATTCTTGATTATATGAATTGTAGGATCATACACCTTCTTTGCAACCAAATCATTTGATGAAAACCAATGAAATAAATGTTCTAATCAATAGCAAACTATAGGATCCATGTGCTATGAAGATGCATGCCATTGAGGCTCATGGCTATTTGGAAAGGAAACTACTAAAAGGCTCACCTGGATTAGTTAGATCATGGCTCTTGTCATACCAACTAAGATTTCCATAAGATAGAATGTATGCATTTGAACTCCCAAAAGATTTTGGAGTATCATGTGTCTGGTTGTGAGATAAAGCTATTAGGTGACACTCTTGTTATGTTTATGGTTGTAAGATGGAACCATTTCCATGATAGAATTTATGTTTAAGGCTCTCATGCCCAAAATATTTTTGTGAATCATGTTTACAATTGCAAGATAGAACCACTAGATGACACTTTAGTTATAGTTGCACATATTGTTTCATCACACAATCGCACATTTTGTTTGGAGTATCATGCTTATAGTTTAGTTTCAATTGGAAACCTCACGCTTACAACTATTTGTTAGCATTAACAAATATATATATTCTCTAGGATTTCTTTCACATTGGCATTCTATTTTTAAATAGATTTCTCATTTAGGAATATTAGATTTCCAAAATTCATATCAATGAATTATTTTTTCTAGGTTTGATTATACAATGGTAATGTTTTAGGTGACACTATATGATCCAAAATATGACATTATATCACAATAGATTGCTATATGTAAATGCCAAGCATATTGAATTGTCTCATTCCAAAAGCCTATCCACAAAATGTTCGTAGAGTAGTTCCAATTCCTAGCTAGCCTTGTGGGATTGGTAAAACCATAGAAAATGAAAAGTCTGATTACACTTAGTCTACAGTCCTTAAGATAATAATCTTCAGCAAAAATGATAACTATATCTTACTCCAGTCTCAAACTGTACAAACCTCTTAATAAATTGATGAAAATATGATGTCCCTGTTGAATGATTTTCAAAAGGTAATGTCCACCTACCTAGAGCACACATAGATCACATCTAATTCATAATTCCTTTTATATCTTACTGAAGAGCATATATTTCCTCAAGAAAAACATTGCTATACATTAATATGTTTCAATCTTTTAGTCATCTTCATTAGTTGATGCATTAATCACATTAGTAATTGCTATCAAGATTAGTCAAGGCATGCTACTAATAGCACCTAAGTAACTTTCACCTTCTGACATCTCTTTGAGGCATTTTGCAAATAATTAAGATACTTTGTTTATAACTCCACATTTTGCAAATATCGAGGGCTTCTAGAAATTATAGGATCATTTTACTTACATTTGAAAACATTAATCAACAATCTCCATATGTGCAGATATAAACATTAATTACAACATGTCCAATTTATTTGCAGATATATTTTCCTGTGAAGAAAGACCACACCTAACAATATCAACCCAAAACAAAATAATGAGACAATGGTTGCATTGAAGTCTCAGTTCTGAAGCAAACTTGATAAATGTTATTATCCTTGAAAAAACTGTAAGGGCTTAAATAATCAAAGAATTCTAATCACAATAGCCTAGAGTCATTGTTGGCAACATGGTCACATTGGAGAGGGCCACAATTTTCATCCATTACTGAATGTGGATTTCCTACTAGAGGAACATGGAGGTGTGAATATCCAAGCTGAGGATAACACTCCCATGAAAGAAGATGATAATGTGCCAGAGAACATGATTGAAGAAGATGGTATTGGGGTAGGTGATGAAGAGGCTCAAAATGATGGTACTAGCGAATCTAATAATGATGGTGAAGATGGTCTTGATATATCATTACTTGAGAAGGCACACGAGCCCTTATACAAAGGCTCTCAAATGACTCTACTCTCGACTATAGTGTTGTTGGTGAACTTAAAAGTTATGAATGGTATATCCAATGTAGCAATGTCATGTATGCTAAGGTATGCCATTTTTTTCATCTTCAATGTTAGCATTCAATTACTATTCATTATATTAACAATGCATATTTGTTGTTGTAGGTTGATAGGTGAGTTGTTGTTACCACCATCAAACATTTTGCCTCATTCGCACTAAGAATTTAATTGTTAATTATTTATTCTATTTAGTTATGTTTACTTAGCTTAATGTAATTATTTAATAATTGTAGTGATTATTTGTTGACAACATGTGAGTTTGTTCCCTTCTAGCATGTTCCACCTTTTTGTGGAAGTGTGCTTAGTTGTCAACCTTATCTTCTACCACTTTTCAGCTTGTTCTATAAGCTTCCATGAGGCCTTTATATTTAGGCTCTCTCATTGTATTTTCACAACTCAATTCATTGAAAATACATTTTTCTTTTTTTGCAATATCTTCTCTCTCAAGTCCATTTAGGGTTTTTCCAAGCTCCATCTCTTCCTTCTTTGGTTTCCCTTTGATAGGTTATTTGCATGCAGGTGATCTTGGTGCACTACAAAGTTGGATTTTATCAACTTCTATATGGTATCAGAGCTTCCCTATTGCTTCTTGTTCAAAGGATTTTTGAAGCCACGATTCAGAGACACAAACCTTAATTTGTTTATATTTTTTCTTCAATCCAGGGGAAGAGCATTTTTTTTAGAGCACTTTGGGCTTAAAAGAATGTTGCCATTGAGTTTAGAAGGCTTGTTATAGTCAGGATTCATATTAAATTTGTCCATTTTGGTGACAGGGGCTCTGGGAGGGAAAAAAAAATTGTTTGGGAGCCGTACGGACATCTATGGACGAATTTTGGTGAATTTTTTTTTAAAAAAATTAAATTTCAAGCGGCCATTGCCACACCACCACAAGGCCACTGTCATGCCACTACCATTGACAAGATAGCCATGGGGTAGCCACTATACAATCTCTACTCCACAGCCACTACCACCTAGCCAGACCACCACCCCTCTCAACGACACCTCTAGTCTTCTCCACTCTTGACACCACTTAGCCCCTGAGCTCTACTCTATTCCACTATCAGTAGCTCCCATAGATTTGAGGGATATTTGGCATAATTTCCAGGTGCTACATTGGCATCTACCACATGGCCCTACCACATCACCTGCCATGTGGCATGCCACATGGCTCTTTTTTTGCTATGATGGCTTCAAGGATATCAAATTTATGCACATGTTTTACTGACATCAACATGACATCATCCTACATTAGCACCTTCCAACACCTCTCTAGGGTCCTTTTTGACCTACTTGCAATTTTTTTGCCATAACTTGAGCATACAGAGGTATTTTTCTAATCCAAAAGAAGTGCTAAAAATCTGATTCTAAGACAGAGACATTGGTGTAGGAATTTTCAGGTTTTGATGTAGTTTAGTTTCTCATTTTTGTAGTTGAAGTCTAAAGTTCTATTTTTTCACTTTGATAAGATTATCTTTTGCATTCCATGTCCATGTTTTGAAAACATGATATTTTTGGAAAGTTGGTTTTGTCATCTTTTCAGAAGTGTTGTCATTTCCTTTAGATTCTACCCTATGCTCTTTCTATCATGTTTTTCACATTTTTGCTCTATGGTGGATATCTTGGGTGTTCCATGTCCAAGGATCATTTTCATGGCATGGGATCTTTTGTTTTGGGTTGTACTATCTTTTGTATTAGCTTTTTTCCTTTTCTGATCATAGTAGTTATCATTTATAAGCATCTTTATGTAAACACACAAAGATAAAGTGCCATTCTTGCATTTCAGGTTCATGATGTTGTTTTGACGTAGTTGTACACACACTATTTTTATAAAGGGGGGGATAGTTGTTTGTCATTTTTTTTCCCTCTTCCTTTTTTGCCCCATGTAGCATCAATGTGACTGTGCCTTTATAGGTGTTTGTACCTCTTCAACTCACTTGTCATTCTTGGTTCTTTCTATAGAGTATATTGGCCCACCTTTTTAGTTTCCTATCATCTCACCCCATTTGCATTAAGGGGGGTTATTCTAGTGTTTTAATGCTTCCTTGGTTCAATGGTTCGATAGTGTGAGCTATGTATTCAATGGTTAATCCTATATACTATGTGATTTTAATGGCTAGCTACTTATGCATTTCAGTGAGATGGATCATCTACCATATATACATGCTTGGTTTGTGCCTTCTTCTTCCATGGAGGTTTTTTAGATCAATAGTTTCTTTCTAATGATAGAATTTGCACCTTCTTCATGCTTCAGTCATGCTCTTCGCGATCACTCTTTGTTCCTATTTTCTAGGACATTCCTCTAGTTGGAGGCTCCTTCAATCCTTCACTAGGCTTTCTTACCTCTTTTTGGGGGAGGGTTTTCCCATGAGGTTTTCTCTCTTTCCCCATTTTTAGAGGTTGTATTTCTTTGTAATATACATGGGTACCTAACATGGCCTCGTTGTCGGGACCCATTTTGCATTTCATCTTATTTTTTGTGAGCTTAAGGCATTCCCCTAGGTTGCACTTAAGGGGGGTTTTATAGTAAATAATTAATAATTATTTATTTATTCTATTTACTTAAGTTTACTTAGGTTAATGCATTTATTTAATAGTTGTAGCGATGAGTTATTGAAAACACGAGAGTTTCTTCCCTTCTAGCATGTTCCACCTTTTTGTGGAAGTGTGCTTAGTTGTCAACCTTATCTTCTACCACTTTCTAGCTTTTTCTACAAGCTTTCATGAGGCCTTTATATTTAGGTTCTCTCATTGTATTTTCACAACTCAACTCATTGTAAATACAATTTTCTTTTTTTGCAATATCTTCTCTCTCAAGTTTGTTTAGGGTTTTTCCAAGCTTCACCTCTTCCTTCTTTGGTTTCCCTTCGATAGGTTAGTTGCATGCAAGTGATCTTGGTGGACTATGGAGTTGAATTTCATCAACTCCTACATTATCTACCATTATGAATTAGATTGTAATGAAGTATCAAACAATACATGCATGTCCCAATGATCATATTCTATATCATAAACAATAGCAACATTCTGTATGATATACCTTAGTTTTTATTGAATAAAAATACAAGAACTCCACCACTTAACCTTTGATTCAAATATGACCCCATTTTCCAACAAGATTATCTAATATGAATCCTAAAATCTCTTCCCATGGTGGTAGTTGGCTTTGACATGATTTTTGCTAAGTTTATTTTTGTGTATACAGGTTGGAATGGAGCATTGAGCTCACTAGGTTCACTAAAAATTCTAGCATGGTGCTCTCTAGAGTATCCACAAGGTATGAAATTAACGCTATTTTAGTTTGAGCTAAAGTGGATGAAAAAATGATCTTCAACTCTAAAATGCCACTGTAACAAAAAAAAGGATTTACTTACTCTATTATAATCAAACATTCACTTGGTCTTGTAGTCTCATCATAGGCCTAGAGATGGACATTTTGAAATGAACAATATATTTACCATCCTCAATTCCATCCCTACCAATGTCTCTATTAATCAAACATATGAACTCTACTGCAAAGGCTTTATGCCAAGTCTTCTTTTTGGTGCTTTATGGACTACCCCTTACCTTGTCTTCTATATTTTTATGAATTCAATCTTGGAAAATGCTACAATAATGTTAAGGATCCTAAGCTGATATATTATCTACTCATATAGGCCAAGGATCAATTGCCACTTAGTGGATGTTAATAGTTAGGATGTACTTATTTACTAGCTAATACTTGTTTACCAGCTCATCTAGCATACATTTAATGGTTTTAGCCCAATGTTATAAACATGACATATTGCTTCCTTCAATATCATCCATGATATTTTCTTTATATATTTCATATTGTGTCCAAGTTTTATGAAGAAATGATGTCAGAAAACCAATATAAGGTGATAAACATTATAGACCAATGGTATTTTACTCTTCATCACATGTCTTTGTAGTACAACATAGTAAGTGAAACCATGTGTAGGTAGATGCCTCCCAAGATTGCCTTTAGAGATATAATCATTGGTTGTTGTCCCATGTTTGCATAAAGGCAAATAATTGCTGCTACAAATCTAAAAATCAAAATTTAACTTTACCATGTTTGCAACATTTTCTTAGTCTTCTTGTGTCCTAAATACACAAATAAGACTTCACCTCTTATTCCTAAAAGATTGATAGTCCTAGAGGAAAAGTCCACACTACCATTTGGTGGAAATCTGTTGTCCCAATATAGGAAATGTGAGGAGCTATTAGACCTATCAAACATATCCTTCCAACTTGTAGGATTAATTATGTTATCCTCCTCAATCTTTGTCATATTTCCTCTTGGGAGAGGACAGCTATCAACAAGTGCAAATTTAAGGAGCCAATCAAGTTGAGTACCAAATTGATTTGGACTCACATAGCTGCAAGATAGGTGTTCATCTAAACTACTATTGTCTAGTGCCATGACCTTAGTTCCTTGATCTTCCACACAACCCTAGTTAAGGCCTTGAATTGGGAGGCTTGATGAGTACTCACATCTCTCTGCAATGCCTCGTTTCATGCATCATATATAACTCTTCTTATATAGTGGATACTACCATATGATGGAGCAAGTAAAAATGATAGCTATTGCAAAAATAGAAAAGGTTATCATACCCTTGTGTCATGTTGTCACCCATATCAATTTTACCCATGTTATCATTATTGAAGATTTTGTATGCATCACTTGCACTTTGATTGCCTATAGTTGTGTCCTCTTCTTCATTTTTCCCTCCATGTGTAAGGGTTCTAGTCTCATGAGAAATAGAAGGTACATTAATGTTGTCCAAAATTAGATTTTTGGGATCTACTTCTATGCTTTCTTTGGAGTCCATAAATATCATCAATCAGTGATCTAGGATGGTTGTACCCATAGTAACATTGGGATGCATCCCCCCACTTGTTTCCCTATGTCTTAGTGATAGAGATGCATCAGGGACTTGGGACTCTGTTGCCCCAAATCCATCGGTGCCACCTGATTCCACCAGCTCTTCTAAGGATGGGGGACATCTCGATATTGACCATTTGTTGATTTGACTATTTATGTTCAATGTTCGATGTTCCAATTCACATGCAATGTTTAGTATTTACTCTTCAATATCTTTATATTGTATATTGCAATACATCTTTTCATCTTTACAAGATAGACTCTAGTAAAATGGATACTTTGCATATGGTAGGTCTAAAATGATCTAGGACTAGTGTTACTCATAACATGAATTTGTGAAATACATTTTGATATCACCAATTTCAACACTCTATTTGAAACATAGGAGTGGCGTATAGTCTAAGCATGAATTTTGAGTAATGCCTCAGTCCAGATTGCCTCAAAAGTGGCTAGAAGAGGCCTCCACAAGTTTGAGACTATGAACTCTCCCTACCTTGGCCAAGAAGGACTTGCCAACTCTCTAGTATTAGGGAAAACCATAGAGTGGTGTGGCTAGTTTGCAACCAACCAATAAGTTCACAATTAAAGAAATGAGCCTTCCTTCACCAAGGGTTTCCAAGCAGCAATCTCAAGTGTACCAATTTGATCAATGCTCTAATCCTTATTGAGAATCTTGTCCCAATCAATCTCTAGATGAAATAAGTGTAGACACCTAAAAATCCTTTAGAAAATAAATTATTTTTATGTTTTGAAAAAATCTCCGATGACATCATCATTTATTAATTAATTAATTTTTATGCCATTAAATCCCTTTATCTTAATTAAAAATATTTAATTAAGGAATTCCTCCCAAAAATGTTTAAATCTTATTTAAACATTATTTCCTTATTTATTAATTATTTAATTAATAAATTGACCAAAAATCCTAAAATAAATAAAAAAATTATTTTTTGCCCAAAACTTGGCCAATCTTCTTGAGACCAATAACCTCTTCCAAAATCTTCTAATCCTTCTTTAATTTTGATTAAAGGCTAATCCCATCATTTCCTACCCCTAATCCCAACTCAAAATATTTAATCAAGATTAAATATTAGTCCTCATGTTTATTAAAAATATTTTAATAAATATCTCCTCAACCCAAATCCTTGAAATAAATAAAACTTTATTTATGTCATAAAATCTTATCCTAGGAAGTTCTAGACTCTTCTAGAAAGTCTTCATCCTCATCCAAAGCCTAGACTCTTATAGAAGATGTCTTTAACCCTAATCTTAATCCCCTCCTAACCTTGTCACATTCCCTAAACATGGGTTAAGACTTGTTAACTCAAGCCAAAGTTAACAAATATCTCCTCCTTCAGCCACCCTCATTAATTGCAATCCACTTGCCATCCACTTGCCTAGTCCTAAGCCATCTCTAACCCTTCCTCTAATCATTTTTACAACCGTAAGCAAGCTTAAAACCCCCCTAAACCCTCAAATTCAAATTTCATGGTATCTCTCACAAATATCTTCAACCACAAAACTTTATAAAGCCCACAAAGTCATAAATGTTCTTACAAAGCACTTATGAAGGGTCTTTATGAAGATTTTATCTCTTGAGCCTCCTTTGTTGACTCATCCTTTCCCTTTCCTCCATCCTCTCACCCTGTGACATGTGTCACTTCCTGATTGGTTGTAAGGAAGCACAATCCATGTGCTCTCCTCTCATGCAATCTAAGCCCTCCATGAGTTTTTCCCCATCCTTGCATCTTAGCCCTCAATCCCTCAAGCCTCTTGCCTATAAATTGGATCCTTCCCCTTTGCAAAATAACACAATCCATGAAGTAAAGTCATAATGCCATTTTGAGAAGCCATTTTACATCAAAACCATACACTCACACCCAAATTACAACTCCATTTGAAGCCTTTTTTGAAGCATAAGCTTGAGCATACATCCTATCTATTTAGACAAAGCCACTCAACAAGAGAGCTTCTCATTGAGAGAGTCCATTAATGGCTCATATTCTCAATTGAGAGCTCATCTTAGTCTATCTTGAAGTTATGAATTTTGTTTAGTTTGTAGAAGCTTTATTTAAATTTGGTTTCTATTAGCATACTAACATTGTTCATATACATTTTGGCACGCCCGGTGGGACCCCGCATGGGTCATCTTCATTAGCTTTTTTAGTCAAGTTTTGTATGTCATTTGCTGATTTTGGCTAATTTTACTTATTTTTGTGATTGGTAGGATTGTATAAATTGGTTTTGTAGGTCCACATGAGCATGAAGAAGACAAAGGAACTCATAATCTATCTCATAGTGTTTGCAGATTTTTCAAGCTTATAGGTGGACAAAGAACTTGAAATTTTTCTTCCTCTTCTTGTCTATATTCTTCTTATTCCATCTACTTCTTCTTCTTCTTCTTGTGGGAGATCTTGGCCATTTTCTTTTTAAGGAAGAAAAATCATACACACTTCTTTTTAGTGTTTAAAATGAACCCCCAAATCAATACTTAAATCCATTGAAAAATTAAAAATTTGCAAAAAAGAAAAAATCTTTTAACAAGTGAAACTAAACCAATCTAATCATTTGCATCCTTGCAACATCAAGGTTTTAGATGCATTCATGCAAAATTAGGAACACTTCATTTTTGGGAATTTAAAAAGAACTTCAAGTTTTCATTTCAAAAGGTTCAAAATCAACACTAAGTGCACACTAAAGTTCTTTTAAAAAAACTCATGAAAACTAAGAGTCCTAAATGGTTGCCAAAAATTGTCCTAAAATCTTTGTTATTTGCTCCAAACAAATGTCTTATGTTATTTGCTCCAAACAAATGTCTTATTGCAAAATCTTGAATGTTTCTTAGGTTTTTCATGCATCAAAAAAATCTAGCAATATCATTTTTGGGCTTAAAATATGCAAACTAGAATACAAAATCTTGAATGAAAACCAAAGTCCAAAGAGTCATTTTCACTTTTGAGTCCAAAAAAATCTTGAATGATCTAAGGTTAAAAAAAAGCACTTTAAAGTTCTTAAAACAACACACAAAATATCAATCTTGAATGCTCAAAAGAAAACACTTGAATGTTTAACCACTTGTCTTTGAATGCATGTTGCTAAAATCACTCTTGAATGCCATGGATTAAAATCAATTTTTTTTTGAATGCATGATTAAAACAAAAAATCCAATATTGAATTCCAAGGATCAATTAACCATTGCAATATCAAACACTTCATTTGGAGCTTTTAAAATTGAACAAAACAAATCTCTTTTTCACATGCAATTTAGGCAAAGTTTGATTTTTAGACATTTAAGAAACTTCGTTAAGTTAAACACAAATTTGCAAAAATCAATTTGAGTAGTTCCTTGGACTCACCTCTTTTCTAATAACCCATCAAATATTAACCATTGGTTGCAATCTCAGTGCCATTCATGGGGATGGGTCTACTTGAAAAAGGTGTTAAATGTTCCACAATCTAACTCACTCACTTGGTCTTTGAACTTTTTCTTTAACTTTATCAAAAATTTTAAATGACGAAAACTCTAGATTAAATCGATTACACTTCAAGTTTGGGCACTAAAATTGAACAACTATTGACCTGGAGGGCCTCCGGGCACACGCTTGACAAAATCAAGTCTCACACATCTTTGCTTTGGGCTTAAAACAAAATCACACCAACTCTTGAATGCTTTAAAGGAAATTAATCGATACTTGACGTGGAGGGCCTCCGGGCGTGCGAGTTTGCTTTTGTTGACCCTAACTCTTCTTATTGTTTGCATTCTTCGATCAATTTACTTTTGTTGATGCTTCAAGTTGGAATTGAACATGTCTCTTAAACATGAGTGCTTGCAAAGTCTAGATTAGCACACATAAGAGTCAGTTGGTAAAAGAACAAACATGTTTTTTAGCCCAAGGTCATCCAAGTCTTCTCTCCCCTTGTCGTCTTTCGAGGCCATCTTGGGTGCATAAGATTAGGATCCAAAATCTTGTCTTAGCTTTTTAGGAGGCCTGCTTGGGGATTTCATCACCCCTTGGGACGACCTCAACTCCAGCGTTTCGATGGAGTATAAAGATCGGGAGGTGAATCCAAAGACACCTCTCTTGGGATCAAAATTTTGTCACTCGGGCTAAGCCTCAAGGAACTTTATACCCTTGAGAAGTGAAAGAGGAGAAGTGGGTTACCACTCCTCTCGGCTGTGTGACATCTTTTTGGTTTCATCTACGGATTTGGGCCTCATGTACCTTGCGTATATCGAGGACTCCTTAGCTAAACCAAATTTCATCCTTGTAGAAATCTTCCTAGGATGTTGGTGTGTTTGACGTGCTTGCTCCAAAATTTTGTCTACTTGTTTAGTCTTAGCTTTTGAATGAATGTTTGCCAACTTTGGTCAAAATTCCAGAAAACCAAAAATCTCCCAGCTCAAGGCATACTTAGCATAGTCACTGCCTTATCAGAAAATCATCCAAGCTCCCCCGCTGCAACTGAATCTATCTAGTTCTTTGCCTTAGAACAATCCCAAATCCAAAGTCCATCCAAATCATCCCCCCAGCCAGCTAGCAACCCAATCCAAAATCACCCAAGCCTTTAAAGAGTTGTTGTCATTCTACTAGAATTTGCTATCCAATCAATTTGACCAATCCACCAGCCTCACCAAGGTTATCCCTTTGACAGAGCTTTGTCTAGGGTAATCTAGCTTTGTCACTTGTTATCCCTCATCACCTTGAGCTAAAGGTTGGGATCCACAAGTGGTCAATCTTATGTTATGTCCATAGGATCATTAGTCTATCCTTAAGTTGACACAATCTCCACCAATCTAGCACATAGGAAAGCAAAACTCACTTTTTGACAGCATGCCCTTGAAGTCTTCCATCCACAGGATAGCCAAAAATCTCTAGCCAATCCTCCTTAGGTTTGTCATGCAACTTTGACTCTCCCTAGGAAATCTTTCATCAGCCAACCCAAAATCTGTGCTTAACCCAAATCCAACCATGAGCTTCCATGTTCATCCATACGCAAGACCCCATCCCCATCAAACTCATCATCAAAGCATGAAGTACCAATCCTATCATGATGTGTTTGGTCGCATTGTCCTTGCTCCCACCACCTCCTATTCCAATGATGATGAAAATCTTGTTGACTATGACGGATATATTGAAAGCCTTAGAAACATTCCCCCAAGCATCCCCCAAAATCCAAGAGTTATTCCAAACTATCTAGTCATGCCATCTGATATTCCAGCTTCCCCTCCATCACCCCATCAACCAAGCTTCCAATCTTCCACCCCCATCACACTAGCTATAACTGTCAATCCACCTCCACCTTCGACACACGAGTCTCCAAGGAATCTCCTAGAGGAAATACAAGAAAAGTTGCCTCCAACAGTCGATAGGCCATGTCATCTAATCCAACCATGTGAAGTAGTCAGTGATGAAGCTTCCCCATCTATAATATCACCTCCATCTCCCATAGCTATCATCCCCATACCATCCATCAAATTTCTTAAAATCCTTCCACTTCCTGCAAGCATCAAAATCCCACCACCTATCAAATCCCTCCAAATCCTATCCACATCGCCTCCAAGCATTTCCCAAATCTCTCATAATGACCCTTATGCATCCATCTTCTACTCACCCATCTCCACTACTGAATCCCCCATCTATCCATCCGCTGCCTTTGAAGAATCCATCCCTTCACCTCCTATTGCACCATCCACTCCAAACCAATCCTATCAAGATCCTTCCCAAAAGCATGTTGACATCCACCAAAGCATAAATGAAGATATCATTGTACCATGTCTTCGATCCATAGTGCAGTCACCATCTCCTCCATCTCCAAAACCTCAAGCCATATCTCCTCCACTACAAGATATCTTGTCATCCCACCAGCTACATCAAGATCCTATCCTTCCATCTCCCCCACTCCATGCTTCCATATTACCACCTATCCAAGCTATTCCACCATCTATAATCTACCTTCTTGGTTCACTTACATTCATCCACGGTGGCCCTCTCTCAGCAGAAGAATTAATAATAGTATCTCCCCATTGCAATACACCTAATAAATCACTTCTACCATTTTCTGCAAGCAAAAATTTTCCTCAACTTGTTCAAATGCTCAATCGATGGCATTATCAAGGTCAAGGTTTAGGACCACAAGAGCAAGGAATCAGAGAGCCTATTATTGCACAAAAAAATCTAGGATTTCATGGTCTTGGATATGTATCCAAAGGCTCACCATCTAAAGGTGTTGGTACATCACACCCCCAAACCAAGCCTATCTCCAAGCCCACCATGCTAGCCTCCCATCACTCCTTCAAGAAATCTTATGTCATCCCCCCTCCACCATCTTTGCAACCCAAAACAACCTACCATATCCCCCCTTCATCCACTAAATCCATTTTGGGTCCCTATGTCCCAAAATCTACCATCCTCCATCCTCCTATCAGCCATCATAAAAATCCTATTCCATCCATTCCTATGCAAGATCAACAAAGGCACATATCAGGGCACATCATCCATCATCATCCCCCTACATGCTCTTTCATATCCTCTCCATCTCACAAAGCTTCTCCTAACCATCTTCCCAAAGCTTACCACAGCAATGTGAATGCCAACTTCAAAATGCATAAATCTAAAAATCCACATCCTAGGCAATCATATGTCTATTCTAAAAGACATACTCCAAAAAGGCAAAATCCAATCAAAGAATGCAAAACAATGCAACAGCCTATGAAAAGAAAATCCAAAACCATGTAGATCCCCAAGAAAAAAGTTGAAACCCAATGCATAATGGCATCAACCATTGCTAATCCCCCATCTAGTGACTCATGTCCCCCATCTCCTAACTCCATCTTGGGTGCCTATATCCCCAAGCACGCTTCCACAAATCCTCCATCACGCCCGCATCTACCATCTATGCCCCATATGCTCTTTTCACACCCGTCCCAACATGTGCCAATGTTGCTCTTGCAAGCATCACCATCTCATGATCCTTTCCAACCTTTTCATCCCTCCATCTCTTACCATCAATCCCATCTAATCCAATCTATTTCATAAATCACACATCCGGTGTACCAACAACTAGCAACAAAATTGAATATTCCAGCAGCTAGTGAAAAATCCCAAAAAAGCCAAAATAGCTGAAGAAAGCCAAAATCATTCCAGCTAAGTCCAAAGTCAAAAAGTCAAAAAAAGGTAAAGAAAAATAAAGCATCCACTAGTGAAAACTTGGCAATTCAAGTGCCTTGGACAAGTACCATGATGAAAACTTGGCAAACAAGCATCATGCGTAATCCCACCATCCCTAGCTTAGCCTATCACCCTCATGCTTTTGGTCATCTCTTGACATCCAACTCCATCTTCCAATCTATCCACCTATCCTCCACCCTCCATATTCCATCTTACACCATCCACTAATCTCCTGCAACTTCAGCCAATCATCCCAGCTATCATCCATCTCCCAGCCCCTTCAGCTTTTTCCATCCTAGCTTCAATCCTATCACATCCATCATAAGACGTCCTTCTGCATGTTATCTTCTGATTGGGGCCACTATATTCCTTGGAGATCTTGTCTTGTCCATCCTTCGTTGTCATTGGTATCTAGCTCTAGGCTATCCTCATGCAAACCCAATGTCATCTCTTTATATCCATCATAATCCTAGCTATCTACCATCCTATCCATCCATCTCATCCTGCTCCTCTAGCTATCCTTGGTCACAATATCTCTCCTCATCATTGGATGCATCCTGCCAAATCCATATCTTTCGCTATCACCCCACCCTTAGCTTTTGCATCTTGCACAACATCGAACCATCCCGCTATCCTCTCATCCTGAGCTTTTTATCCATCTGTATCATACCTATCATTGGTCTATTAGCTTGTACCATATCTTGATTAGCCCGCTTGTAAATATCTTGGTCTGTCAGCTTGTACATCCTCTTTAGCTTAGTACCATTGTATCTATCCAACTTTCATGTTCATTCCTCCTTGATTAGCATCTTGCACACATCGCACAACCCTTGGTTAGCTATTCCAATGCATCCTTTAGCTAGATCTCCTGTCACCAAAGTGTTATCCTTCTTAGTTCAGCTTGCCAGACGCATCACCCATCCAGATCCATTAGCTTAGGTGCTCTCTGATAGATCCTTGTAGGATATAGCTTTCCTCATGTCTGATCTTGGTCTGTTAGTACCTCGTCCTACCCATCTCGTTGGCAAATGGTTCTCTTTTGGATTTTCTCTTTCTTTTGATTTGGAATCTTCCCTTTTGGGTCTTGAAATATCTTTTCCAAGCAATCTTTTTGTTTCCTCCTCAAGGTTGCCACGATCTTCCATATCATGGTATGCTACGAATGGGACAATCTGAGCGTAAGGTCTTGATCAAGTCTTTTGTTTTTTTTTTTTCTGCTTGTGGGTTACCCAGTGTCAGTTCTACATTGCTTCCTCTTGGACTCATGTGTGATGCTGGGGCAATCCTTGCATGTTTGTTTTGAGTCAGTCCGTCAGTCCTCTGGACAGTTGGTGAAAAGGCCTTGATGTTCTTGGTAACCTTGGCAATTAGCCAACAGTCCTATAGCAAATCTAGTGCTCAACTACGTGGTGGTACTTCTCTTTGAAGTATCCCCCCCGCTCAAAAAGCTTCAATGGTTTTCCTTCATCTTCATTATCCCCCATCCATATCTAGCATCTGTCTCTCCTACCCCACCTTATGCATTAGTATCTCTTTGAATCACTCCTCACCTTTAGTGTTAGGGATCCACAATCCTAGTCTTAGGCATCCACCAATCCAATCAATCCACCAAGCCTCATCTTTCGAGATCCACAATCCTAGTCCTAGGGATCTTCAAAACCCATCTTCCGCCAATCTGACTCTTTGAAATCCTGTTGCATCAGCTTTATCATCCTATCATCCATCTCCCTATCCTAGATTCTTTTTTATAGTGCTCCGCTCCTTCATCCTCTGCAATCCCTGAGATCTTAAGCTTGCTTCCTCTTGTGCCTCTAATTCTCCCTTTATCATTCTCCCATAGTGAGAGTTTGAGCTAATCCAGCCCCTTCTCTTTGCCAATCTGAGTTTCCTTGCTCATCCGAGATTCTTGTACTTTTCAAGAAGCCATCGAGCCTCGCTTTCTCTCCCCGCCGCCTTCTTGAGGGGGCATCTCACAGTCCATTCTCTCCTCTTCTGCTCTAGCCTTGGGCATCTTATTTTCTTATCTTTGATGCCATGCCACTTGCGGCATCACATCAAAGAGGGGCAAAATGTAGACACCTAAAAATCCTTTAGAAAATAAAGTATTTTTATTTTTTGAAAAAATCCCTGATGACATCATCATTTATTAATTAATTATTTAATTAATTAATTAATTAATTTTTATGCCATTAAATCCCTTTATCTTAATTTAAAATATTTAATTAAGGAATTCCTCATAAAAATGTTTAAATCTTATTTAAACATTATTTTCTTTCTTATTAATTATTTAATTAATAAATTGACCAAAAATCCTAAAATAAATAAAAAAATTATTTTTTGCCCAAAACTTGGCCAATCTTCTTGAGACCAATAACCTCTTCCAAAATCTTCTAATCCTTCTTTAATTTTGATTAAAGGCTAATCCCATCATTTCCTACCCCTAATCCCAACTCAAAATATTTAATCAAGATTAAATATTAATCCTCATGTTTATTAAAAATATTTTAATAAATATCTCCTCAACCCAAACCCTTGAAATAAATAAAACTTTATTTATGTCATAAAATCTTATCCTAGGAAGTTCTAGACTCTTCTAGAAAGTCTTCATCCTCATCCAAAGCCTAGACTCTTATAGAAGATGTCTTTAACCCTAATCTTAATCCCCTCCTAACCTTGTCACATTCCCTAAACATGGGTTAAGACTTGTTAACTCAAGCCAAAGTTAACAAATATCTCCTCCTTCACCCACCCTCATTAATTGCAATCCACTTGCCATCCACTTGCCTAGTCCTAAGCCATCTCTAACCCTTCCTCTAATCATTTTTACAACCCTAAGCAAGCTTAAAACCCCCCTAAACCCTCAAATTCGAATTTCATGGTATCTCTCACAAATATCTTCAACCACAAAATTTTATAAAGCCCACAAAGTCATAAATGTTCTTACAAAGCACTTATGAAGGGTCTTTATGAAGATTTTATCTCTTGAGCCTCCTTTGTTGACTCATCCTTGCCCTTTCCTCCATCCTCTCACCCTATGACATGTGTTACTCCCTGATTGGTTGTAAGGAAGCACAATCCATGTGCTCTCCTCTCATGCAATCTAAGCCCTCCATGAGTTTTTCCCCATCCTTGCATCTTAGCCCTCAATCCCTCAAGCCTCTTGCCTATAAATTGGATCCTTCCCCTTTGCAAAATAACACAATCCATGAAGTAAAGTCATAATGCCATTTTGAGAAGCCATTTTACATCAAAACCATACACTCACATCCAAATTCCAACTCCATTTGAAGCCATTTTTGAAGCATAAGCTTGAGCATACATCCTATCTATTTAGACAAAGCCACTCAACAAGAGAGCTTCTCATTGAGAGAGTTCATTAATGGCTCATATTCTCAATTGAGAGCTCATCTTAGTCTATCTTGAAGTTTATGAATTTTTTTTAGTTTGTAGAAGTTTTATTTAAATTTGGTTTCTATTAGCATACTAACATTGCTCATATACAATAAGGACACAAAGTGACTAGTAAAATGGTGAATAACACCTAAACATCTGAAACTTTCATCCTTATATCTTCCAAGGTCACTCCAATGAATCCCAACTAGTCCCATTACTTCTTGTTGAGAAATCCCAACATTAACACCCAACCGAGATTGATCCCCAAGACCAATGCATCACATGAAGGAACTACATTCCCAAGTACCATAACAAGTGTGATGCACTCTTAGTCTACCTCTTCATTTGCATATATCACAAGTGGTGGTGTCCTTGGAGAGTAACTAATCATCCCATGATGTGAACTGGTATCACCCTTAAGTTTGCAATCATGTTTCAACCCATGGCCTAAGTCATCTATCCAAGCTAATACCATGTATTCTCTTTTAAGTGAAATGCTAGAACCAAGTGATATTCCACCTATCTCATATAATGGTATGACTGCTCAAATTCCATCTCAAGCAATGGGTTATTGAAGGATTCCCAACTCTAATTTTGTAGAGAAGGTGTAATGCTATGGTAAGGCTATAGACCAAAATTAGCATCCATGTCATAAGTGACTCACCCTCACTTTCATTGGTGTACAGTGGATGAAAAGCAACCCATACATCCCTCTATCAATCTCCTAGAAGATAGGCTCACTACTAAGAGTGTGGGTGGGGTGGGGGGTGGGGGTGAGTAGGGGCTTATGGAGGAGGGTTAATTAGTAGTGAATAAACTTTATAATCAAATTCAAGCTTCTTCACTTTAATCAGTTTTGTACTCTAGAGCACTAACCATAACAATAGAAAATTACACTATGAAATCAATAATCACAAAATGCAATATTGTGATATGGAAACCCAATGAAGGAGACAACAATGATGATAATAGTTGCTACGATTTACTGTCCTAATCTAGTCTCACAAATCTTCAATCCAATTACAACTTTTAAGGGCTTCAACCCTAACGAGTGGCAACCCCTCTCTTTGAGAACTCTAGCTCTTATATGCCACAAGTATGAACTTACACAATCTTACATGAGTACCAACTCTAGCAACAAGTCTACAATGTTCAGGGCTCCAACCCTACTCAACTTTATGCAAGCACAAATTTTGGTTTACATGAACAATGATACTGAGATTCAATCTTAGGATATTTAAAACAAAATATTCAAAATTATTTAATATGCATACAGGCTCTTAATCTGATAATTAACTTAGAAGATATACTAACAATAACCAAAGTCTTTGTGATATTCTTTCTCAAACTAGGCTGAACTTTTTCAATCAAAATTTGTATCATTCAGGAAACCAATATCTACAAATTTATATATTAAGGCCAAATTAAGACTTGTAAAAATATTTCACAATGTTATTTGAAGATAAATCTATACCTTCCCAATCAAAGATCTTGCCATCATCAAACCTGTCGCAAGCCTATGCTCATTCTGCATCACACTTTTTGTATAAGCCCATCTCAATACACAGTGTATAGAATCATTCCAATATCTATTCCATGTATTAATCATCTTTATTATACCCAGACAATAGTAAATGTCTCACATACAACTCTTAGTGTTGTGATGTAGAATGAGACATATATAGACATCTCATATTGTCAATGGTTCTTGGGAGTTAATCAATTCATATTAGCTAATATCATATTTATTCAAACAATGATTTGTTTTCTCAAACATGAGCCTAACTAATTTTTTACTACAACCACTTTTAATAGGGATTTTTGAAAACATATAAAATATTTAGCAAAACTATAATCACTAGTCTTAAATTTTTTATAATAGTCTTCTCTTTATATGCAGGTTCCTATTTGGAACAGTTTGTCATCACAAAGACTTATTTCTTAATTAGATGTGTCTTTTAGCGGGCTGACTAGAAGTCAAATAGCTATTTGTCACTTACCAAATCTGCCCTATTCTCCATCATTTTTCTTTAGTACATGACCTCTTAATTTTTGAATATCAATGGCCTTTGTGATACAAACTTCAAATCATATATATGTGAGACTTTCTTCCTAGTTTGCTGCCATCTCTACAATTGACATCTCTAGATTAGACCATATGCACCGCTCAACCCAATGAAGCACACACAACCCAACATAAAGACCTCCTTAGTTGCTTGTATGCTAGAGTCAATGTTTCACTTGTATGCTTCGTTGTGTGCCAAGCATCCTCTAAATTTTTAATTCAAAAAATAATGACTGACCTATATGCTTCCTTGTGTTCCTGACATCCTGTAACTTTTTAATTCAAAAAATATTCACTCTTTTGTTTGTATATAGGCATTATGAAGATCAATTTGGATCAACTTTTTCTAGACATTTAGTTCCACTTACACATGCAAATTCATTTCATTACTTATTATTGTTTGTAGAGATACATATTGTGAGTGGTATTTAATTCAAAATATCTTTTACCTCTATATTATTTTGCAAGAAAAAGTGATAGTGATTCAGAAGAATTTTTGAAGATGAAAGTGACAAGGATGTGAATCAAATGATACCCATGGTATGATGATGGATTGGAAGGTTTCCATTTGGGAAGGTATTATTCTATTTTTTTATTCTAGCTTATAGCTCATTTAAGACCTTCTTGATGAAAGGTTGAGACTTCTATCAAGAAGAGGACTTTGTTGGAGTCATCTACAAAACCTAAAATTACTACTTATAAAATTACTGTTAATAGATCTCATGCAGCATAGTGGAGGTTTGTGTGTCAAAATGCGCTATTAATCGATATACGTAAAATAGAGTAAACCCTTGAGGTAGTGTAGCACCATACAATACTCCTTATGGAAGAAGCCACTCCACGCAATCATAATGCACACATATCTCTTATAATGATAACCAACTTCCTTTATATATACCTTCTCTTAATAGTAGAATGGAAAAGTAAATCCTAATGAAGGCCTATGCTACTCTTAGTATGATTAATTAAACAAATTATTCACCTGACCCAATATAACTAACTAAAGGAATGTGTGCCACATGAACATCTCCAACCCCCTAAATAACTTATAATATCATATCCCTATAGAAATTTTCTATTTTCTTATTCTCTTTTCAAGCTTTCTCATCCTCATGGTGGATCATGGAGCATGATCCGAAATGGTGATGATAGAAATTGCTAACACATAAATCAAGGAGTTATCAAGACACATTATTATGGACTATGGAAATTTAATGCACCTAACAACTTTTTATATATTTTTATTAGTGCAACTAGTGATTAGGCTACTACTTTCTAGTATACAAACTAGAAATAGTTACTAAGATATTTTATCTAATTTACAAGGAGAATTGTTAACTATTTAAAATTCATTTTAAAATAGAAAATTTATTTGTCAAGTGTCTTAAATTATTTGTTTTATGTCAACCAGGAATAGATGAGGCTACATTGGGGATGTAAATGGTGCTAATATTTTCTTTACTAGCCCAATGAATAGGCTTTGTAAATGAATAAATATTGGAATGAATTTCCAAGTAGTTTTGTTGACTAGTTATTGTAGAAAAGCCTAAAAGTTCAACCTACTCTTTGCAAGGGGGGAATGTTTCTTTTCACAAGATTCATTGGGACTTATGAAGTATTTGGGTGAGATAAATCATAAAGCCTTTAAGTGCATAAGGTTGTAGAAGGTTATTTTAAGGTATTACATAATTCATCACGACTGACTTTCCACTTCCTAAAAATCATCTATTTCATCAATTTATAAATATTTGCATATGCATAATATTTTATGAAGTTTTCTATTGGTGAACAGAGCATGTGCAAGCATGATTTAGCTTTTGATTCATTCTATGGTTGTTATGCTTGGTTCAAGTTATTTTATGTCCATTTTTTTTCGGTTTCATGATACTAGAAACCTTTTTTCTGTTAAGCTATGGTAAATTCATTTGCAGCAAACATGGGTGACTGGGTTTTCATTGTTAGGTCCACTACCTCTTCTTGTTACCTTAGTACTTCAAGGGCTAGATACAGATAACATTTTGACAATATTTCTTGTAGAATAGCTATTTTATTTGATTCTCAACTTTGGCATTCTCATTTGCAAGTTCAGAAAGGAGACCACTAATGGTGAGCAACTAGAGCATTTGTTTAACTTTAGAATTAGTTTTATTATGCTAATATATTTATATTGTGGAATGCAAAAATAAAACTTTTATGAACTAATAATTAATAAAGCAAGAGGCAAAAGTGGACCGGTAATTTTCCTACAGTATTTTTCCTATTTTCTTATAATAGTTGATGATTTGCATTATGTGCTATGTTCTCATGATACCCTGCTTTATGTTTGTATTCTAAAATTGTTTGACATGTACTTCCTCTAAAGAAGTTGCAGATATTGAATGATTTTATAACATATATTATGACTAATTGACTTTTGTAGCTTTTCCACTTTGATGTTCATGAAGATATTTAGACTAATGCTGGTGCTACAATAGAGAAGGATGGGGTATTTTCTTTCATATCTATACATATTCTTTCTGTTCAAATGTTTATGGAACAATTTTCTTTACTAGTTGAAGGCATATTTTATTGTAGTCCCATGCTGGTAAGGTCATTGAATGACATTGGTATGATAAGAACAAGCACATTTTTCCTACCTCTAGATGGAAGACATGATTCTATCCCATACCCTTACAATTTTTGTGCCTAGTTATTTCACCCTAATTTTATGTTAGAGACTTGATTCTTTCTAGTGAGACACTAATATGATCAATTTGGTTTATTGTTCAGATATATGATCCAACCAAAAAGTGGGAGCAGTACACTATCCACAGGGATTGAATACAAGCTTTATTGAACACAATGGTAGAATTGTAGTTTTTCATAGCTTGCTTTTCTCAAGGTGAGAAAATATTTATAGTTATGCACATCTTTAATTCCATATGTTTAGTACTTTTCTAAATGAGAAACTTGGAAGTAACTTATTTTACTTAACATTAAAGGTTGCAACCCTCATTTCTAAGCACTAATCTGTCTAGAGGTATAAAGAAAAGAATAAGACTAGATATGGGCTATATAATGAGACTTTTAATCTTGAAAATAAATGTTTTTGGGGATTTTGTAACGATATTCCTTTAAGTATATTTTATTCCCATAAAGGTGCATGGTTGAAAGGCCATTTACCCAAAAAAAAAATGGGGGAGATAGCTAAGATATTGAAATATAGTGAAACATCATTCCCAAGAATTGACATTCTAATCTTTTTTTCCTTTAGGAACACTAAAATTTACATTAATGACCCTTGCCTTGGTGCAATTAGATTTGACATACTGCAAACATTGCAAACATACCACTAGTACATTTTACCACAATTTTTGACCAAAATTTTTGACCATATTGTGCGATCAACAAATATGAAGTGTCTCACACCCTTGTAAGTATTTCAATATTCTTAGCTTCTTTAAGGAATTCTATAAAATAGTTCACATACCTTACCTATGACTTGACATTTTGCATGGATCCTGCACTCTCTCATCTAGTTGATGATGGATTACAAAGAGTGATCTAAAACAATGATGCTAAAAAACACACACAATCAAATCCAAAATGAACTTGCATTACAAATGGATTGTGGAAATCCAATATTGTTAATTTTCCATGCATGTCTACCAAGACAATCACAACTTAAACACATATATAATAGTTTATATATTTTTAAGCCGTGATTGTCCTAGTAGACATGCATGCAAAATTAACAATATTGGATTTCCACAATCCATTTGTAATGCAAGTTCATTTTGGATTTGATTGTGTATGTTTTTTAGCATCATCATTTAAGATCACTCTTTATAATCCATCATCAGCACGAGAGAGTGTAGGATGCATGCAAAATGTCAAATCACAGGCAAGGCATGTGAACTATCTTATAGAATGCCTCAAAAAAAAATTGACCAACCATTGGTTGAAATTTTGACCAATGGTTGGCAGTTTCCTACCAAGCAGTGGTCAAAATTATGACCAATGCTTGGCACTTTCCTACCCAGTATTGGTCAAAATTTTGACCAATGTCTAGAAGTTCTTGACCAAGGATTGATCAAACTTTCAACCAATTCTTAGAAGTTTTCAACCAAGCATTGGTCAAAATGTCAACCAATGTCTGAAAGTTTTCTACCAAGTATTGGTCAAAATTTTGACCAATGCCTAGTAGTTTTCAACCAAGCATTGGTCAAAATTCTAACCAATTCCTGGTAGAAATTGCACCAAGGCTCTGGAAATTTTTTGGTAAGTTGGTCAAAATTTTGACAATATAAACTTCAACCAATTGGTTGGTCCAAATTTCCACCAACTCAAGTCAAAATTTCAACCAATATTGGTCAAAAAATGGGGTCAAATGTACTAGTGACTTATCATGTAGCTGATTCTTAGGTATTCTAGATGCATCTCAAAGGCCTTTATATACAGGAACTCATAGTGTACTTTAATGGATATTGAATCAAATACATTGTTATTCTAATCATACTCCTTACTATTCTACAGTAGTGCTTGTCTTTGAGTTCTTAGTTCTTGGGTGAATTTTTCCCTAAGGAAAATTCTTACACTTTCCTCCAAGGCTCAAATTTTTTCCACGGCAGAATCTCTAGGAAAGAGAAATTTTCTCTCAAAACCCTAGTTAGGGCCTTCCTATGACCAAAAAGCACACAAAATTTAATAACTTACATTCTATCTAACTTCAGGACTTCAAATCACTTGAAGTACCTTCATAGAAAACTAGGCCAACTTTTCCAATTCTTTAATGGAACATATGTATATGTACAACTAGTTTTCTATCAACTTCAATAGGAAAATAATAGAATTTTACTAATTTCAATCCAAAAAATACATTAGATTCTTCCCTCTCTATTGACTTAAGGTTTCTCAACCTTATTTATAACATTCCTAAGTAGTTCCAACCAAAAAATATGGTTGTGAACATTGGGATTCAAATCTTGCACTTTTTGCACAAAAATTGTATTATGCAACATTGAAAAATCTTTTAAAAAGTTGTCAAATGTTTTAGAACTTTCTAAAAAATTAATCCTAAACTCTTCCTAGGAACCTAGAAAGGTTATGATAATATTTTAACCATTATTAAACCTTCTAGACTACTTGTACCCTTTTCTTACTTAGAAATTGTCCAAAAATGACTTAGGTAGACAACTAGGTTTATAACACACCTATTGTCACCTTGCCTTATAATTAGGACATTATTTCTAACATTGGATTCAAGATCCAACTACTACCCTAACCATTTATCTTTGATCCTCCATATGTTCCTGGAATGGATGCATTTGAAGGTGCTCCTGCACCATACTCCCAAGGTGCATTTTTCTCAAGTCCTCTTGAGATAAGGTCTTGCAAAGTTAGGCTATATTTCTGGATTTCTTGCTCATCAATCCATATAGACTCTTCTTTAGGATTTCCTTGCCACTAGACCAAGTATTTCTTGTACCATTCTTCCTAGCTTGTTTGATGATCTTTGTAACTAATAGCACTTATTTTCACTAACCTAAACTTTCAAATTTTATGGTTAGAATGTTTTAGAAAGACTGTTATGTTGATTAGGGTTCATGTTTTTTCACTTTCATTTTTAAAGGATAGCCCTAATAGGGCATTTTAGCCCTAGTTTGATGAAGTAATGCCCTAGAATAGTGTTTTCATTTTCTCTCTCATGAAAAATTTCATAAAATTTACAATTTGGCCCTTACTTATTTCTAAGTAGGAGATTGTTTGTCTTTTTTATTATCTCTTACGATCTTATGATCAAAGGGGTTGGCAAGTGATTGTACGGTTTAAATTTGAATCTCTTAATTTTATGATACATTATGGTCATAATATCACAATTATAAAGGATGAGATCCTTGATCTTACAATTCGTTTGTATCATGCCATCATAAGTTAGATGAATAGTTTTTTAGACCATGGTGTGTGATGTTATGATAAGTAGGTGACTATTAGATTGTAGAGGAAAAAGAGAAGAATTATGACCATATGATTGATGGCTTATCATAGTTTCGTAGAAATGTGAAAATATAAGGAAAATACTAAAGAGTGTCAATCCTATGATAAAGGATTGATCAGGACATCATAACAGGTTTTGTGAATTTTTCTAATGTTACGCTAAGGCCCTAGTCAAAAGATCAGGGTAGAAGAATTTGAAGCTCATGATGCTATAGGGATGATGATTGTAAGATTGTAAGGTAAAAAATGACAAAGAAAGGTGGTATTTCAATGTCAAAGAAATGACATGTGTTCTATCCTGATTGGTCATCTAAAGTGAATAAAAGGTGGATACCATGTCAGGCTAGTGGGGCCAAAAAAATTTCTTTGCATAAGTTTTATGGCAATTCGACAGATCCCTTTCTCTAATCTTATGAAAAATAATACTTTGTAAGATCTCAAGGGTAGTGATAAATGGTTACAATGATATGATAGGTAGTATATCAGGAGATTGTAAAGGTGAAAGTTAATGTCGATGATGCTATGATGAAGATAGGTAATAGTTTCTCATAACATTGTAGGGGTGAGAAAGATGATTGCCAAAGTTATGAAATGGTCAATTAAATCATGATCATAGGATTGTAAGGGATTTAAAGTGAAGCTCTAATATCATGGTAACTAATGTATCATAGGATCATAAGATATTTTCTTAAGGTTTACAATAGTGTGATGAGGGTTTGTTTCCAATGATTGTAAGATCATAGAGAATTTCTTCCCCACCTAAGATGTTATGAAGAATTTGACTTCTTAGTCAATCATAAGATCATAAACCCTATTTTTTACCTGAAAATATGTTTTTCAATTTTTTGAGCTAGAAATGAAGAGCCACGCTTGACCAATAAGATTTGAGCAATGTACAAAAAATATAATATTGGAATAGTGATGGTGATGCTCCCGTGAGGTGAAAAAATAAATTTATTTTAAGACTCAAGCATGTTGGAAATCAATGCAAAGGGACATTGATAATGCATATTGAACTATAAAGGCATTATGTTGATCAGTTACAATTTACTATTCACAAAGATAAGAAAATCCTAGAAGTTGCAAAATTTCCAGTGAATACATATTATTACTTTTAGTGCTTAAGCATAGTTTTTCCTAGTTTTTTCCAGCATACAGTCAGAATTTCTAATAAAGAAGTTGAAGATATTTAGCTGGCAGACATGGAAATTGCAGAGACCTCCACTTCCAAGGGAGTAAAAATAAGACAAAAGAAACTTAATAGGTTTGTTGAGGAATGGATTAATCTTTTCCAAGGATCCTCAAATGCTAATGTTATGAATGATCATGCCTTTGTGGACTCATATGCTCTATGTAGAGATGCTACCTATCCAGGAGTCTTGGGCTATGAGCTTTTCAAATATTTCTACAATAGAGAAAAGAAGATCCCTATTTGCAATCCATGGAAAAACCACCTAGTAAAATTAATCTTTCTAAAAGTGTTTGTTGATGTGGATTTGGTAAAGGCCCTAATCAAGTCATCTAATCCATCCACCAAATCATTCCATAGGAGAGATGGAATTATTTTGTGTACACTAGACATGGCTTCTTTCATTGAAGCATTTGGATTGGATGGTCCCATCAATGAACTAGTGGACCTAATTGACCTATAAGAAAAATTTGAAAGGAACAGTAAGGCATATATTGGGAATTCAATGCTACAACATATTCCCATGGACCTGAAGTAGGTGGGAGACTAACCAAAGAAAGTGGACAAGAAAATGCCACTAGATAAATTTAAAAGTTATTTTGTGAAAATAGTATATGGTGTCTACAAGGTGGTGGGAAAGGATGGAACTAACATGGTATATGGATTAGAATCTATCATTTCCAAAGATGTGCAAGACTCCTACCATGGAGAATAATATGATTATGTTGAATTCATTCTAGCAAACATGAAGGAAAATATTGGACATGCTCAGAATGGAGAAGTGGAGAATTTTAGTTTCCTTCATTACTCACTATTGATGTACCTAATTCTATATAAGAATGTGTGATATATAAGTTTAGATTGTAGTGATCATACAAATGATGCTAATGGAGAGTTTCCAGTCCAATTGTGGACATGGGTATGCGCCACTTCTTACCATTATTCTAATTTTGTCTCATTTTTCAATAATTTTAGTACTATCATTACAAAAATGCTAGACCCAGGTTACTTTAGGGCACTTGATATATTGAAGGGTCATTTGAGACCAACCCTCCTCCTAGAAAGAAAAAGAATAGACCACAATTGGGGAGATATCTTCTTGTTTCCAACCTTTTCTATGATGAGGATTTATAGTTGTCCCCAACCCCCACATATTTTTCCATAATTCATTCCTCCCAAACTAGCCATCATTGAATTCATGTGGTAGTTGTTTATGGTTAATAGGGAATATCTAGGGCCTAAGGTAAATAGAGGTACATTCCTATGTAGATGTTTCAAGGTGGGGGATTTTTCAATTGGAAAAGAGGCCCTAGATCAAATTCATTCTTTCCTCCACCACTAAAATCTATGAATAGGTTCATGTAGAATGTATGACCCTAATAATTGGATGAGGACCACTCTCAAAGAAATTAGGAACTATGTGTTTCCTACTACCAAAGAATTACACCATGAAGATGTGATTCCTAATATTGTTGTAGAGGGGGAGGTAGCTAACAAGCTAGCTAAACTTGATGATGTTCTAAGGGTAGAGAGGGAGATAAAGAGAGTAGATCCCAATTTCAAAGGATTTTATATGCATTTTCCCTATCCTCATAGAATTAGGAAGATAGTCACTAGCCATGCTGAAATTATGGCTCAAAGGCTAGAGAGATCCATAGGAGAAGAAGAGAAGGTATGAGTTGACAACCCTAAGCCTGATGTAACCTTGGAATTAGATGAAGATAAATCTACTAAAATAGAATGGGTCACCAAGGGAAGTAAAAGAAAAAAAGTTGTCCATATCCCTGCAAAGGTTAAATAGAGGACACTGCAAATACTACCTAGTAAGAGTCAGTACTTTTTTGACTTGAGGAAAAGCTATATACAAGATAGGATCAATAAAGCTAAGAGCACACTCACTAACTTAGAACTAGTTGCAACAAGATTGGATGATATGATCATCCAAGCTCAACAGTTAATAGAGGATAATGAATTCATCAAGTCAGAAAAGTTCAAAAAAAATTGTACAGATAAAACAAAGTGAGTTGGTGCTCAAGAAGAAACAAAGAGAATCAAATGAATAGAAGCTAGAACTTGTAATACCCCAAAATTGGCTCATTGCCATGATACCAATTCTGGTCTATTTTTAACCAATCCTAAAGACCTATTCTAATAGGCAATTCTCATTCTGGTATTCGCTACTTGACTTGATTGTTAGATGTAGAAGACCCTAATCTACATTCATCATATTTCTTATTTAATTCCTATAGTACGTACTCATGTTAGTCGCATTAAACCTATTGACTAATATTTAATTTAATTACTAAGTATTTATACTTTAATTAAATTAAATTGTATCCTAAAGGCTAATGTACTACGGAATTAAATTTATTTAATTTAATAAATGTGCCTATTTTAATTAATTAAACAAAATTATTTAATTAAATGGAGAACTTACTTCTAATTAATTAAACAAAATTAACTAATTAAATGGGAAACCATTCCTAATTAATTAAATGAAGTTATTTAATTAAATAAGAAAAGTTCCTCTAAATTAATTAAAAGATTATTTAATTAAATATAAAAAGTAATTATGAGAGCATATCTCATTTTATTAAATTAAATATTTCACCAAAATCTCTCTTCAGTTCAAAAAAGGGAAATTTCTAGTTCACTATTGATAAAAAATGAGTTAAATCAGTTAACTCCTTTTTCTACTCAAATTGAATCAGTTAACTCCTTATTTTACTCAAATTAAATCTGTTAACTCCCTTTAATTTGGGAATCTCCCTTTATGACTGAACTTCACCTTTAATCCTGACCGTTGATTGAAATCAATCTCAATTGTTGATGGATTCCAGGAAAGTCTATTTAGGAGACCCTCATCTCTTCATTTTGAGAGGTTGAATGAGAATTTGCATCGAATTGTTGTTCGATTGTGCATTCATTTGAGCTCCCTACTGTCATATTCATTTTCTAGATTTAATATGCATACATTTAGTATAATTTCTTTTACATTTTCTTAGATTAAACGTGCATACTCCATTCTAGATTAATTTGTAGTCTCATATAGATTAGTCGCATTTTCTTTCAAATCCTTCATTCTTACAGGGTCTAGTTGCTTAAACACCTCAAATATGAGGATATCTGACAAGCAATTCCCTTTAGATAGAAGGCAACAAGTCGCTTTGTAGGCTGATTTTTAGATGAACAATCTAATGTTCATTCCAAGATGAATCTGCATACAATGACAGTGTTGAAGTGTGTGTGTTAGCAGAGGCTGCATATTCACGCATACAAAACTCATTGAGAAGTTGCAAGCCTATGATCTTGAGAGTGAAGTTATGACTCTAGAGGAGGCAAGAGACCTTGTGTAGAGGAGTGGAATGTTGTTAGTAGCTAGGTGGGATTTGGAGCAAGCATATATGCTTGATCTAACTAGAAGATAGGAAAATGTCATCTCATATGAGGCATATGGTATTGGTGGATTGCAAAGAGGATCAAGATTCAACATTGACACCAAATCTCTGGTAGTATGGAGTATGCCTCCTTCATCAAAAAAACCTAAGTTTATGGATGTGCATAACACATAATAGGATAACATGATTGTATGGATTTTGCAAGGTACTTCAAGTATAGAAATCTCATAGGCCTTGAAGCATTTCTCATTCATGAATGATGCCAAGGTAGAGGAGATAGAAACAAGATTTTCCAAGTCTATGCATGATTATATTGATGTAAGAAAGCTCTATGAGGGTGAGCTCAAGAAGAGCTATGTCTCCAAAGAAAAGATTGAAGAAATTAAGGCTAAGGTCTAAGCATTAGAGGTTGAGGTTGCATCTGTTAGATAGAAACTATCCAATGTAGATCAAGTGGTTACTATAGAATAGAGAAAAGAATAGGACAATAAAGAGCAACCACCTAAGGTCACAACTAAGGCCCCAACATAGATAGAAGAGCTAGAGGAAGAGGATGCAATAGAGCCTAGGAGAATGAGCATTGATACTCCATTGACTCATCAAGGAGATGACGTAAGGAAATTTGTCCTTGCGTGTATGATTTTCCATAGGTTTGAAACTCTAAAGAGTATATCACAATAGGCTCATACATTCTATGTTTCTTTACAAGATGCTCAACAATTTTGTAATGAAGCAATTTCATGGCTATCACCCACATTCAATATATGGGGGCCATATGCTCAATTCTTAGAGAGCATTATTATGTTGATGGCTAAGCAGTTTGATTTTCCTAATAAGATAATCATAGTGAAGGAGAGCCTAGAGATAGTTAAGGACTTAATTGGTTTCTTCACTAGGAAATTAAAAATTATACAAGGAAAGATGAAAGTACTATCTCAGGGAATTGAGCCCTACATACCACCAATTTTGGATAATAGCAACATATTGAAGGAGTCGAAAGATTGGTCTAATCCATTTAGTGCAATATTGACTCAAGAGACCATAGTGGAAAAAGTTGAAGATAGTAGTGATGCCCCTTTCAATAATTTGATTGACTCCATGTTTAGAGCTGAAATAGACTTGAATAAATTCATAGTGGAGTATAAAGCCATAATGGATTCTAGGTGGAAAAAATCCATGAAGGACTTAGAAGAGGTTAAAACCATAGAGTGCCCCACCAAAGGAGAAATCTATGTTTGGGAAGTAGTGAGAGAAATAAAGGCTTTACCAGTAGGAAGTAGTTGAGAAATAATTGATATCAAAGGAAATGAAAGATTAAGGATAAGATCAGATACACTTAGCAATTCATCAGAAGGATAAATTTCTCATAAATATGCCTATCAAATTTTCAAAATTTTGAGAAATGGAGGGAAGAAGAAGACAAAGTGGATTAAAGTTAAAGTCTCTATAGTAAAGTGTCACCTGCTGACTTTTCAACCACCTTCCTGATTTTAGATCTAGTGCAGTAGAATTTTTTGTATATCTTTTTTGTTTATGTCTTTCCTTTTTTTCCTTCCATTAAGGTAATGACATGTGTCCTCCTCCCATTTGTAGCTTGTTACAATCCTATATAAGGATTTTTAGGATGAGGAGTGGAGGTCATAAGTCCATATATTTTTCAATCTTATGTTGTTTTATAGTCCATCTAGTTCCTTTCTGATTGTATGAATGTGTTTCAGCTAGTCAATTTGAAAGAATAGTGAATATGAATGATCAAATGGCCAAATTTTGAGTTATACTATGAGTGTATATCAGTATTGTGTTCATTTTCAAAGAAAGTAATACAAAATGAATTTTTGAATGTTTGTATATCTAAATTTTGTCTCCTTCCTTGTATACCTGTGATCTTGAAATTAAAATGAACAATGTTCTTTTAGTTTAATACAATTCAGATAAGTTGTATATCTCTTATTTATTGCTATTGGTTCAAATAATTAAGTAATTACTTTAAGTAAGTGATAGGGTTTTGTGCATATAAGAAGGATATCATAAGAATGAGGTTCAGAGTCCACTATTGACAAATTTAATTCGAAGTCAATTGAATATGTCTAAGATTACTAGTCTAGACTCTATATAACAATGCATAAGGCACTGATCAATTAATTTCAATTACAAGTTGATGGTTTATATAGTTTCAAACTAAACACATCATTTAGAATAAATTTACCATTTTATGTAATGAAGAACTAAACCTATTGGTGGTTACTTGTTTTCAGTATCTTCTTAGTTATAGTTAGCTACTGTGATAAGGAAGTTATTGGTGAATCATAGAAGAGCATTAACCACTTTTTGTTATAAGGGATAGTTTTGAAGAGAGAGATATCATAGGAGTAGTCATATCAATCCCTAAGGTTTGTCCACCTTTGCCTTGCAGTGAATAAAGTGAAAGGAATCCTACTGACTCTATTGATGTTGTCCTAGAACTGAGATTTAACCCTACTAAGCATATGATTTAGTTGATCCTTAGGATTTTCCCTGTCTTATGCTTTTTAGTATTATGCCTTGATTGGCCTAGTATGTTCCTTGTCAAAAATAACTCCAATAATGTCCAAGGTCTTTTAAAACTCCCTTGGTTCATGAGTTGCCTGCAACATCTTCTTCAAGTTCTTCAAGTTGTACTTTTGAAATTACATTCAAATCACCTTTATATGGTTTTAGATGACAAATATTAAATATGGGAGAGATACCAAGATGTGAGGGCAACTCTATCTCATAACAATTCATTCCATTCTTCTTTTATATCTAACAAGGTCCTAATTTCTTCATAAGTAGCTTAGTATTCTTTCCCTTTGGAAACCTCTCCTTTTTCAAATATGCCCAAACCAACTCTCTAGCCTATAATTGAGCATATCTTCTATTCTTTTATTTTTCTTGTTTATACTTATCTACACTCTTCTCACATGCTAAGCTCATTGAGTCATGAATATCCTTCATAATTTATACAAACTCTTCTCCATGGGTAGAGATTGGAGTGTTTGATGATAACTCTTTGATTTCTAAGATGTCTCTGGGACTTTTCCCACATACAATCTAAAAGGGACTCTTCCCTCTACTCTTTTTGACTAATTCGTTAAAAGAAAACTTTTCTTGGGGTAGGACTAACTCCTAGTTGTGTCCATATTGTTTTGTCAAGTACCTAAGAAAATTCTAAAGAGATTTGTTGACCACCTCTATCTATCCATCTATTTGTGGATGATGGCAAAGCTAAAACTCAAATTGGTTCCCAAGTTTTTCCACAAGGTCCTCCAAAACTAACAAATAAATTTCACATCCCTATCTAATAGTATGGTTTGAGGAAAACCATGTATCTTAATGATTTCTTTGAAGAAGAAACTTACAATTGTTGATGCATCATTAGTAATATTACAAGGGATGAAGTGGGCCATTTTATAAAACCTATCCACTACAACATAAATGCTATCATTTCCCTTTTGTGTTCTTGGAAATCCCATCAAAAAGTCCATGTTGTAACTCTCCTAAGGCCTTGTAGGAATAGGTAAAGGTTGATTTAGTCCTACATTAGTGGATGTACCCTTGGATTTTTGAAAAATTGTACATGTCTCTACAATCTTCCTTACTTCAATCTAAATCTTTGGCCAATAATAGAACCTTCTTACCTATTCCAAGATCTTGTCCAAGCCAAAATGTCCTCCCATGCTGCTTGCATGTTTCTCCCCAATGATGGTCTCCCTGATTGAATATTATGGAATGCATAGTTGGTGTGCCTTGAATAGTAGCCCATTTTGAATCAATTAATCCACATATTCAGTGTGGTAAACCTTAGAATAGTTAGAACATAGCTTATAGATATCCTTGAAATCACTATCATCCTTATACATGTCTTTCAATGAATTGATCCCTACACTTTGGAGTTGGATTTCTGGCACAACTAGATTTCTCCTACTTAGTGCATCTGCCACCTTATTAGCAACTCCTTTCTTGTGTTTCATTGAAAAGGTGCGGTCCTAAATTAATTCCACCCATTTCATGTGTTTGTGGCTTAGTTTCACTTTTCTATTTAAGAAACTCAAAGCGTGGTTGTCTATAAAAACCACAAATTCCATTGGAAGGAGGTAGTGCCTCCATTTCTTTAATGATTGTACTAGTGCATATAGTTCCAAGTTAGAAGAGGAATACTTCCTCTTGGCTTCATTTAGTTTCACATTGAAAAAGGCTATTGGCCTTCCCTCCTAACTCAGGAGATCCCCTATAGCCAAGTTTGAAGCATCACATTCAATGGTAAACATCTTTTGAAAATTAGGGAACACTAGGATAGGTTTCTCCATTACCTTATTTTTAAGCATTTGGAAGGCTTCCTCTACATACTTGTTCCAAAAAAACTTACATTTTTGTCCACCCTTGATGGTCTCAAGGATAGGAGCACATAACCAACTGAAGTTTCTAATAAGCCTTCTAAGGACAGAAGAAAGTCTATGAAAACTCTTGACTCCAGTCATGGTCCTAGGAGAAGGCCAACTCAAGATGGCTTCTACCTTCTCAAGGTCCATTTTGATGCTCCCTTCTAAGATTAAAAATCCCAAGTAAACAAGTTCTTCCTAAATAAAAACACACTTGTACAAGTTTATGAAAAGCTTCTCTTCATGCAACCTTTTTAAAACCAAGCTAAGATTTTTTAAATGTTCATCCTTACTTGTATTGAAAATAAGGATGTCATCAAGGTAAACTATGACAAATCTCCCAAGAAATGATTTGAGAACTTTATTCATGAGTCTCATGAAACTACTTGGAGCATTTGATAGGACAAAAGGCATCACTCTCCATTCATATAAGTCCTTATTCATTTTAAATGCAGTTTTCCATTCATCACCATTCCCAATCCTTATTTGGTGATAGTCACTCTTTAAATCTATCTTTGAGTAGTGCATTTCTCCTCCTAGTTGATCCAATAGGTATTCTATTCAAGGCATAGGAAATCTATATCTAATAGTGATTCTATTTATGGCTCTAAAATTAGTGCACAATCTCCTTGTGCCTTCCATCTTAGGGGCTAAAAAGGCAGGTACTACAAAAGGACTGAGGATTTTTGTTATCAAAATCTTATCTAGGAGTTCTTGTACTTGTATTTCTATTTCTTTGTTCTTCTCTTGAGTCAATTTTTATGATTCTTTATTGGGAAATGTTTCTCCTAGGATTAGATCTATGTTGTGACTTATACCTTTGATTGGGGGCAACTCATTTGGCAAATCCTTAGTAACAATGTCTTTATACTAGTCCAATAGGTATAAAATATCTTTAGGACCTAAATGTCTCAAGGGTTTTACTTCCTTCACAACCTTCTTAGGTCTCTCATCTTTAGGAAAAATCACTAGGGCATAACATGGAGCCTTTTCTTGTTTCATAGTTTTTAAAAACTCTTTTACATCTAGAAACAAAAATTTTGGATCTTTTTTCTCTTCTACAAAATTTGGCAAGGGTAAGAGAGTTACATTTTCAGCTTTGTAGTTGATTGTGTATGTGTTCAACCTTCCATCATGGTGTACTTCCACATCATTTATCCAAGGTCTCCCTAGTAGAAAATGATAGGCATCCATAGGAACAATATCACAGAGGACTCTATCTTTGTACTTTCCAGGTTGGAATTCCACCCAAGCTTGCTGCTCTATGACATTTTTTGCTTCTTTGTGAGACATGAAACTTGTAAGGGTTTGGATTTTTCACCCTTCTCAACTTCAAATTCTTTTCTACTTCTTCTTACATCAAGTTGTTTGTAGAACCACAATCTATTAGCATCTTGCAGGCCTTGTCTCCACACTTGCAAGTGGTTCTAAACATATTATTTCTTTGAGGTGGTTCATGAATTCTTGGAGAATTAAATAGTTTCCTCCTCATCATAATGGCTTCTCCCTTCTTAGGTGTTGCATAAGACCCTTGACTATCTTCTTCTTCACTATCTTCTTCTTTGACTAAATTTTCCCTCCTCTCAGTCTGATTCTTTGCCTTTTCTAGACACATAGATGCCAAGTTCCCTATTTGGTTACATCTATAACACCTTGGAGGTCGTAATGATATCCCTCTAGATCTTCCCCTTGATTCTCCTCTTCTCCCTCTATGGGATCCTCTAGAATTGGTCTCGCCAAAGTAGTTCTCCTAGCTGGTCTCCTCATAGTCTCTAGGAGTTTGTCCTTTGCCACTGATTGATCATCTTCCTCTATTGCCAAAGTCTCTCTAGACTCTTCATTTTCCCCCTTGATCTTGCCTCCTCTTAAGATTTTCCTCCACTTTCAATGCCAATTGAAAGAATTTCTAGATTTTATTAGGAGAACATTGACTTAATTCAACTTGGATATTTATCCTAAAACCTTGCATATATCTAGCAAGTTTAACACACTCTAGTTCCACCAACTTGGATTTCATAGTAAGTTTTTGGAATTCCTTAGTGTAAATAGAGATGTCCATATATTTTTTTCTTAGACTCTACCTCTTTTTATGAAGTAGAATCTCATAGTCCTCTAGTACATAGGCTTCCTTCACCAAGGTCACAATCTTCTTCCATGTACTTATCTAATTTTTCTCCATCTTCACCCTCTCTGGTTATGTGAAATTCCACCAAGTTAGGGCTGACCCCTTCAACTTGGATTTGGCTATCTTGACCTTCTAATGCTTTGGTATCTCTTCATATTCAAAGAAAATAGTGAGTGCATCAATCCAATCCATTACTTCTTCTAGATCCATCTTCCCACTATAAATAGGGAGATCAACTTTTGTGTCCATGGTCCTTCTCTTCATGGATTTTAAATTCTTTAGGAACAACCTTTGTTCTATAGGAATCTCTTCCTCTTCCTCCTACCAAGGGGTTTCTTCATCACTCCCCTCCTTCTCAATCTTAGAGTTACCACTAAACCCATTCTTGACTTGTTCTTTCAATTTTTCTATCTTTTTCTTCATATATTTCCTTTCTGCATCATGCTCCTTCACCACCCTTAGTAGTTTAGCATTTTTCATTCTATTAGGAAGTTCATTATTAGTTTCTTCTCCACCATCTAACATGGGTGCAACTTTTTCTTTCTCCAAAGATCTATAAGTTTCTCTGATACCACTTAGAGCAGAGTCCCAAAAATATATCAATTTTTTCTCCTTAGAGGTTCACAATACCACTCTCACAATACCTTAAGGCCTAACAAGACACAATCCTAAGACCAATTTTTTAGGGATGAAATATGATCTCTACCAACACTAAGACTCATACCTTAAATATTAAAAACATAAACTCCACCAGAACTGCTTTAGAAATTCAACATAGACTCCCAAAGCTCAAAACAAGACTACAAGGAGAAATCCTAGATTTATGAAGGAAACTTACTTGGAACTCTACCATAGGAATTCTCAAAAAAATTCAAAGTCTTCAATCCATTAAATAACAAACCTTACCAAGTTAGGACTCTTGACCAATCCCCTAACTCTAGTTGTTTGCAATTCTCTCCTATACCTAATAGGGCTAATTAGGTCACTTTTACAAAGAAAGTACTATAAATTTAGGTCACCATCCAACAAAACCAATTGGAACACTTTAGGAATATGTTAAAAAATCTAAATCCAAGTATTTAGGCTTCTACTCCACCCCTGGGCTAAGTTGTGTCTCAAAAACCCAAATGTGGATAGTCACATTTAGATGCTTGTCCAAAGGCTTTCATGTTTTCTCCAAACATCCTCTTCCTCTTGATCTAAGACCAAAAAATTATTATATTACATCCTCCCTCCTTTCTTTCCACTAAGCCTTACATTTTTCCCATGGTGGAATCTCTGGGAAACAAAGATTTTCTCTCCAAACCCTAGTTAGGGGCTTCCTGCAACCAACAAGCACACACAATCAAATAAATCATGTTATATCTAACTCCAAGACTTGAAATCACTTCAAATAACTTCATATAAAACTAGAAAAACTTTTCAAATTCTTCAATGGAGAATATGTATCCATACAATTTCGTATAATTGGGTTTTTAGTCAATTTCAAGAAGAAACCAATAGGATTTTTTTTATTTCAATCCAAAACATACATTATATTCTTCCCCCTCTATTGGAGAAAGATTTCTCAACATTATTTATAACATTCCCAATAATTTTCAACTAAAAAAGATGGTGGTGAACATTGGGATCCAAATTTTCCACGTTTTGCACAAAAATTGCATTATGCAACATTGACAACTTTTTGAGAAAGTTGTCAAATGTTATCAAACTTCCTAAAACTTTGATCCTAGACTTTACCAGGGACCTAGAAAGGTTGTGATCATATTTTAACCACTTTAAAACCTTCTAGGCTACTTTTACCCTTTTCTAACTTGGAAATTGTCCAAAAATGGCTAAGGTAGAAAACTAGGTTTATAACACAACTATTGTCACCTTACCTTACAATTAGAACACTATTTCTAACATTAGATTCAAGATTCAACTACCACCCTAACACTTTTTCTTTGATGGTGCTCCTACATCTCTCTCTGTCTCTCTCTCTCTCTCTCTCTATATATATATATATATATGTATATATATATATATACATATATATATATATATATCATTCCCTCCATCTCTCTCTCACACTCTTTCTATCCTATCCCCTAATCTCTCTCTCTCTCTCTCTCTCTCTCTCTCTCTCTCTCTCTCTCTCTCTCTCTCACACACACACACACACACACACACACACACACAAACACACACACATTCCCTCCATCTCTCTCTCACACTCTTTCTATCCTATCCCCTAATCTCTCTCTCTCTCTCTCTCTCTCTCTCTCTCTCTCTCTCTCTCTCTCTCTCTCTCTCTCTCTCCCTCCCTCCCTCCCTCCCCCTCTCTCTCTCTCTCTCTCTCTCTCTCGTGTTGTCTTATCCCATCTCTCTCTCTCTCTCATGTTGTCTTATCCCCTAATATCTTTGTCCATCCCATCCTCTCTCTTTCTTCCTTCCTCTCTCTAATTCTCTCTCTTTATCCTAACCCCCCTTCTCTCTCTCATGCTCTCTTTTTATACGATGCCCCTTCTCTCGCCCTCTCTTATTCCCTTCTCTCTCTCTCTCTCATTCTCTCTATCTCAATATCACTCTTTTTATCCTATCCCCTAATCTCTCTCTCCATCCAATTATGCTCTATTTGTATCTCTCTCTCATTTTGTCTCTTTATCCTATCCCCTCCTCTCTCTCTACTACCCCCTTCTCTCTCTATTTCTATACTAGGCATGCAAGCATTAGGGTTTTTTGTGCTTGGGAATACTAAATTTTATCTATTTTCATGTGGTGACATCTTATTTTATGTTCAATTTTGTATCTTGTGATTCAGCATAAAATAATCATGTAAATTTTTTTAATTTTATTTTTGATCATGTCTTTTGTTAATGTTATTGTTTATATGGTAATTTTCTTGGAAATGATGATTTTTTTCTATTAAATCTTGTGTCCACATGTTAGTTTATGTTTGTATCTTGTGATTGAGCATAAAATAATGATGCAAATTTGTTTATTTTTGTACTTTATTTATATCATTGTTTGTAGGGTAATCTACATCTATCATCATGGGAAAGAACAAGAGAGGAACACTTGAAAAATTGTAGGCAAAAAAGTGACAAACAAGGGAGCGTATGAGGATATTATGTGAAGGTACATCATCAAATTCCTCTAATGTAAGTGATGAAAATATATCTATTGATTTTGATGTCACAAATGCACCTAATTTGACAAATGAAAATGTTCAACACACCCTAATTGAAATGATTGTGACAAATACACTTACATCACCTAATACCCCTAATGCGACATCTCAAGTTGAAATAATGTATGCACATAATGTAAGTAATGAAAATATAGAGCATGTGTGCACATCAACATCTCCTAGAATAATTTGTAGAAAACCAAGGTTTATAATTGACATTGATGAAAATATTTTGAAGCCAATGCATGATAAAATTTTAGGAAGAAATTATAGGAGAATTTTTCAAAAGATTTGGAATAACTATTTTGAAAAATTAAATCTAAGTAGAAGATGCCAACTTGATTTTGAAATGGTTAAAAATCTAAAATTTAGAGAGATAATGAGAACTTTTGTGTTAATAACATTTAAAAATAGGAGTGAAAGAAGCATTGTTACAAATCTCTTTGATAAATACTAGTCCGTTGGTTCAAAATCATGTACTAAAGATCCTAATATAAGCCAATAGGTCCTCACATCAACCATAAAGGAAAAATAAATGTTAAAAATTTGTATGATAAGTGAAACCAGTAAATCATGAAGGATAAGTAAAACAATGTTGGTAAAAGTCTTAGTCAGGTGAAAGAAAATTCAGAATTTTAATAAGACTTCTTTTTGGTCATTCCAAGGTAGAATCCCACATAAGGATAAAGTTATTGTTGATGCTCTAAGAACATTAATAGAAACCTTTTGGTGTGACAACACGAGGGCTTCACCAAACCAAAAAGATGTCATCAAAAGACAAACTCAAAAAACAAACTGTGAACCATATGCAAAACATTTGTGATATGACTCAAACACAATTTTATTAAATGTTTCTTCAAATATTTCCTCAAATTAAAATCATCCAAAGGTTTTTTGAGATGACAAAACCATTCTATGTTAAGACAAATCATACACACATGTTGTTGTGGGGTTCATGTTGACTTTTCTATGCATTATGATGTTTATTGTTATATATGTTGTACTTTGCATACTAACAACATATTGTAGGAATATGATCTACAATTATCTCCCAAGTCACTGAGAGAATATTTTGCAAGTGTACTATATAAACAAGATTATGGGTGCATTTATTATAAGACCATGTGTTTGAAAGATTTTTTCCCTCAATGTGGTGGTTTGAAAAAGTTACATAGATGACTTCATCTAGATAACACACATGAAATTGGTAAGACACTAGTTTCTCTTGGAAAGTAAAAGTTAGTTATATATGGTGTTAAAAATGGAAAAGAATTAAATAGGTGTGAATTAGTGAAAAGTGATGTATGTGTGGCTGATTTTATGAAATCGTTTCAAGAGAAAATAGTTTATGAGTACATAGATTATACACACAGAGCTAGATGGTCAAATGAGAAATTCAAGATGTGTAAGGAGACTTTTCCCTTGGGTAGGATTATGTCTATTATTTAATTCACTGAAAACTATACACTAAAATCTCAAATGAAGTGCAACCAATGTATTACAACTCTATACAAGTGTCAATTTTTGTACACATGGAATTTATTCATGCATATGATAGCACAAAGGAGGAAAGAAAGGTATTAAGAGAGTACCACTTCTATATCAGCGATGATTCAAATCATTCATCAAATTTTGTTCAAAGATGTTTTAGAGTTTTCTATGAAAATCTAAGGGAAAGTGATGTAAGATACAATCAACACATTATATGGCCAGACAATTGCACCACACAATTCAAGAATGTAAGAATATTCTATTGGTTAAGTAGGATGCATGTCACAAGTGGAGTGCAATATTTTTGGAATTTCACTAAGGCAATAAATTGAAAGGGATAGCATGATGGTGCTAGAGCATGTGTGAAAAGATCCCTTAGTAGAGAGGAATTAAAGTACAAAGGTGGTGCAATATTAGAAAATGTTAAAACAAATTGTCCAATGGTGAAATTCTATGATGGGACAAGGTAATATAGGTAAGTCTATGGTTTGTAGATATTCTTGGTTGATATGTGAACCTAACATTGAAAATTTGCAAGATTGTTGTACACTTATAGGATCAAGTGAGATGCATTCATTTCAAAGTTCAAATGCAGCATCACTAGTTATTCATACTAGAAATATTGCATGACTTTGCTCTTATTGTATGCATCATTTATGGGATGAATATAAATTTAAAAAGTGGGTTGACCAATGGTCTTGTAGACCTTTTCATCCAATTGATTCATATCAACTTCCTACAACACTATAGCTCAACTAGATTGAAGCATGAACAAATATTGAGGATGTATCTAACCTAGTTGAACTAGGTACTATGTTATCAATTTAATACTTGGTTAAAATAGATTACTTTATATTTTGTCATTAACTTATCCTTCTATATAATTTAGGTCATGTATATGAAGTCATTGCATATGAGAATAATGATGAAGGAACATATTACTTTCTATGTCATTGTATTGAAGCCAAAAAGAAATTGATAACTATAGTCATTGATGGTGAGGATATTGAGTACCCAATAGGATTTGTGGTTGTTCAAGCACATGGCTTAGAAGGTAATATATTTTTGTCCCCTACCATGAAGATCTCTTTAAGTCAATTTTTCATTTATAATGTATCAATTTTGTCTTTAAATTATCTTTATAGTTAAATCTAGGTACCATATCAAGAATTCTACCATGTGGTTATTTGAGGATTTTGAGACACACAAGCATATTATTCATTACTCTAACCTTGTTGTTGCAACAAATATTCAATTTATATTGTATTATGGTATGCATTTTAATAAGAAGTTTTGGATGTTGGAAATATAAGAGGAGTAACTAAGAGGGGAGGGGTGAATGGGTTACCACAAAAATAAATCTCAAATCCCTTAGATGTCAATACAAATCAAAACCAAACTCTATTGAAACTAAAAATACTGTTGTAACTCGTTTAGCACTGAATCACTTAGCAAATTCTAAGAATCTTTTGTTACTCAGCAATTACTTAAATAAATGCTTCTTAAAATGTTTAATGTGATTAACCATAATTAACTTAGTTGCAAAAATAGAAAACACATAACATGGACACATATGATACTAGGATTTAACATGGAAACCAAATATGGCAAAAACCACCAATTACAACTAGTTACTATTTTTTCACTCTTCTGAAGTGAGCCCTGTTAGGAGCCAACCCTAGTTAAGGTTACAAAATATATTGTTAGATGTGACTTTACTAAAGGATTTAATCACCCTATTAGGAGTGGCCTTGTTAGAGGTCTTTAGGCAATTCAATCTAGAAATGCCACCTTGTTAGAGGATTTGGCAAATGGTTGTTAAGCTAACTTTGTTAAGAGATTTGATACACTGCTACAATTATTAGAGAGTAACAATGATATGACCTAATTGTTGATGCAATTGTGTTGCTGATTTTAGATCTTTTTTCTAGCTTGAACGCTTGATCCTCCTTGATTAGATAAGACTTTGCAACTTAATCAACTCAGGATGCTCTGCTATCCTTCCAATTCACTTCCTTGGTTTATCTTGACAATCCCGTGTTTACCTCTTCAATCCCACAACTTGACCTTATACTTATATATTTTGCCTATTCAAGCTGACTAGAATACACATACAAATATTCAATATTCATTCCTTAAGTCAGCTAGACTTAACAATTAAATTCATTGACCTAAATATGTTGATTCAAGAAAATCCTTCATTAGCCAACCTAGCTTGGTCAACACTAACTTAGAAAAGACTTTCTTCAGAATTCCTCTGTTAACTGCATGAACTTGGTTAACATTGCATCTTGAACTAAATTCCTTTGGTAACTAAGTGAGCTCAGTTAACACTAGTTCCATGCCAAATTCTCTTGATGCTTGAGTGAACTCAACTAACACTATCTTCCAACATGATTATCTCTGGAATGTTCAACAGACTCTAGAAACTATCTTCATTGCCCGAGTGAGATCAGCATACATTGATTGATAAAGACTTGACATTTTGTGTAACATCAAACACAATATATAATTGAAAAATTGCTATCAACAGTGGAATGTACATGATATGATCATGAGGCAATACTTAATACAATAAGGGTTAGAGCTAATATACAAGGTTCCCTTGATTGATTGTGTGCTATATAGCTAAATTATTCTACATATGGTAGAATAATTTGGAAAATTTTGTATATATGTTATGTGAAATGTTGTAACTTCACAATGATGTACATATGTAGATTCCAAATTTTGTATATAAAAAAGAAAATACATGTAACATGTGCATATTTATATGCCATATTTTGTAGAAAAATCTAATAAGAGATGTATATTAAGATTCCAAAATTTGTATATAAAACCAATAAGAGATAAATATCGTGCACTATTCTTATAAATTTGTACATTGAATTTACTGTTATGGTTATAAAGTTGGCTCTTGAACTCTTTTTCATGGGTTTGATGATAACTTATCCTTAAAAAAAACATTCAATTATCTTCAACTTATATGGATTTATAAGGGAAATACAAAGTTCACCTAATAAGCCTAATGACACCTAAATGGTTTTCCTCTTGCACTTTTCTCCTAACTTTCCCAAAACATTACAAAAATAAATTATAGATTTGGATACCTAGTTATCTTCTCTACAACATATGAAAATCTTGGATAGGTTTGTTTTGGTTCATTTCCTCATTGTCACACAATGACGCCCCTTTTAAGGCTTAAAATATGCCCACTTTTATTTTTTTTTAAACTACTCTTTATCCTTAACTCCTAAGTCCCCAACTTTGTACAACACCTATGTAGGTGTTAAAACCATAGATTTAGTAGTTTAAAAGTCCCCTTGGCCTTGTTTACATTCCCAAACATCAAATCCTCACCACTTGCTCTTAAAAACTATGGCCTTCTACAAATTCACTTTCGAATCACTTTCAAATCTAATTATTTCAATGTACCCATTCAATTCAACATATATAATCGACAAGAACTCAAAAAGTTACCCTTTGTTAAGTAATATCACTTGCTATACCATTACATCAACTTTATACCATCCAACAATGCTTTCTCATAGTGTACACCCCTCAATCCTTCTTTCTTACATATCTCTAAGCTCATACAAGGTATTAGAAAAATGTTAAGTGCTATAGGATCACATTGGCTAGGCCTACAACAACCTATCTCAGTTTTTAGAGATTTGACTTTGTTTAGATTTGGCACCCCTTTCTTGCCTAATGCCAAAAGTTACCGTCTTTCTCAATTCAAATGAGTAAGGTTGTGTATATTTCAATTTGTTGGTTCTAGGATTGAATCATCTACTCCATTAGCTCTAGTTGATCAGTTTTATACTAGGACCAACCTTGTTTCAACCACAACGTCCCTCAAATTCTATTGATGACATTGAACAAAAGCGTCCCTAAGGGTCTTTAAGCATCATTGGATTGTGATTTTTGCATGGGCTTTTCTCTAAGATTGTGTGAGCTATTAATGAACTATGAGGTGCTATAGGATCATGTTGTCTAGGCCTACAATAACCTATCTCAAGTTTTAAAGATTCAACTTTTTTTTGATTTGGCATCCCTTTCTCACCTAATGCCAAAAGTTGTAGTATTGCTTAGTTCAAATGGGAAAGGTTGTGTATATTTCAAACCATTGGTCCTAGGATCAACTCATATACTCTAGTTGTTAGGTTTAGGCTAGGACCAACCTCATTTCAGCCACAACATTCCTTGCACACTATTTACCATACGAAAGGGAAGTATCCCTAAGGGTCTCTAAGCACCATTGGGCTATGATCTTTGAGTGGGTATTTCTTTGAGCTTGTGTGAGATACTAATGAACTATCATGTGCTATAAGATTTTTTGTCTAGGCCTATAATATCTTATTTCAATTTTTAGAGATTTAGATTTTTTTTGGATTTGGCATCCCTCTCTTGCCTAATGCTAAAAGTTGTGGTGTTGCTCAGTTCAAATGAGCAAGGTTGTGTATATTTAAAACTATTGGTCCTAGGATCAAATCATCTACTTTGTTAGCTCTAGTTAGTTGGGTTTAGTCTAGGACCATCATCATTTCAAAAACAACATCCCTCTGATGATATCAACCACATTGAAGGGAAGCTTCCCTAAGGGTCTCTAATCATTGATGGACTATGATCATTGACACAAATACATAAATCATGACATATTTTTACTTTTCATGTCTTATTACATCAAAATAAGTGACATGACTTTGATTACATGCTATTATAAATTTGATAAATATGTAAACATGTTACATTTTCCATATAAAATAATGAATGTTCATGTGTTTGATTAATTATAAGAAAGTAAGATGAAATTCAAGTTTGTATGCACACATTAAACAAGTTGGATGGAAATCAAAGTGTAATGTATATCAAAATAAATAATATTTTGTGTCATATCAATCATATAGTTACAAAAATATATTATGTCTCATCGGTACAATACATAAGTTGAATGTATACAAATGTCGAATGTGTACAACAGAAATGTCGAATGTGCACAATACAAATCTTGAATAAATATAATACAATATTTGAATATATAGAAATTTCATGTAATGACCACAACTACATATGTATATCACTATCAATATCTATGACTATGTAGGATCATCAAAATTGAGCCTCTTTGATGTAGTTTGTTGCTCATTAGGTGTCTACAGAAGAAAAATTAAAATACTGTATCAAATATCTTATCTATAAGTAATATGAAAATAAATAGAAATTGGGTTCTCAATTATGGATAGTTAAGTTGTTCATTACCTCATACCTTTTTCCCATAGTTGGACTAAATGATAATAGTAATGGGCTCCTTCATCGATAGGTGAGACTCCTAATAAAATGATGAGGTAGAGTGATGATGGGAGACACAACTACTGATGAATCAATGCTCATGGGAGGTGCAACCACCAATGAATCAATGTTGGTATGAGACACAACCTATATGGTAAGTAATAAAATGTTAAAATTATAGAGTTGCATTAGGGATTCCAAATAGAAAAAAAAGAAAATGTATTGTAGCTAGAGCTAGATCTCTCATCCTCTAGCACAAGCACTAATGAATTAGTACAACTTGTATAGTAAGTGATACAATGTTAGAACTATAGAGTGACATTAGGGATTCCAAACAAAGTAAGAAAGAAAAAAATGTACTCTAGCCTAAGATAGATCTCCAATGCTAGTAGGAGGCACAACCACTGATGAATCAATGTTAGTTTGAAGTACAACCTATATGTCAAGTGATAAAATGTTAGAATTATAGAGTGGCATTAGGGATTCCAAATAGAGTAAAACAACACAAATTTATTATGGCCTAAGTTGAATCTCTCATGCTACAAGGAGGCACAACCACTAAAGAATCAATATTGGTATGAGGCACAACCTGTATGGTAAGTAATTAAATGTTAGAATTGTAAAGTAGACATTAGGGATTTATATCACACACACAAGAAATCCAAATTGAGATCACAAGAGGGCTTCAACTAATAATCTAAATGCATACCTTTGGCCTCTATTGTGTTTGACCTCATATTTGATGCTTGGGACTCCTAACAAAATGAAATGGGAAAGGATTTGCATGAAGTCTCAAAGAGTGTTGTAATAGGTAAAAGATAAATTACACATGTTAATAAGCCAAATTGTTGATAATTACTATCAAATTGATAAAAAAACATGTACTCATTTGTAAATGTAACTATTTAATATGTATATACAAAAAATTCATACTATAACCTAAAATTTATTGGAAGGAAAATATGAAATTTTATCTCTTCCATTACCTCAACATCGGTAGTCTTAGGTGCATTCATCAACTCTACAAAACTCAATTGTTTCTACATATATTCAATAAACAAGTTAGCACATATTCATCAATATTTAGTACATGTATATACATTCATTCATAATAATTTTCAAAATATACAATTGACTTTTATTTAATACATTTTTTTATTTGGGTGGGGTAAAAGCACAAATCTGTGTCACTGCTTATGATACCAAAACTTGTTTTGGTCAAATCTCATTTCTCTATCAAAACTCAAATTTTTTCAAAAACTAAAAATACCCTTTCATAGATCTCAGATTCAATATCATCATTATATAAATTTTTGAGTGTTTTGATTACTTATAATATGTTATAATCTCAAAATATTATAAGTCAATATTTCAAAATTTCAGAAGATGCTCCCTCAAAAAAGGGAAAAAAAATAGTAAATCATATCAAAAAAATAAAAAAAATTAAATTTATCTCTAGAGGAGAGAATCCTCATCACAAATATGTATTTTTTTCCAAGAAAGTATAGATTCGATAGGGAAGTTTTGATGGGACGAAAAAAAATATTGGATTTTGATAAGGTCAAACTTGAGTACTTATAACAAAGAAAATATACATCAAAAATATTTCTTTCTTTTTTTGTTCACTAGCTATACATGTCATCTATAAGATATTTTCAAATCAGAACCAAAAAAGATGATTTGCATATACTTGTTTAATGAGAACTACACCTTATATTTTTTACAGTTAAAAAAGGGACTTCAAAATAAAATAAAATGAATAAATTCTTACTCAAATTTTTTTTTTTAAATTATAAGCATAAAATTCATCCAATTCTACAAATTTCATCAATTCACATCATCTTCATATTTTAAACACAAATACCATTTTTTTTGTCATTAATGTTGAACTATCACATTTTGATATCACGTTTCTTTATAAAAGGTGACACAAGTTTGCACTTTTACCCAGTGTTCTTGCTGATTTCCTTCCCTTTTTTCCAAACCTCAAGCTATGTGGAGTACCCTAAAGCAGGAAAACATATAAAATAAGAGGAATCAATAAGACACATCATGATTTCAACACAAATTGTAAATTTGATAGGTGTGCAAGCTATGTTACTGCATATTCATAAGGGAAAAAGTTAATGGCAATAAGTGTGCCATCATCAACTTGAGAAATTTCAACCCCCAATAAGCCCTATAAAATAGTAAAGAGTATTATTATAAATATGAGAGAATGTTGTAAATGAAAAGAAGGAACACTAAAAATAAGAATATCATAGGAGGAAAAGAAGACAAAAGGAGGACTTGAAGGACAAGATTGGAAGGATAGTTGAAAGATAAGAAAAATTGGGGCTCAAAAAGGATACAAGGCCTAAATTGAAAATAGAGAGATCAGGAAGGAAAAGAGATGTGTGAATGAACTTTTGGCAACTTGTTAAGAATTAAAAGTGTACATTCTAGTCTCCACACTCCTGCAAGACACCCTATGTGATATGGAGGTTCTTCAATGTGGATTGGTATATGGAGGATGAACTCATGAGGTTCATTAATGGGGTTTGGGTATGCTAGAAGCAAGAGATATGGATGGGAATTGGATGGATTTGATGAATTTGGAAGGGTTTCAATGATGGTAGAAGATGGAAGGGGATTTATAAGAAGGGTTTAAATAATGGTAGGAATTGGAGGAGGATCTATAATTGGGTTAGATGAAAGAGGGATGATAGTTATGGGACATGGAAGAGGAATGATGCGTGCAAAGATGGAAAGGTTTGAGAATGCTAGCAACTTTACATGATGTAATTAGATGAAATGTCCTTGTAAACTTAACTTGGACATGGGTATTCTATTGGCTTCCTTGTAAGACTTCTTAGAGATTGGGAGCTCATCTTAAAACAATTAAGAAACAACATTTAGGGAACATTGTGTTGTTAGTGTCATACCAATTAAGAAACAATATTTCAAATCCAATGTACTATTGTACTTTTAAGAACATTTTAAAAACTTTAACTTGTTTGTTTTTTCTCCTAGCCTCACAGCTCTAGTAGAGTGAGTACTCTATGGTGTTCATGTACCACTTGTTACACCCTACATTGCATATTGTTTATATATCAATATAGAGTTCTTTATAAAATAAAATAAATATTTACTTTTATAATATTTAGGTGATTAAATAATATCATGTCAAAACTCATGAGGTTCATTAGATGGGGTTTGGATAATGCTAGGAGAAAGAGATGTGGATGGGAATTGGATGGATTTGATGAACAGGAGTGTTTCAATGAAGGTAGGAGATGGAAGAGTATTTATAAGAGGGGTTTAAAAAATGGTAGGAAATGGAGGAGGATCTATAAGTGGGTTGGATGAAAGAGGGATACTAGTTATGGAACATGGAAGAGGAATGATGAGTGTAGGAGATGGAAAGGTTTCAACATACTAGCAACTTCACAGCATGTAATTAGATGGCATGTCCTTGTCAACTAAACTTGGACATAGATATTATATAGGCTTCCTTGTAAAACTTCTTAGAGACTGGGTGTTTGTTGTAAAACAATTAAGAAACAACATTTAGGGAACTTTGTGTTGTTAGTGGCATACCAATTAAGGAACAATATTTCAAATCCAATGTATTAGTGTACTTTTAAGAATATTTTAAAAACTTTACCTCAGGTATTATTTCTCCTAGCCTCACACCTCTAGTACAGCAAGTACTCTATGGTGTACTTCATGTACCACTTTTTGTACCCTACATTGCATATTGTTCACATATCAATCTAGAGTGCTCTATAAAATATAAAATATTTATTTTTACAATGTTTAGGTGATTAAATAATATCATGTCAAAACTCAAACAAACAAACCTATGGCTTCTATCCACCAAAGAGCATCATCATCAAATCATCTATGAGTGTGAAATCCCCACCTCTGCATAAATAACAAGTCTACCTCCAATGTACACATGGATGAGATGAAACTTCATCCTGAGATGCCTCAATATCCATGCCATCACACATGCACTAAAAACTAAAGCTAAAATTTTGATTGGGCCCTGAATACTATAATGATTCATGTGATGATGATATAGGTGGCATAAGAAGGGATGACACTTGTGTTGTAGGTGCTATTGATGTAGCTTACATAGGTAGTGATAACCCTAAAGGTGCATCTAATGATGGTTGAGGTGCCATAGGTGATGATGATGGATTTTTCATTGGTTGTGATGACCCTAAAGGTGCATCTAATGATGGTTGAGGTGTCCTAGGTGAAGGAAAACCACCTAACTATGAGCCATGCTCAATAATAACATTTGTCAATGATGCAGCTGCATGAAGAGTTTGTAAATCATAGACTCCTTTACAATTATTTGGAGCACAACATGGGGCATGGTTTTTTGTGTTGTATGTCTCTTTTCATGTTGTGGTACTACCCTATGAGACCTAGGTATCGTGCACAAAGTCTCTCCCTCTACCTTGGAACTCATGGATGTTAAAGTAATTTGACTTCTCAGCAAGGATGAACTCGCGGTATAGATTTCTCAAAAAATATAGAGGCACCTCATAATTATTACATGGTGGTAGGTCAAATACCATATACCACCTATCCCAAAAACATGATCTCATCTTAGTATGAGGGCATCAATGAATAGGAAAAGTTTTGGTTGTGTGTAATAAGGAGCTACCAAATATAGGATCAATGAAAAGAGAACATATAGTACATTTCTCTATGTCCTTATCTTTCACTTTATAATATGATAATCCATCGGCATAAAATTCATGACACTTGTCCCTCCATGAACCCCATTTTGTAACCTCCTAGACACCTCATTCACATTTTGGGTCATTTGTTCAAGTATATTCGCTAGGGTTGAGTGGTGAGAAAGTGTAGATGACTGAAACCTATTGACCATTTGGGTAATTTGAGCACTATTTTATATAAGGTGTTTTATGAGGTCCTCTTATGTAGTATTTAAATGATGTAATTGTATGTGTAGAGGGTTTATAGGTGATAGTAGTTGTTGAATAGAAACATGGTGGTTGTTGAACATGAACATTGAGTGGGGGGTTTTGTAGTTGTGTCACTACAGATGGAGATTTTTGTATTTTTGTCACAATGGCTAGAGTGTTTTGTGGTTGTGTCACTATGGTCAGAGGGTTTGATTGTGCAGGAAGTGGTCTTTCACCTCACCCTCATTTTCTTTGATTTATTGATGCACCTGATACTAAAAAATTTATAAAATGTTTACAAATTATGAAAAAAAATTACAAATATTATAAATTACAAAAACACATGACAAAATATGATGGAAAAATATAGAAACAACAAGGAGAATGAAGACATACCTCATTTGCAAGACACCATGAATGAAAATGCAAAAAAAAAAACTCTTTTCATTACAATGTAGTCAATTTTTGGCTTCTTACTCTCCAATCTATATTTTTAGATTATGGTAAAAATAGTTTTGGAAGGGACCCTGAAATCCTTTAACAAAAATAGAAAATATAAAGCATTAAAGTCCACTAGGTTTTACAAGGACCTAAAACCTATTGAGAAACAACATCAAAATTAGGTTTTACAGGGACTTGAAACCACATTAAAAAAAAATCCAATAAAAGTTCCTAGGTTTTACAAGGACCTAGAACCTAGTTTAAAGACCCGAAAAAAACTAGTAAATAGGACCAAAAACATAAACCATTAACCACAACTAGAAAAAAAGACCAAAAGTTGAGACAAAAACTAGAGATCAAATCCTAGTGAGAGCTACTGCTATAGCTCTTTGATCATTTTGACAACCTCTTTTCCAATCTCTACAGTATCTTGAATGGAATCTGCAACCAAAACACCAACAGCCTCCTCAGACTGCTTCCTAGAACTTTGCTTGATTCTCTTGCTTGGACCCCTTGGTGATATGATCTCTTCATTTGTGCATTTTCCAAGACTGGCAGCAGCAATGCAGATACTAGAAGTCACCTATTCCATTTTATTACCACTTTCCTTAATCATCATTCGAAGGTTTTTTTCATAATGCTTGAGTTTATTTGGGATGGTTTCCACCTACACTTCCAACTGGTTAATTTTGGCACGGTCAATATCCTGATTTTGTTGCACAATATCCATTTTCTTTTTCAGAACTATTATTTCGTTATATATCCATGAATAAACTTGAAGAATGGAATCGGTTTTTTTCTTAGTAGAATGCAAAAGGAAAGCATAATTTCCCTTTGTGGAGAATCATTCTTGTCCTCTTCCATAACCTCTCTAGTAGGAGAAACAAACTTACATGTCTGTTCCTCCTCCCTTATAGTAGCAGGGTCCTCATTTTTGTCCTATTCCACAACCTCACTGGTGGGTGATGCAATCTTAACAGTCTGATCCTCCTCCCTCATAGTAATAGGGTCCTCTTTAGCCTTTTCCCTCCCTTCTTCACCAGCATCAGTATCACTCTAATTACCCTCATCACCAGTATTACCCTGTTTTGTGTTTTCTTCACTATTTTCTTCCTCATCCTCTTTCCCACTTTTTCCTTTGCTCTCTGAGTAACCTTCTAGGTTAGAACTAAAATCTCCAACATTTTTGTTTTCCTCTTCCTCTCTAAAGTATCATTCTCTTTCCTTTTAGAGTTCTCAAACTTAGTGTTCAAATCCACCTTGTCCTTTTGAGAATGCAAGGGTTTTTGTCTGAGAATCCTCTTCTTGCCCTTAACATTCTCTTCATTTTTATTCTTTATAGAATGAGAATCAGCAATAGAATCCTTATTTTTATCTAATGAAGAAGATGAAACAATGGACTTGTTTTTATAGTAACCCTCAATAAGGAGAATTAAACCTTCATGTAAAATAGGACATGACTCCTTCTTCCTATGAGCATGTAGACTTTGAAGCAAAGAAAACCACAAATAGAAAGGAAAAGAAAGTCTATCCTTATGTCTAAAATGATTGAGAAAGACGAAATGAAATTTATGTACTCTTTTATTTCTACCATCCAGAATGAAATACTCACCGGTACAGGAGAGCACATCCCACCAAATTTTCTTTATCTGCTCCAAATTGTAGAAATCTCCATTTTTTTCCAAATTTTTCTCCTCAACATCCATATTAGGATTTTTTTGAAAGCAGCATTTGAAATACTAGTTTGTTTAGTGAACTTTATGCCTTCTATGGGTAAACCCATGATCTTAGCTATGAAGTCCTTCATCAATTTCACAGTAACACCATGTGAAGAGACCCTGCCCTTAGTTCAATTTTTGAATAAGGCAGTGGTGACATACGGTTTGAACCCATGAATGTGTTCCAAATAACTAGTCACCTTCCCCTTCTACAAAATCTTCGAAACATCCTTCCTAGCCTTCCATTCATTACAATTTTTGGTTTCTTGTTTACGTGGCTCACCTCCCATTTTCAAAGAATTATAGAGAATGGCTAAAACTAGAAGTAGTCAAAAGCCAAAACCAAACAAGTTAAATAGATACCAAATTTTCATCACATCACACAGAACCCACTTTAGAGATGATACATGCAAATCTTGCCTTGTAATCACATAAATATACCTCCTCGAGGAAGGAACACTTACAACCGTAGGCCCACTACCAAAAATCATTAAATTTCTAATCTTGGCATATCTTTCCCACCTTTGCATGAGTAACATCATAATTAATAAGGGCTTTAAGATCAACGTGGTTGTTTAGCTCACCAATCCACATCATTTTATAACCCATTTGGACTACATAATTAGCAACCCAGTCAGCTACCCCATTAGCCTCATGATAAGTGTGGGATATTATGACTTTTTCAAATTTATTAATTAGAGATTTAATCTCCATGACCATTGCCTCAATCAACCAAGTAATTGAATTTTTGTTATTGAGCATGTTAATAATATTTAATGAGTCACCTTCCAACCATAGTTTAGGGTAACCCAAATCAATTGCTAACTTCATAGTGTATAAAAATGCCCTCAAATGTGGGAAATAGAAATAATTTAAATTTCTTAAAACTTGATCGGGTTTTTAAATAAGATAAATTAAAAAACTTGGTCAGGTTTTTTAAAATTATAATGTCCAGGCTTGGATACCAAGCTTGGCCCACATTTGGCATTTAAATAACCTAATTGGGTTATTCAAAACTCAATTGGATTTTTTAGTTTTTTTAGTTTTCTTTGTTGGGTGTCCATTTTTCTACACCAACTTGGTGCATTCACCCACAACATTAATGAATATATATTGCATAAATTTTGAAACAACTAAAACATAAAATATTGAATTTTTTTAGCTCTTGCCTAAACCTAGAAACTTCCCTAGTGAGACTTTCATCATTGGTCTGAAAATATTAGTTATATTTAAAGAATCTAAATTTGAAAAAAACCTAAAATATTGTATTATGAATAGTGACCAAAAACCTATAACCCTAAACTATGAAATATAAACTTCAAATAAATCTTGACATTCTTTAAGATATAGGCATTGAATGTTTCTAGCCTTGACTAATGAATCATATACGTATATTGTTGAACCAAGAACTTTAAACTCTAGAAACCTCAAAAATTAAAAATTAAAAGAAATAAAAAATAGACTATAACCAAAAACCTATAACCCTAAACTATGAAATATAAACTTCAAATAAATCTTGGCATTCTTTAAGATATAGGCATTGAATGTTTCTAGCCTTGACTAATGAATCATATACATACATTGCTGAACCAAGAACTTTAAACTCTAGAAACCTCAAAAATTAAAAATTAAAAGAAATAAAAAATAAACTATAACCGATAAAGTTAAAGGTATGTGCAGGATCATGGTGTGCCAAAAAGTGGCAATGTGCAAAAAGTGGAGGTTTTAAACATCTAAAAGCATTTCAAAATTTGCTTTGACTTTTTTCCACCCATCCTGATACCAAGGAAAAAACGTTTGGCATAACCTTATTAGGTATCTAATCCATTATCAAGTATCCAATATGAGATCAGATACCCGAAACCTACAACTACAATTTTTTAAAAAGAACTGAGAGCAAATAAGGTCATTTGTAGTCGCAGTGTTTTTTCCTTCTATTTTGGGTATCAGATCTGAGAATGGGTATATGATTGAGGTAACTAATTTTTTTAACCTTTTTAAATTTTGAGTGAATTTTATTTCAAATTGGATTTTTCTAAATAGAAATAGTTGAAAATTAGGTTTTTTATAGAAATTGTTGATTTTTTATTTTAATTAAAAACCTAAAATGTTGGTTTACAAGTTAATAAGTATGTGTGACCTAAATGATATTGATGACATTGAGCCACAAAATAATGTTCCTCAAAACCCTTCACCAAATAATCCAATACCCCCTTAAAACCATCCACCAAATGATCCCCTACCCCCTCAAAACCCTCCTTGAATTGAAGACTTGATACAAGAAAATCTTAGCAAATTGAGGAGTTTGGAAACCACATATAAAACTACACCTACATTGGATCCCATGTTGTCCATGTTAAACATCATAGTGGATAATATTCAAACACTTATCGATGACAAAAATGTTTCTCTTTACTAGCGTGAGAAAATGCATGCCATTTTTGATGATGGGTTGGACAATGATGAGGTTGTGGTCCTAAACATAGCTAACAATGATATGGTTAACCTTTTTGCAGACCCAAAAATAGGTAAAATAATAAACTACAAAAATCCTAAATTATCAATTAAATGGTGCACAAATGAGGCTATGCATTTGAACTTTCGGGATTTTTGATGGATAGTTTTTGACAAACCTCCACACATCAATTTAGAGGTTTCATTCTATTTCACTAAAAAATGGTATGTCAAATTTGTGTTGGGCCTCAAGGTGAACTATTGAAGCATGAGGCCCAACATGGGTATAGGAGGAGCAGCTCCTCAGGATAGACCCTTTTCCTAGTGGAAGAAAGTTGACACTTTTGTCCCCCTTACTAATGTCTCCCCTCTCCTCCAGTACAACATCCTGATATTATTGTAGAGGCTAACTCTCAGACTATTAGAGCCATCCATAGATTGAGTAGCTTATTGATATCCCAGGCTAGGTTAGTGTTCCCTCCCCATGTTGATGATGTTGACATGAGTTCATCATCAGCAAGCTCATCACATGTTTCTATGCCCCATACTTGCATAACATGCAAGAATATTTTTGGTGTCCTATAGGTGATCTTTTTGAGTATTAGTTTCTATTTGAGAGGGATAATACCACAAACATGCCCAAAGAGACTACACACCCTAGTGTGAGAGAGGAGAGATATGCAGAGCCATGGGATCCTTATGTGTTGATATGGGTATATATTTTTTTGTTACAACATATGTGATGTAAAGTTGATCTTTATAATAGATTAATTTTAATCCATACTGACTTATACATGTATGTGATATTCATTCATGTTTAGTTGATGAATGAGGAGGAGCTTAGATAGGTTGATGATGTAATGCTCTCGATTATTTCATTTGGACTTGAGACATCTACTATGCATTTGTTGGCATAAAGTTATTTGCCATTAGTGACAACACTTTTCTCACAGTATTAACCGAGTAAAGAAGAACTCAGTGTTAACCGAGTTCAGTCGGTTAACATAGAACTCAGTGTTAACCGAGTTCGGTAGGTTAACATAGAACTTAGTATTAATCGAGTTCGATCGGTTAATTAAGAACTCAATATTAACCGAGTAAAGACGAATGCAGTGTTAACCGAGTTCGGTCAGTTAACATAGGACTCAGTGTTAACCGAGCTCAGTCGGTAAACAAAGAAGTTTGTTCTATCGAGTTTGATTTGTTGTTTGGCCGACTCAGTTAAATTTTGTCTACTTTTATTCAGCCGACTATTGCATGTAATTTTAACTTGGATGGTATATATATGTAATGTATTGTATCATTCACAAGGTAATAAGCGAATAAAAAGGAATGTGATGTATATGAAGTATGTGAAGAATATATGCGAAAGCATGTAAGCTGAATTTTGAAGGTTTTCAGCAAGGTCAGCATTGGAGCAAAAATGTTTTATCTATCATATCAAGGACAATCAGAGCATAGCAGATCTTATCAGCAATCAGTTGTATTCAGATCCACTGTTTCATTCTAACAGGTGAATCAGTTTTTTATAAATCCTTTAACAGGGTAGACTTAACAGTCTTTGTACTAAATCTCCTAACAGAGTGCATACTTATGAAGTATGTTTCAAATCCTTTAACAAGGTGGATATAACAATCCTTTATGCTCCTAATAGGGCAGATCACCAAAAGTGATCATTGTATGCCTTAACCGGCTAACTTCCTACTGCAGTAAAGAAGATTTGTGGGTTTCATCCCCACCCCAGTTTTACTTTCTATTTTGGAAGGTTTCTGGGTCACCAAAATCTCTGTGCTTATGTGTTATGAATGTCTACATACTGCGGATTAGGTAATTAAATATTTTACTGATTGATTTAAGATTTTATGTTTACTGATTCACCCCTCCCCTCTCAGTAAACTGTTATATCTTGAATATTTCCAACAATTAGTATCAGAGCACACTTGGTTCTCAAGAAAAAGCTTGACAGCTTGAGCAAAGATCAAAATCAATGGAGATATTTAGATTGGAGAAAGTTATAGAAAATGAAAAGTTAGATCTTGAAATGGCCATGGTTCAACTTAAAGAAGCAAAGGAACATCTTTCTCAATCCCTAAAAAGAAGAAAGGATCTTGCAAAACAAATGAATGATCATCAGTATGTTGAAGTGAAGATTGAAGACCTGTTACCATCAAGCAATTCAGAAGAAGTTGACCAAGCAATCAAAGAACTTCTAGAAAAGAATGGATCTCTGCAAGAAGAGGTAAGAAAGCTTAAGAGAGAACAAGAAATACAGTCAATCAGGCTATCTGAAGCTTTGGATCAAAGAAACAAAGCACAAGAAGAACTGGAAGATAGAAGTCATGAAATCCGCAATCAAACTCATCAGTATGAAGATCTCATAGACCAACTCACCAATGCAAATGAAGAAATCAGGATTCTCAGAGCACAAAATGAAAGAATAAGGAATGATTTGAACATTGAAAAGCAAATCAATGAAAGTCTACAGAATGAATTGAGAACAGAAAGAAAAATCAATGAAAGCTTGGAAAATGACTTAATCTCTGAAAGGCAAGTCAATGAAAGGATGATGAAATCTCAAGTAGACGTAAATCAATTGAATGAGCAGAATCTTCAAAGACAAACAAGAAAAGCTAGTCTTGGATACAAGGAAGCTGGTGAATCCTCCAAGCAAGGTGAACAAAGGAATAAAAGATCCACTTGTAATCATTGTGGCAAAATAGGTCATACATCAAACAAATGCTGGAGCAATGGGAAAGCAAAATTCAATGGTAAGTGCTTCAACTGCAATCAGCATGGTCACAAGGCAAATGAGTGTAAGGAAAAACCAAAATTTGAAGGCAATTGTTACAAATGCAAAAAGCATGGTCACAAGGCATTCCAGTGCAAATCCAAATCATTCAATCTAGTTGAACAACTTGTCAAAGCCATATTCGGATGGGACTACAACACCTGGTGCAGATGTCACTATTGTGGCGAGTATGGACATACTGGCATGAATTGTGCCAGACATCACCTAAGGAAAAAGGACACAACTGTAAGGTGCTATACATGTACAGAACTCGGTCATATAGCCAAAAATTGCATGAATATCAAAAGAATTGAAGATGAAAAGAAAATCAAAGCAGATAACATTCGAAAGCAAATGAAGCAGCAATGGATTCCAAAATCTACCAAACAAGATAAGTCAGATAGGAGTGTCACTCAAGAGGTGGGTGACTCTACCATTTCCAATTAGTATTCATATAAGAAACATTGGAACTGCATCTTCCAAGATTTATCCTATGCAGCTCCAAAGGAAGAAGATGGATCAAATTAGTATTGTAGATACACTCTGACTCCAGGACGGCTCAATACTTTATCAAGTTTGGTTGGAAGTAACAAAGCTTCATTAATCGAGTAGCTGTTACCGAGTTGAGTCGGTAAGAGACTTTGCCGAGTTCGGTCGGTCACAACTAAAGTTTCATTGACCATGTTGTGTCAACTGAGCAAGGTCGGTTCATGACCCAACCAAGTAAGATCGGTACTTCAATATTTTCTTTCGATCGCCGAGTTAATAATATCTACCAAGCTAGTGGATGACAAACTATCATTTCTTCTGCCATCGTACCAAAACATTTATGGAAAATTTGTTATCAAAAGGGGCAAAATTTGATCTAAATTTTTACTGCAAACAAAGAGCTAAGGTATTTTCTGCAATTTCAGAGCGAGCTTAAGACATTTCCGAGTGAATTTTTCAAAAAAAAAAGGGGCGAAAGAATCAATTCAGAATTTTTCTACACCTATCAAGTAACAATGGCATCCGGAAGTGGAAGCTCTAAGACTAAGAAAGGCTCAGAAATGCTGGTTAGAGGAGAGGAATGGAAGGCGCCGAACTTCAAATTAGCACCAGCTATTGTAGAATCACTGGACCCTAATGGTGCCCAATCTCAAATTCCTTCAAAGGTACTTCTTATCAATGATATAAGATCTCATTTTAAATGCTCTATTCAAGAACTTGGAAACCTAGAAATTGATAATGCCCTAGGTAAAATGAGCATAGATGGAAACCTAAAACCCAAACATAAGCATCTTGAAACAAAAGGGTTAACCCACATTTCACACTTGCCAAGGAAATTCCAGGTTAAATGGGTTAGGTATGTACTCAGTCGAGTTCACAATGGCCAATTGTGGTTAGAGCAACCAGTGCTCATCACAAAGAAAATGATTAACAATATTACTGGACTCCCCATACTGAGCAAAGCCAAGACTACCAAAACCCTAGGTCGGGAGGAATTGCAAAAACTGACCCAAGCAGAATGGGATGGTAGGGGACTTAAGCTGAATACTGTAGCTGACGTCGAATTGAGATTTGGCATTCACGTCATTGCTCACAAAATCTATAGTTCAAGCCGTCCAAACAGTGTACCCTGTGAAGCTGTGGATCTGGTGTAAAAAATAGTGAAGAAGAATTTAGAATTTGATTTATCAGAATTACTTTTATCCCAATTCAATAAGAATATGGAAAGCATTAGAACCTCCAAGAACAATTCCTGCAAATTTGGTTCGCTTTTGATTTGTTTATTCTTCTATATTCAGAAATCTTTTCCATCAAAGGGATCAGTAGTATGGAGAAAAGATATACCAATTCTTTATCAAATAAACGAGTTCATTGCAGAACTAGGTGAAAATTTTGATATTATTTTGGATAACTATTTTGAAGAATTTAAGGAAAAGATGAATCATATGTTCCGAATTCCACCCAAACTGGTTGAAGAATACAAGGAAGACATATGCTTCATGGTAGATTGCGACAAGGTATACATTCAGGCAGCCAGGCCTCGAGTAGCATGGGTGAAACCTCTTCCCTATGAGGTAAAAATTGACGAAGCCAGGGATATCATAGAAGAACTGGTGAATGAACCAGTAGATCCAAGGCAACCAATTTTTGGAACATATGATCAAGCTAAGGCCAAAATTGAGCTCCAAATTAAAATTCCTCAGGCCTTTAGCAAAGGAAAGAGAAAGATAACCCAACTGAAGATGGAAGTGGGCTCTCTTATGATAACAGAAGGCAAAGGAGAAGACGAAGAAGAAAAAGAGGAAATCGAGTCAGACAAGGAAAAGGAGCCTCAACAAAAGAAAGGCAAGGTGATCATCACCAAACCTAAAAGGCAAGCCTCTGCAGTCTTCTCCAGGAGAACAAGACAAGGAAAGAAAAAACCTGTACTTGTTAAGCCTCCACTCACATTTGAGGATAGATTGAAGCAATTAGAAGCAGGTGCTAGCTTCACAAACTTCAAAGCATTGAAGTTTGAAACCAGAACAGAACAAGAAAAGATGCAGATTGAGGAACTGGTACTGAACAAGATGGGTAAATGGAAATACTCACCGGACCAGATAGCCTCCCAGATCTCCAAAGAACTATTGGAGAGGTTGCAAATCAGATGGGAAGCTGCAACCAAGACTGTAAAAGACATCTATGAGCAGACACTGAAGAATCTCCTGCCGAGTTTCACTAATGCTGAAGTGAAAGCATCACTGAAAGATCACGAAGGCAATATGATGATTAGATTCCACACATGTTTGATACTTGTCAAAGACATTGAGCATGTGGTAAATGATGCAACAAACATGTGGAAAAACATCTATCATCTACACAAATCCAGTGATGATACTATTGAAATCAAGGACATTGACAACAGTGATGATGATGAAGATGATGATGATATTGAAGATATTCCAGAGGATCTTCATTCAATCATGTTAGAAGTGGAAGAAGAGGCTGAGAAAGAATTAGAGGAAGAAGAAGCTGAAAAAGAAATGGAGGAGAAAGAAGATGATGATGATATTGAAGATATTCCAGGGGATCTTCATTCAATCATGTTAGAAGTGGAAGAAGAGGCTAAGAAAGAATTAGAGGAAGAAGAAGCTGAAAAAGAAATGGAGGAGAAAGAACAAGCAAAGGTGGAAGAAGATCCAGTACAAATTGTAGCTGAAGTCATTGCATCTCTTCCACACTCTCCATCCAAAACAGTTACATCAACTATGGAAATAGCTTCTACTGGTAAGTCCTCTCAGCTCCGTATACCATCTATGCAAGTGCCAATCACTTCATTAATCGAGCTGTAGCCACCTTCATTAACCGAGTCTCCATCAGTCTCTGCAGTAAGTTCATCATACTTATCAATCTCTACTGCCGAATGTATAATAAGTGTACCTATAGATACTACAATTTTGACTTCTCCTAATCAAATTTTGGCAACTATTAGCTCTTCCACTCCATCCTGTACAGCAACATCAATTTTTGATACCATTTGCACATCTCTTAGTCTTCCTTTACATAGTCCTATTCCAGTCTTATCAGCCAGCCCTGCCTCATCAACTATAATCTCAGTTCACAAGGGTCAAGATGAAGTCTTTGCTGGAAAAGCAAAAAGATACATATTTTCCAGCAAGACACTGGATGAGGAAATTGATTTGGATAAGGACATTATCCTTCCTAAAATAGATCTTGATACAGCATCAGTTGATGAAATGAGAATGCTCAGTCAGCTATTAGAGTAGAAGGCTAGGCAGAAACAGCTACGGCATGAAAGAGATCTGGAATATAGCATCATTGAGAATGCTAAAAATATTATAACAGAGGCTATAGGTGTTGAAGTAGATTCTACTCAACACATTTTGATTCAGTTGGAAGAGGCTGTAAACAAATTCAATGAGGATACCTCCGGCCAAGAAAAGTTGATTGAAAAGGCAGAGAAGAAATTTGACAATAAGGTACTTGAGCACATTGCTCAGCATATTGCATTAAATCAGGTAGAATTGTCTACAATTTTGAATAATTTTGAGAATTCTTTTAATAATGTAACTTCACTTTTTGGAAAACTCTGTGATGTTACTAAGTTTACCAAGGATATAAAAGAAAAGTTGAATAAAATTGATCAGGATATGAAGGTCAGTGCCCAAGTGTTGCAATCTAACTTCAGTACAAGTTCATCCCATCATCATAAAATAAGATTTTTGTTGGAGAAACAGGCAGAACTGCTGAGAGAGGAAGCAAGAATCAGGTCTACTCTCATAGATATCCAAAATATGATTCTTCCTGTCATGACTTCAATGCAAAAGCATATTGCTCATTCCAGAACATTGATTCATGACAACAATTTCTCAGTTGCAGATCATATGATTGAACTTTCTGCAAAAATTCAAATTGCACTCTCCTCCAGCAAAATTTTGCAAGAAAATTGGGATAAGACTTTGGCTCTTATTCTCAAGGTACATTCATAATTTCTCTCTCATTTTGAAATCTCAGTGTAAATATATGTCATTTGGCATTATTGTCAAAAAGGGGGAGACAGAACTTCAGAACTTCAGAGCTATCCGTGCAAAGATATATGTATTGATCTGTAAATACTGTGCATATTGTATGGGGGAGACACACATCTAATAAGATCTACAATTTTGGAAACTTTTTGAAATGTATGTCAATTTCTGTACATAAACTTTGATACATAATTTTTTTTGTCACTAATGCCAAAGGGGGAGATTGTTGGCATAAAGTTATTTTCCATTAGTGACAACACTTTTCTCACAGTATTAACCGAGTAAAGAAGAACTTAGTGTTAACCGAGTTCAGTCGGTTAACATAGAACTCAGTGTTAACCGAGTTCAGTCGGTTAACATAGAACTTAGTATTAACCGAGTTCGGTCGGTTAATTAAGAACTCAATATTAACCGAGTAAAGATGGATGCAGTGTTAATCGAGTTCGGTCGGTTAACATAGGACTCAGTGTTAACCGAGCTCAGTCGGTAAACAAAGAAGTTTGTTCTACCGAGTTTGATTTGCTATTTGGCCGACTCAGTTAAATTTTGTCTACTTTTATTCAGCCGACTATTGCATGTAATTTTAACTTGGATGGTATATATATGTAATGTATTGTATCATTCACAAGGTAATAAGCGAATAAAAAGGAATGTGATGTATATGAAGTATGTGAAGAATATATGCGAAAGCATGTAAGCTGAATTTTGAAGGTTTTCAGCAAGGTCAGCATTGGAGCAAAAATGTTTTATCTTTCATATCAAGGACAATCAGAGCATAGCGGATCTTATCAGCAATCAGTTGTATTCAGATCCACTGTTTCATTCTAACAGGTGAATCAGTTTTTTATAAATCCTTTAAAAGGGTAGACTTAACAGTCTTTGTACTAAATCTCCTAACAGAGTGCATACTTATGAAGTATGTTTCAAATCCTTTAACAAGGTGGATATAACAATCCTTTATGCTCCTAACAGGGCAGATCACCAGAAGTGATCATTGTATGCCTTAACCGACTAACTTCCTACTGCAGTAAAGAAGATTTGTGGGTTTCATCCCCACCCCAGTTTTACTTTCTATTTTGGAAGGTTTCTGGGTCACCAAAATCTCTGTGCTTATGTGTTATGAATGTCTACATACTACAGATTAGGTAATTAAATATTTTACTGATTGATTTAAGATTTTATGTTTACTGATTCACCCCTCCCCTCTCAGTAAACTATTATATCTTGAATATTTCCAACAGCATTATGTTGTGTTCCCATTTTTTTGTATTTGATATTGGAACATGTATGGTTTCTAATCTTTCATTTCTCTTGTAGATATCACCTATCAGTGGGGGCTAGAGTGCGAAGGGTGAGGCATAATCCATTGACAAGGGAAAGATAATTAGGTTCTTTAAAGTGATTAAATATCGGTGCATCCTTGTAAAAATTTTCTTCTAATGAAATTTAATTACATTCTTTATTGTATAGGGTGTGGCTTCTGGTCATAAGTCTAGGAAGATTCAACATTGTAGACCCTCTAGCATTTCCATTCACGGTGAGAGCCCCATCATATGTATAAGTATCATTTATTTTTTATTCTCCTTATTTTCATAAAAAAATTCAAAAATTATTTCCATGATATTAACAACTAGGCTTTTGTAACTCATAGGAAACACCTAGTGCATAGGAGGCTAGACGTCGAAGTTTTGTATCTTTTTTCATGCAACCATTATATCCATAGGAGGAATTGAAAGAGGTAAGTTTTAGTTTGAATTCTTGATTATATGTTATAAATTTAATATCCTATAAATTATAATGTTATATTTTTAAGTTTTAGATCCATATAACAACCATACTTAAACATATACGTGCCACAATCAACGAGGTTCAAACATCACTGAGGACATATGAGAGGACTCCTGACTATCGCAAGAGGTTGATGCAAGAGGTATATATGCTAAAAGTTTAAAAGTATAAATATTAATTAAAAAAAGGATTTGTATGCATTTAAGTAATTCAATGCTAGATACATAGAATTATATAAATTTAGTAGTCTAACTTTGGGTTTTCCTTTTCGTTTATGTAGGAGGCATCCAATCCACCTAGTTCAACGAAGAGACTACATTTTGGTGATCCACCAACATCATCGGATAGTATAGTTTCCATAGGATGTGTCATGAGTCATTTTGAGATGGTATATGCCACATTTTATATATAAATATTAATATTATACACATTTTTATGGCATGATCAGCCACATTTTGTATATGGATCTATGTATTTTGATATATATTTGCATAATTTATCTATGGATACATGAACTTTGATATATATTTTCATAATTTTTCTATGGATACATGTATTTTGATATATATTTGTGTCACTTATGTGCACTAAAATATACATATTAATTTACTATAGTATTATTCAATTTATTGTGGATCATATGCATTGTTCATGTTTATGGAATATCATTCATTTTGATCATGTTTTTTATATTTGACTCAAATTCAATAATTTGTGAAGAATATTTTAACATATTTTATTATAAAATTTTGATGCAATGTTTAATTTGAAATTATATCATATATTTTTAATTTGAAATGATCTCTGTAATCCCTTAATATGTCTACAATTATCCAAATCCATGGCCAATTTGGTCTTAGGAGCCCATCTTTGGTCTAACGAGATGTTTCAATACACATTGGTCACAAACCTTATAGGGGCTTTATGGTCAAAATAGGGGTATCAATAGGTTATTGTAAATGTCAATATGACTATCCTTTAGAATTCAACATTTCACCAATAGCCACCATGAGCTCTGAGTTACGAGCCTCGAACGATTGACCTCCAAATGTACTTATAGCATCTTCAAGACTCTTTGATATGGGGTGGCTCTAAATGTTGGAGGATCTCTATGGATGAAACAAGGGTCTCACTAGGTTTCATGTTTCACCAATAGCCCTCAAGTTTTTGGCATTGAGCACAGTGCAAGTTTAGTGTTAGTATTAAGCAAAAACATCATTTTTTTAGGTCCTACATTAATTACATTAAGTAAAAACATCCTTGTTTCTTACATTAAATAAACAATTTTAAATTAAAATATCTCAAGTTTTTCATCATTATTACATCAATACACATGAATTACCAAAAATTATAGTGTCAAAAATCATAGTATCAAAAATAAAATAGATTTTTCCTCATTGTGCTCCTTATTTAGTTTTTATCTTCATGCAAAGACTACTCTTCATGATGTACCTACATTCCAATATTAGTAAATAATTGTATTAAACAAGATAATAATTGGTTCACCAAATCATTATGAACAAAAGAACATAAGAAGTAAATATACCTATTCAAGTGTTCTTGTAGGGTCCTCTCTCTTCTTCAAGTTCTCTAACAGGGCTTCATGATCAACATTATTAATAGTAAAAAGTTGGTCTTCCTTGATGCTTCACAAATTCACATTTGTTACTATAATAAGATGTGAATATATGAGAATTATTTTGTACTTCTAATAGTCTTCGAACATGGGAATTCCATTCCTTCTAAGCATGTATATCCACAACCATGTTCTAACAACAACAACTAAACTAGTAGGATATGTGAATCCATCACCATATGTAATTGGTTGTGCAATTTTTTGTGTACCTCTTACACAATGTGCTAACCAATAATCTAATTTATCATCATTCCCCTATGGTGCAACCAATGCAAAGACATTTCCTGGATGAAGAAGATCCGATAGATGGTTATGCTCAACTAAAATTTCCATGTCATCATTTTAGATAGAGGGTATGATAGAAAATGGATTAAGATAATGTGTAGCCCATGTTTCCACCCACTCGCTCAACTCATAGTGATCCCAATCACACTAAAAACATATAGGACAAAAGAAAGCTAGTTGTTGTGTCCAAATGGTCCATGTACTAGAATTGAAGCTCCAAAATGTATACATTTTTTGTGAATACAATCTGATCCATCACCTATGGAGCCTTCCTTAAAAGAAAAAAATAACCTATGTATTGTTGAATCATGACTCCCCCCTTATGATAATGTTTAACTACACCAATCAACAATGCTACAAGCATCACGAAGCTCTATTCTTGAAATCTTCAATTGCTCCTTAACTAGAGCTCTATTCACACATGCCCCTTCTCCATCATGTTCCCCTTTCCCATGGTCGGACTCAAAGAAACTCCAAATATGAGGCACCCCCTCTCTACATGCATCCTACATAACTAATAAAATATGTCAGAATTCTTGAATTGACCTATGTAGTTATATGACCAAATGATATGTCTATCCATAGCAATGTCATGCTCCTATATGAAATTAGAATAATTCTCAAAACACTATTGCATAAACTCATGAGAGTGAGATCTATCATCACTCGTGTAAAAATGGTACTCTCTAATAATCTTCTAATTATCTTTCGCAATATTAGGGGCATGTCTAAATATTATGTGGACAAAAATAGCAATCTAAATGGAGTTGGAATATTGATATTGTGTCTCATTTTGGAGATCCAATGTTTAGTTCTCTACAAAGTCAACAACTAATATGATAGTGCCAATGGGAAAAGTCTCCTTATACATTCTAAATTGTTGATCCAACTACTAAGACCTATAACTATGCCTTGCATACTTGTAGAAAATATGTCTTCAAATCTAAAATAAAACTAGCCACACTAATTTCTTTTACAAAAAATTCACATCTAGATCCCTCACCTCCACTCTTCAATGTGTATTTCACCATTTCATGTACTTTTTTTTTTTTACTATTGTCCTCCCAAGATCTTGTTCACACCCCTCATGGAAACATGTGTCAAACTTGGATAAGCCACCACATTGTGAACACTTCTCATTTAAGCAAGAATTTCTATAAAAGAAACAACCATCAATTCTAAGAAAAATCTAGCAATTCTCTTGATGATTTTGGAAGCCCACTAGCACCACAATTCTATAACATTTTATTACTATGCAAAGTAGAATGGATGGAGCATAATAATTCATGGTGCATAGAAAAATCCACATGATACTTATAAAAAAAAATATTTTGAATCTTAAATGGCACACAATAAAATGGCTTCAAGGATTCAAAAGCCCTTTAAAATATATGAAATCTTCGATGACTCTCTCTAAATCCTTTGAAAAACATAGTTTGACTTATCCCCAAATAATGTTTAGTATGTGGTGTATGGTCTCTAATGCCAATTCTCAACTTCAACATGTCTTTAGCATTGGTGAGACTCTTGAGTGAGTCCCAAAACTATGTAATTTCTTTCTTCACATCATCGATTAGCTTCTTATCAAAATGTGGAAATCTCCCACAAAAATCTCATGTATCATTTTGAAGAGGATCGTCAATTCTCACTCATCTAGTAAGTGCTCTTCTCAAATCAGTATGATTTAGGTTCAAGTCAATACAATTTTGTCTCATATACCTACCCTTTCTCAAATGATGACTTACCAAAGAGGTTGTATTGCCCTTTGAAAAGCTCTCTTATCCTTCTCCTTTCTACTTTTCCCAATGCTATTATGAGAATTGAAAAGATTCTTCACAATAATGGTATTTATTTCCATTTTCTTATTGACATGAATCCTCAATTTGGAAAGCATAGTTCTCATCTTTTGCATCTTTAATAAGTGCATAAAAAGTTGACATTTCTCCACCAATGTCTTGTTGCTGAAAAATAACTTATATAGTCTTGAAGCCCATAACCGAATGGTTCTTCATGATTTTTTTCCTTCCAAATTAATAATAATCATTTCATCAATTTCAATTATCCATTTTGGTGGTCTAGGACCTTCATTTCAATTATAATTAGGAGATATGTAATGTTCTTATGTTGAAATTCTTTAGAATAACTATGGTGGGGGGATAGGGGGGTTGTATCAGTTATCCAAGGTCTAGATGTACAAATAAAACTCTTCAATGCATAGTAGACCCATATCCATAAAACCTCAACACCCATGCATCCATCTGATAAAAAATTACAACTCAATTTTAGATTATAGATCTTTGTTTCAATCTTCCATTTTGCTTGGTGTTCATTCTCTTCATCTCCGATAGTTTGTTAACTCTTCAAGAATTCATACTCTTAAGCCTTCTTGCTTTGCATGCCAACTGCAATCTCTTCTATTTAGCCACTAAATTAAGCAATACCCTAGACTCCTTATCTTCCTTAAGTTCTTGCACATGAAAATATTTTCTTCTAACTAGATATCTCTATAAATAGAGAATTTAGATCTTTTGCTACTTAACCACAATCATCCATTTTAGGGTTAGGTATGATTAGGTAGGATTCAATGAATCTAACCACTTTTCTATCTAGTTCCTCTAGAAACTTCCTCTACAATCTTCCTTTTATTCTCCTCAAAATGGTTTACCTTGAATTATGTGCCACTAGTTCATCATAGCTATCTCCTACATGCTTCACACAATTCAAGAAAACAAAATAATCAACTCAGATTCATCAAATCTTTGATTTAACACAATTTTTTGTCACTCGATATCTATACAGTTCTATCACTCAGCCAACACTGGTTCACTTGACAAACACTAAATTTTGTTGATGCTTGGCACCAACTAAAATTTACTTGACATATACTAACAATCACTTGGCTTGCACTTTTTTTCTTCTTTTCTTGGAACCTCTTGATTTTCACTTGGCTTCTATTGATTTCTACTCGGCTTGCACTGACTGCTTGGCAAGGCTTGATGGACACTTTTCTTACTTAATCTTCTTCTAGTCTTAACTTGAGTAATCATTCATTTTAGACTCTAAGTAGATAAAAAATACACTATAGTATCAATTTCTTACTTGGCATTAGTGTTTCTTTTACATACCAAATAACTCAACCTTTCTCTAGGTGACATCATTATCTCCTCTTTTCAAATTCTCTTTATTAATCAACTAAATTATAGATTTCAAACCAAAAAGAAATGATCTCACTAGTGGATAGTAGGTTTGACATCATTTCCAAAATAATGATTTTTCTATTAAAAGTTCTTCACTTCAAAACAATATCATCTCAACAATCTCCCTCTTTGGCATTGATGGCAAACCAATACCAACAATAATACCAAAAAGAAAATAATATCTTTGAAATTTCTCCCTCTATTAGTATATGTCCTTCCTCTATATAGGGTAATTTAAGCTTTATCAATATTCTTCAATGTATCTCGCTTATATCTCCATCTGTAGGTTATTTTTATCCATCACCCTTTTTGGAGTATCTCTCCCTATTTATGATATTTAGGCACTTATCTTCCTCATTCTTATATATGTCCATCTTTGACAATAATGCCAATGACTTTTCATCTCTGTATGTAGATATAATCAATTCATTTTCTCCCTCTATCACCTTGTAGGTGACAGCATGTCTTATAATTCAGCTTCTTTCATTATTTTATGTAGCTCCTAAAGTAATATCCACTGCATCAAGTCATAAGATACAACATTCAGCTCAGTTGATGCAGGGCACTACTTATGCTTATTAAGTAGCTTTGGATAGGGGTATCACCCCTCGTTTACCTCTAAGATATTCATGTGCATCCTTAGGTAAAGCTTTTGTAAATATATCATCTATTTGTTCTTTTGTATTCACATATTCCATCCTCACTTCTTTTTCTTGAACCAACTCTCTCAAGTAATGATACTTTATTGCAATGTGCTTAGTATTTGTATGTATCACAAGGTTCTTTGATATGTTTATAGCACTTGTGTTATCACAATGAAGTACCACAGGTTCAATGATTTCCTCCTTCATACCTTTTAGTATTTGTTTGATCCATAACACATCTATGCAATTTACTATAGTAGACACATATTCAACTTTAGTAATATATAATTTTGTTTCTCACTAGTCCAAGTGACCAATCTCTTTCCTAAGAAAAATGCTCCATCGTTTGTACTCTTTCTGTCATCAATATTTCCAGACCAATCAACATTTGTATAGGCTCTTAACTCAAATTTTTTATTTTTATTATACTATATACCATAGTCATATGTTCCTTTTAGATATCTCATAATTCACTTAAAAACCATCAAATGATTCTCCTTAGGATTTGGAAAAAATCATGCAACAATCCCAATAGCTAATGCAATGTCAAATTTTCTATGTACTACATATTGAAAATTCTCAATCATAGACTTGTACAATGTTTGATTCACATCAATAGAATCATCATTCTTTGATATTTTGTGTCCTATCACCATAGGAGTGCTAACTAGATTTGAATCCTCCAATCCAAAAAATTTCAATATTTCTTTCACATATTTAGACTGGGTGATGTATATATCATATTTCATCTGATATACTTGCAAACCAAAAAAGAACTTGATCTCTCCAAACATAGATGTTTCAAATTATTTCTTCATTTCATTTGCAAATGCCTTACATAATGCATCTTGACCTCCAAATATGATATCATCAACAAAAATTTCAGCTAGTAAAATACCTTTACCTCTTTTTATCTACAAGTATAGATTATTGTTATCATCAGTCTTCTCAAAACCAATGTTCACAACATAATTGTGAATCCTTTCATACCATGCTCTTGGGGCTTTCTTTAAACCATATAAATATTTGTGTGGACTACATACCATGTTCTTTCATTTGAATCAAAAAATCCATTAATTTTTTCTATGCAAAACACTTCTTCTAATGCATCATTCAAAAAGGTTGACTTCACATCCATTTGATAAACTTTGAAACCTTTGTATGTAAAGTAAGCAAGTAGAGTTCTCACTCCTTTGAATCTTGCAACTAGGGAAAATGTATCTCCATAGTAAATCCCTTCTTCTTGTGCATACCCCTTGCAAACTAATCTTGCCTTATTTCTTGTGACTTCATCATTCTCATCTAACTTATTTTTGTACACCCACTTAGTTCCAATCATATTCTTGTCTTTTGGTCTGGGTACTAGAGTCCATGTTTTTCTCTTCTCAATTTGATCAATCTCTTCTTTCATGGCTTTACTCTAGTCATCATTCTCTAGGGTATCTTTCACTATCTTGGGCTCATGCATACTCAACAAACATGTATCACTTCTCAACCTAATTCTTGTCATTGGTCTAACTTTGTTATCTCCAATATTTTTTTTAGTAGGGTGATGTCTTTTGACATACTTTGACAATCTTGGTTCTACTCTTCTTTCTTCAATAGGTTTCTAAACTTCAAAATAACTATGTACTTCTCTATCAAGTAGTTTGGCATTTCTTTCATGTACACTAATCTTAGAATGAAAATGCACCTCAGTTTCTATTTGCAACTCAACTCTTGAAGGAAACTTGGTTCTTGAATGCAACTCGACATTCATTGTATGTGACTCAGCAACCACTAAACTTGTTATTGATTTATGACTTGGCTTACAACACCTTCATCAATAGGAATACCTTCATCAAAGTATGTAAAGGATTTTTACTCTTCAGGTTCCTTCATAGGTTTAGCTTCATGTACCTCTATGTATTCATCAAACTTCACATTTTCACTTTCCACAACTTTGTTAGTGGTAGTATTCGAACACTTATAAGCTTTATTTCTTGTAGAATACAATGAATATGCCTTCTCACTTTTAGCATCTAATTTACCATTCTTGAAATCCTTAAGAATATAGCACTGCCTTCCAAACACCTTAAAATATTTTACATTGGGTGAGTATCCATACCATAGTTCAAAAAGTGTTGAATGAGTACCTTTCTTGACTTGTACATGGTTCAAGATATAGACAATTGTACTTATAGATTCTCTCTAGTATTTCAAAGAAACATTCTTCTCCATCATGAGTATTCTAGCATAGTCCAATATAGATCTATTACTCCTTTCAACAATCCCATTTTCTGGAGGGGTCCTAGGTGCAAAAGTCTATCTCTTGATTCCTCTATTATTATAGAACATCTCAAACTCATTTGATGTAAATTCTTCACCTTTGTCAGATCTCAAACATTTCAAGCTTTTTTTTATCTCCTTTTCAATTCTGGCTAAGTACCATATAAAAATTTGGAAAGCATCATATTTTTGTTTCAAAAACATGACTGTCATCATCCAAGAATAATTATCAATAAATAGGATAATGTACTTTTCACCTTTGTAGCTTTGCACATCAATTGGTCCACATAAATTAGTATGAACTAATTTTAGAATTTCTTTAGAGGTGTGATTCTTTTAAAACTAGACATTGTCATCTTTCCTAACTAAAATTGTTTTCAAATCATATTTTCAAGTTTCTTTAGTTTAGGAAAACCTTTGACTCTTTTCATGTTACCGATACTCACTAAGTTATCAAAATTAACATGACATAACCTCTTGTACCATAGCCACACATCATCAAATTCTATAACAAGATAAGTAGCATCATTCATGTCAATATAAAATAGATTACCTTTAGTCTAATCACCTTTTCCAATTAGTTTCCCATCAATGTCATAGATCTTTTCTATCTTGTTCTCAAACTCAACTTTGCAACCTAAACTATTCAATTATGAAACACTCAACAAGTTATAGTTATGTCTTTCTCCATAATAAGAATTGTCACACATAATCTTTTCTTTGAGTTTGATTGATCCTTTTCCTTTTATCAGATAGAGAGCATCATTACCAAACCTTACACTATTTCCATAGTAACAATCAAGGGTAAAGAACTTACTTTTATCTCTAGTCATGTGATGTGAACACTTTTTGTCAATGATCCATCTATCAATCTTGTTCACATAAGATACTAGTGCATTTTCCTCATACTCAATAGAATCATCCTTCATTGCAACATACATGACTTCATCATCATGGTCATCAAATCCATTTTTGGTTTCCTCTTCAACAATGTAGCAAGACTTATTTCCTTTATCTTTATAATCTTTGTTGTCCACATATCTTTTTCTTCTATATTTGTATCCACTTCTATTGTTCTTATTCTCTAGACATCTAATAGTAATATGACCAACCTCATTACAATTAAAGGACATGATAGGTAGCTTACGTTTGAATTTTCCTTTGCCTTTGTGAAATCTCCTTGCCAACAATGCTTCAAGTTGTTCTACATCTTCCTCATTTGTATCACTGTCACTAGACATATATTTGACCATTTTTATTTTTCTCTTTAGGTTCCTTTAATGATAGTTTAGCTTTGAAACAAGATTCAACACTTTTAGTTTTTAAATTATCAAAATTAGAGGGTTCAAAGGTAGTGATCCTACCCACTAAACCTTAAAGGGACAAATTAGTACTAGGTATACATCTTAGTTCTTGTATGGAAGAAACTCTAATAGCATAGATAGGCATTTGTATTATCAATACTTTTCTCATTACAATATCATCATCAATGATACCATTAGCTTGTCTAATAGCATTAACATCTTTAATTCTAGAGCAATATTGAACAATGTTCTCACCTTCTTACATTCTCATGTCATCGAACTTCCCTCTTAGGCTTTCAAATTTGGCTCTCAAAACATTTTTATCTCCTCCATAAATTATGTCTAAAGCACCCCACATCTTCTTTGTACTATCACAATCCTTTATGTCATTGACATCAGGGTAACTTAGGGCAAAGGCAATCTCCAACATTGTCTGATTATGTTCTTTCTTATTTTTCATATCATCAACAGTTAGGGCTCTAACAGAATCAACATGCTCAATGGTGATTATAGATTTTGCATGGTCTCCAAGACCTCCTAGGTGTATCTTAATCAAAATTTTCCATGAAGGAATATTTTCCTTGTTAAGCTTGGGTACCTCTCTCTTAGACATCTATTATCTTTTGCTTTCAACACTTCCAAACTAATCCTCTCAAGCACTATGAATCTGATACCAATTGCTAGAATTATTTAGAATAATTGAGAGGGTGGGGGAAACAATTACCCAAGGTCTAGATGTACAAATAAAAATTTTCAATTCTTAATAGACCCATTTCCATAAAACCTCAGCATCCATGCATCCATTAGATCATACAATACTTAAACTTTGTAGGTTATTGTCCTAGCTAAAAATAATTTTACAGAAATGTAAACATGAAATACCATAAGAACATTCACACAATTTGACACAAGGATTTAATATGGAAATCCAATTTGGGAAAACCCACCAATAACATGCTACTATTCTCACTCTTCTGAAGTGATGAACTATGAAAGGCCAACCATGTTAAAGGTTACAATACACACTATTAAATGTGACCTGGTTAAAGGATTTCAATCACTCTGTTAGGAGTGAGCCTCATTAGAGAACTTTATGTGAGGCCTCGCCACGATCCATCATAACACATCTGATACATTTTTATTTTGATACATTATGACTCGATATATCAAGATAGTGTTTAATGGTCTAGACATTATTATGTTATTTTATGTCATGTGATGCTTTATTTTAAAATACTTAATCATGTTAATTGATATTTTAAAAACACGTATAATAATGATGTAGTACAATAAATGAATGCAGGATTAGGAATATGGTTAATACTTTAATTATGCAATTTTTTAATGGTAAAATGTATGGGCAGAAATGAGATAACAGTTATTTAAAAAAAAGATTGATGTTTTGAATAATGTGATTATCTAGATGAGTTTTAACTATATATATGTGATTTTTCTTGAGCTACTAATGTGTGAATTCAGTGTGTAGGATTATTAGCCAAGAAATCTAATGAAGAACCAGTAATTGACCCTATGTACAATCTAAAAAATCGAGGGTTGAGTCTAATGAAAGATGTAGACCCCGTTGTTTCATATTTTATTTGTATCATAATTTGAATGTGTGTATCATTCTATAATCATAAAGTGAATTAATTGACTTAATGAATTAAGTTGGTAAGTGTGGGGTTAGTTAATTGTTAAATTATTTAGTTTTTTCTTTGGAAGTGTAGGTTAGTAATTATTGATTATTTTATTTTAGCGTCTTTCATACATATATATATATATATATATATATATATATATATATATATATATATATATATATAATTTTATATTTATTAATTAAAGAGGGTGTTGAGTAATATAAGGTATTTTATGATTTATAACATACTTTATGTTATTTAATATATAATATTTTATATATAATTTGAATTACATACAATATATCATTTTATATATTCCAACTTATTATAGTTATGCAAGAACATTGTGATTTCATTATATGTGTATCTTATCACAATCTTACCATTTGGATTAGTTAAAACATTAAACAATGAATCATTTTAACTTGATGCATTTATGGCTTATCAAACTTACTAAAGAATTTCTTTACAAATGACATGTGAATTATAGTGAAATGTTAAATTGAATTTGATGAAATGTTTAAACCTAGATATTGAAAATGAAAACCCCCGCCCCCAACGTGCATTAGCCTCATCGTCAAACTATCACTTAGATTGAAATGTGTTAACTAGAAACATTTAACCTAAACACATTGTAACCTAGTCAAACAACTTCAAAACCTATAAACATTGCTTGATCATTAACATAATTGTTCCTCATTAAAGATTTGTGTGTGTACAACATAGTCAGACCTTTAAAAAATAAAGTAAAATTTCATGTGTTTTTGCCCTGTTATTTTGGGCATGACACTTTAGACCATTCCATTAGAATGTCACCTAGTTAAAGGTTTTAAAAATTATTGTTAGCTCAACCTTAATCCAAAGAATTTTATCCAAACTGGTACATTTATTAGAAAGTAACAGTAGGACTTGATCTGATAAAAACTTACAACCCAATTATAGATTACAGATCTCTATTTCAAAGATGCATTTTGTTTGGCATTCATTTGTTGGAAATATAGATGGATTAATTGAGAAGGGGAGTGAATTAGTTACCAGAAAAATATTTCAGCTCCCTTGGATGTTAACATTAAAACTAATTTTTGTTGTCATTTGGTAAACACACAAAAAATGTTGTAATTGGATAAAAGTAGTGTGATTTACTTATTACTAATCTTAAACATTTACAGTGACTAAATTGCAAGCATAAATGAAATAAAATGAACACATGAGATACCAAGATTTAACATGGAAACCCAATATGAGAAAAACTACCAATGTAACTAGTTACTAATTTTCACTCTTCTAAAGTGAGCCTTGTTAGGAGTCAACCTGGTTAAAGGTTACAAAACACACTATTAGGTGTGACCTTGTTAGAAGATTTAATCACCCTATTAGGAGTGACCTTGCAAGAGGTCTTAAAAAATTCAATAGAACTATCACCTTGTTAGAGGATTTACAACTAGCTATTAAACCAACTCTGTTAAGAGATTTTGGAATCACTGTTACAATGGTAAGAAAGTAATAATGAAATGACCTAAATGAGATGCAACTGAATTTTTGATTATAGATCTCTATTCTACTTCATGCTAGATCCTTCCTAATCAAATATTCCTTTGTTGCTCCACAAGGATATCTGACCATCCTTCAAGTTCACTCACACTTGCATACTCTCACACACTCTTTAGAATCTCAACTTGACCTTATATTTATACCATTCAGATTATCAAGTTGGCCCAATCACAGATTACAATGACCAATAATCATTACCACAATCGACTAGAATCAATACTTGAAATAATTGAACTTCATATCCCCAAATCAAAAAAATCCTTCATTGGTTGACTCTACTCAGTAAATATTGATCCTGAAATGATTTCATGTGTTAATCAATAGAAGCTTGGTTAACACTATGAACTTGCATGATCCTTTGGCAACCGAATGAAGTTGGTGACCACTAACTCTAACCAACTTTCCTTTGTTAACCATGAGAACTTGGTTAACACTACGTTCTACCATAATTTCCTTCAACACTTGAGTGAGCTCGCTAGACACTGAATTCACAAAGTAATCTCCAAGAATGCTCGGTAGACAAGGAAAATTGCCTTATTGACCAAGTGAGCTTGGTAAGGACTGACTGCCAACTTATATGACATTTGTGTAACATCAAATACAATACACAATTAGACAATTGTATTAAAAAAATCTCCCTCTTTGGCAGTAATGGCAACACAATATGTCATAGTACAATAAAATTTGAAAAGAAGTCTTTTTTTGATAGAAAATTTCTCCCTCTTAGATTTTATACTACAAACTTCTCTTATCTAGTAATCTTCCTCTATGAAAGAATTACATAGCTTCTTCTCCAAAAAAATTTTAGAAAGATGTGACACTAAACTCTCCCTCTTTGACAATGCATGCCAAAGACAACACACATCAAATGAGTATCAATGTACCTTGAGTACTGATTCATATGCAATGTTCCCTTGACTATGCTGCATCAATTGATAGATCTTCAACTTGGTTCCTATTGATGCATCACTAAGACTTTATTTTAGTAGGCTTTAGATAGGAGAATGACCCCTAGCTTACCTCTTAGATACAAGAATGCATCCTTAGGTAATGGTTTGGTAAATATGTTTGCAATCTATTATTTTGTATGGACATATTCCAATTTGATTTTTTTTATCTTGCACTAATTCTCTGACAAAATGATATTTTATAGCAATATGCTTGGTTTTGGAATGCATCACTGGATTCTTTGATATGTTAATTGTATTTTTATTATCACAAAACATAACAGCTAGTTCTTTGATCTCAACCTTCATCCCTTCCAACAACTATTTAAACCAAACAATATTAGAACTATTCACTACTACTACAACATATTCTACTTCTATTGTGGATCGGGATGTGCAATTTTTCTTTTTTCTTGTCCAAGATACCAACCTTTTTCTAAGAAAGAATGCTCTACCACTTTTACTCTTTCTATCATCAATATTTCATTCCCAATCAGCATTAGTAAATACTTTTAAGTTTGGACTTCCTCCAAGTTTATACCATAAGCCGTAATCTTTAGTACCTTTCAAGTATCTCAAGATTCTTTTGATTGCCATCATATGATTTTCTCTAGGTTTTGCCAAGAATCTTGCCACTATACCAACTGCAAGAGCAATATCAGTCCTTGTATAAAATACACACTATAATTTTCCAATCATTGATCTATATAAGGTTTGATCTACCTCATTTGAATCATCATCTTTGGTAAGCTTTAATCCAGTATACATGGGGGTTCCAACTAGTTTTGAATCTTTCATAGCAAACTTCTTGAGTATCTCCTTGATATACTTAGACTGAGTGATATAAATATCATTATTCCTCTATTGTATCTAAAGACCAAAAAAGAACTTAATCTTACCAAACATATACATTTCAAACTCTTTGTTCATTTGTTCTAAAAATTCTTTGCATAGATCATCATTCCCTATAAATAAAGTATCATCCACAAATATTTATGCCAAAACAATCTTGTTATCTAGTCCTTCCTTAATGTAAAAACTACTATTATCATTAGTTCTTTGGAAACTAATTTGTATAAGGTAGTTGTGCAACCTTTCATACCATGCTCTAGGGGCTCACTTCAAACCATACAATGCTTTGTGTAATTTGTAGACCATGTCCCTTTTGTCTAGATCAACAAAACCATATGGTTGTTCAATGTAGACTTCTTCATCAAGAATACCATTGGAAAATGTAGATTTGACATCCATCTGATATACTTTAAATGATTTATGTGCTACATATGCAAGTAAGGTGGGCATATGCACTGAGTTGTGGTGCCAAAAAGATGACAAGGTTTTTTTTTTTCTAATTTTCAATAGCGGGTATGCGCTATAGCACGTACGTGCTATTTTGATATCCAAAAAGTTATATGATGGGCTGCAGACCTGCGGCCCATCATTTTTATTTTTTCTTTTTGGCTCTCCAATAGCGTGTACGTGGGTTTGATAGCAAAAATTCACCACCATTTGTCAAAATGCCTCCTCACCGACGAAATCCAAGACAACGAGCACACCGACGATGATGAGGTAAGTGATATAAACTTAACTTTGCATTGTTTAATATGTTTTCCATATTGTTTTGTTGGTTTTTGATATTCTTTTGTAGGGTTTTTACAAATTTCATTTAGATTTGTTTATTTAGTTGGATTTCAATTGATTTTTTATCAAGAAATGTCCATAATCAACCGGAAAATCCACAAAACCCTCAAGAACCTCAAAATCAAAACTCTGTTGAGATAATGGGTGTTGCACACATTGCATAATATTGTTATTTTATTATTTTATTTTATTATGTAATGTTGTGCCTAGATGGACGTGCAACATGTAAAGATTCCCATGGAATATTCTTGATGAGTTGTATTGTAACATTGTGAAAATATTTCATGTAATTATTTAATATTGGGGGAAAAGAATTAAATGCCCAATATTAAATGTGGGGTTAGTGGGTTAGGTAGCACATGGTTTTAGCACATGGTTTATGTAATACCACTTGGTTGTTTTGTGGGACTTGCTACTATATAAGCAGCCACAAGGGTAGTTGTTGTAGAGAGGTGAGAGAGTGACAAAGAGAAGGCAAAAGGCAAGAGTCAAGCGGAACAAGGCTTGACAAGTTAGCCAAGGGAGCATTTGTGAAAGTTGAAAGCATGGCATGGGATGTGTGGATTCATGCTTGTTCACATAGTTTACTCGGTTGTGGCTATGGCCATGAAGGCTTCCATGGTTGTATGGCAATGGTATTTTTTGCTAAATAATACAAGTTGATGGATGCTTTTGGAGGCTGGGTTTTTCCCTCAATGAGGGTTTTCCAGGGTATATCTTGTGTCACATTTTGTGGGTATGTTGTCTTTTCTCTTGCATGTGGATTTTAATTTCGTATTTATTTCAGATCTATTATGGGTTATGTGGAAACGGTTATATTCTTTATTGCCAAGTTTCCTTACAAGTGGTATCAAAGCTATGGTTTTATTATTGTAACCCTAGATTGAATCCATGGGAATGCATGAGAGGATAAAAGAAAGGGCAAAATATATGAATGATTTATTGCAGATCTTAGGGTTTTGGGTTTGCTGTTATGATGGGATGTTAAAAGATTTGGGCATGTGAAATTGTTGGACAAAAAGATTTTTCGGATGTTTCATTTAAAATGAGGGTTTTGGGGGGTAGCATGCAAAAATGACCTCCTAGGTAAAAACAGACCTCACCATTGGATCCGGGTCAACATTTCCATAAAATTTGATATATAATATGCTCTAATTTGGCCATGTTCAAAGGAAATGAAAGAGTTTTTTGGTTTCAGCCCATGATGGCCGTCAAATTTAATCCCGTCGGAATTTTCGTCACTGAAAAAAATAAAAAATGAAAAATCGTACTGAAAATGGTAAAAAGACTGTCTTAGTAAAACGGCCATAACTTTCTCTCAAAATATCGGATTTCAGAGTTCTTACAGGCGTTGGAAAGCTAATTCAGAGCACTACAACATGGTATAGGTTTGGTTCTATGATTTTGAAATTTTGTTAAGTTTTAAGAGCCCTAAAGTCAGATGTTGTTTATTTTGAGCATGGATTAGGGCATAACTTGGGCATACGGAGTCAGATTTTGGACTTCAAGTAGTCAACGGAAAGCTCTTAGAGAGCTCTACACATTGGTTCAGATTTGGTGCAGGTTTGGCATAATTTATTTGTTGATATATTTATCTGAACAATTTATAAGTATATTTTTTACTATGGTAACTTGGGAGTTTATGGCATTGGAGATTTAAGATTTTATGTCATTGTATACTCAAGTTTGGTCTCATGATGATATGGTTATCAATGTTTGGTTTGGATATGCATGATGACTTGTTGGATCTACAAGTTGTGCAGTGTTGTAAGTGGTCTATACTTACAGGTTGCATTTATAGCTTGGTTATGGGTTGTCTTTGCCCATTGATCTTTCATTATTGATGCATATTCAGATTGGTGGCTTGGATTTGGGTTGTCTATGCCCTAAGTCACATGATTTTATGATTTACTATTTTCTTCATGTAGAAGGGATGAGATGTTGTTACCAGGTACAGTCATGGTGGAAGATTGTGGTTGACTATGCTAACAGGTTGGACACTTTGAGAGCCAGATGCTCGGTTCATGGAGGTGATCATGGTGCCATGGATTTTGGGATGACATGATTGGATATATAGGTACATCCTTGATGTTCATTAGCTTGGATTTCTGATTCAGTTATGGTGGTATATCTTCTTGGTTGAGGATCATGATTAATTGGTTTCTTTTGAGGAGCTCATGATGTGCACTTTAAGTTCTTTGATGGTTTGATGCCTTGGTTGATTCTCATGTTTAGAGGATGGATTTGTTCATCATATGTCATGGATAGCTTGGATACACGGTTCAGTGGGAGCTTGTGACAGTGATGGGGTGACAATGCAGGATTAGTTCTTGGTTTGGTTTATATCTTCTTGGTTTGGAGAGGATGGATTTTATGATGCCATAGGTGACTTGGTACCACAGTTGAGTGGGAGTTGTTGGCATTGATATATTTATTGAGTGTTTGCAGATGTTGGAGGTTTGTCTTAGATCCTGTTGCTGCAGAAGCATCTTTGACATTTGCATGGTGCACTTGTTATCTTCATGGTGTGTGAAAATGGATAGATCTTGAGGACTCATGGAGTTCTTGTTTTTCTTCATGGTGTGTGGAGATGGTTACATCTTGAGGACTCACAGGGTTCTTGGCAAAGGTGTGGTTTATGCTTTTTTATTTGGCATGTTATCTTTGGTGTGAGGATGGTTTTATTATTATGTCATGGTATACTCTTGATACGTGTTTAGAGTTGTGACATGTTATGATGTGTTCATATGGAGCATGTTATCTCTTTGGTTGAGATGGTAAGATCATGTTGTCATGTTTATGTTCCTGAGGCCATGGTTGGAACTTTGACATTGACCTTGGTTTAGTTTCTTGGTATTGAGTACACTAATCATAAGCTAGATACTTCATGATATTGCTATGTTGCATTTGGAGTTGGCATGGATTGATTGGTTACAGGTGCTCATGGATACTTAGAGACGATGGTGATGCTGATTTCTCTTGGATTAGAGAAGTATTTGTTGGGATGGTTGATGGTTTCAGTAGGAAGTCCGAGGGGTAGTCACCTGATATGGACTTGAGAGGAGATTTTTCTTAGATGAGTCTTGGTTGGAGACTTGGGTATCTTGATGAGCATTCTCATTCCCCACTCTTGGTCTACTCGGTGGTTTGCTACTTGAGAGGTATAGCCCATTGTTTCTCTCAGTTGCATTATTTTTATGCTTGTCTTTCATGGATATGGATCTTGAGCTATGGTACATGAGTTAGTTCTGGAGGGTTCATTTGAGAGATGGTTTAGCATTGGTTATCTCCATGTGCATATGTTGTTATGCTGGTTTAGTTTGGGAGATGGTTTTATATTGGGCATATTCCTTGGATTAGGAATGGTTTATTGAGTTTGATCTTCTTGTGAGAGGCTTACATCCATGATGAGTTATATGGTATGGTTTGGGTGTTGTTGAGGCTTCTTGTTGGGGTTTTATGAAAGAGATCATACTTGCACATTTTACATCTAGAGGTGTGTGTAGAAGGACATGATACAGGTTTGATTTGCATCGTTTCTCTGGTATTGGTTATCTTCTTGGATGTTCAGTTTTACCTACATTGGATTTGAGATTGGTTAGAGATTTTGATCACTGGTTTGTGCTTATGTATGTCATGTGAGAGATGACATGGTTATTTCTTTATCTCTTTCCTCTGTTGGTTGTGGTGAACTTGGGAGAGCATTGGAGACTTGTTATGAGAGTTGTTCTTGCAGGATATCAATTTATGTATTGTGGCTGTCCTTGATACTACATGGATTCACTTCTTTAAGATGTGTTGAGTGGATTGGTTATAGATTTGACATTATATTTTGCAGTGGGAGCTTCTTAGTATATATGTGGTAGGTATTGTTCTTGAAGCTTGTGATTGCAGGTGATAGATTGGATATGTCGGTGATATGAGATTCACTTGTTATACCTTTGAGGTATGGATAGTTGGATGGGTTTGGCACTTGCTGTGGGTGCTATTTCAGCTATGGATATTTTGACAACTACGGATACATGTGATTACCTTTGGATCAGGTTATTGTGCTTGGAATTTCAGTTGGTACAGGATTTTATGATCTTCTAATGTGACAGGTTGGGTGGTTTTCTCTTTGGATGGCTTCTATGTATGTCCAGTGGGAGTGGCATAATAGGAGGTGAGATCATTCATGTTTGAGATGCTGGATACTTTGATTTTGTTGCGGGTACCAGGATGGAGCACTTGGTTTATTTTGAACCATGATGGTGGATGTGCTACGAGGGATTGTTCCCTTGTTCATTTATGTGGCTACAGATTGACCCTATGCAATGTATACAACAAGTGGGAGATTGTTGAGATAATGGGTGTTGCACACATTGCATAATATTGTTATTTTATTATTTTATTTTATTATGTAATGTTGTGCCTAGATGGGTGTGCAACATGTAAAGATTCCCATGGAATATTCTTGATGAGTTGTATTGTAACATTGTGAAAATATTTCATGTAATTATTTAATATTGGGGGAAAAGAATTAAATGCCCAATATTAAATGTGGGGTTAGTGGGTTAGGTAGCACATGGTTTTAGCACATGGTTTATGTAATACCACTTGGTTGTTTTGTGGGACTTGCTACTATATAAGCAGCCACAAGGGTAGTTGTTGTAGAGAGGTGAGAGAGTGACAAGGAGAAGACAAAAGGCAAGAGTCAAGTGGGACAAGGCTTGAAAAGTTAGCCAAGGGAGCATTTGTGAAGGTTGAAAGCATGGCATGGGATGTGTGGATTCATGCTTGTTCACATAGTTTGCTCGGTTGTGGCTATGGCCATGAAGGCTTCCATGGTTGTATGGCAATGGTATTTTTTGCTGAATAATACAGGTTGATGGATGCTTTTGGAGGCTGGGTTTTTCCCTCAATGAGGGTTTCCCAAGGTATATCTTGTGTCACATTTTGTGGGTATGTTGTCTTTTCTCTTGCATGTGGATTTTAATTCCGTATTTATTTCAGATCTATTATGGGTTATGTGGAAACGGTTATATTCTTTATTGCCCAGTTTCTTTACAAACTCTCCTCAAGAAGAACAACAAATTCCACAACCTGAACCAATTGCAAGACCTTCGCCAGGCACACAACAAAATATAAGAAATGAAATACAGAGAGGCAAAATTGAATTAGAAAGACTCATTGCTCAGTTGAAAGAATCTGAAAAAACCAATCCAATGAGGGCTCAATTGGCATCATCCCTCGAATCCATTAACACTCAAATAGCCTCAGTTAGTGGTCAGTTAGATATTTGGCAGGCTAAGAGGGATGAACAAAAAAGATTTTATACAAATAAATTGTCATATGAAGATGTTAGAAAAAAAGAAATATCAAAAGGTAGTATATGTGCATTATTTAGAAAACCCGGTGAGCCAAATACTGTTAGAGAGGGTACTAAACATTCCCCATCCATTGGTGTATACATGATGCTATTAGAAATAATTTTTGGGATAGATGGTGGATGGTTTTTGATGCCCCTCCATGCAATAATCACGAGGTCCCCATGTATTTTTTGAAGAAATTATATTGTGAGTTTTTTCTTGGGGAGATCCCCAATTATTTTGATATGTTAGACTCCCAGGGTAGAGGTGGGGGGTCATCATTTGAGAGGCCAGGAGCATGTCGTGACCCTAATGTAGTTAGGGCACCTGTGGTCCATCCACAGCATGAGCATGTGATTATTCCTTCAATTGTGAAGGAACATGTAGAGGCCAACACTCTAGGGACCATTAATGCTTTGACACAGACCCTCATCCATTCCATGAGCCCATTAGTTGAGGGGGAGCCTTCTATGCATCGTGGTCACATGTGCACTTCATGCGGATCCCTATGCACATTTGGCACTCATGTCGGAGATGCTGCGGATGATGGGCTTGTCACCGATGAGTTCTTGAATGAGACATTTGGCATTGACACATAGGTAAATTACTAATTTGATCACATTTCATATGTATAGTGAATGATTAATTAATTAGCATTTATTGGCATTGTTCAAAATTTAGGGTCAAAGTGTTGTTGGGCCTAGCAGCGATCCTCCAAGCCCATTTTTTGTCCCTTCGACAAGTCCTGAGGTATGTATCAATTTAATCATTTTAATTAATACATATATTTATTACATAATCATATTAAGGAATGACAAAAAAAATTATGCATGTGCATCAGTTCTCCACAAGACCGTCAACCTTTACCACAAACACAGAGCAGAGACATCACATGAGCTTCACACAGGTACAGTTTTTTCATGTTAATTTAATTCATTTGATTATATTTATTCCATATTTAATGTTAGATATAACGTGTATTGTATGAGATGTAGCTCATGATGTCGGACACACCTCCTCATTTGTGATAGTTTGTTGATAGTGGAGTGGCCGCAGCTATGGCTAGCTCACAGCCACTGACGGAGGTATGAAAGAATTTTCTTCATTTTAGTTGTTGTTTATAATAGTTAATCTAAAAATTTCTAATGTTATTTATAAGTGATTATATTTATTGAATTGTTGTAGGGTCTTGTCACGCCTGATCGTCTACGAGCATTTGAGGTGGACTTATAGAGTGACTATTTGTTGGCGGTAAGAAAATAATTGATTTTGTGTGTACATACATTTTATTTCAATGTATAATAAATATTGATTCATATCTACTTTCTTTGTATCAGTTGGACCTGGAGAAGAGCCTCAACAAGAGGTCAAGTGAGCGTGTCAGGAGGGCCCCATCATCTCCACTGTCTCCCTCCACACGATGGCAGAGGATGTTGAGAGACTTGTTTCCTTCCCCTCGTGGGAAGGAAAAGATGTAGTTGAGATATTCGATACATATATATATATATATATATATATATATATATATATATATATATATATATATATATATATATATATATATAGAGAGAGAGAGAGAGAGAGAGAGAGAGAGAGAGAGTTGTTTTCTTCCCCATGTATATATATAGGCATCAGAGAGACATATTTGACATACATTTGATGTACATATGACATTCTATATTTGATGTATGATATTTATTTGATGTATGACATTATTGGTTAATATATGATATGTTTGTTCATATACGACATTATTGGTTATCATAATATATTATGTGTTTGTTAATGTATATTACATTATTGGTTATCATTTTATATTATATGTTTGTTCATGTATGACGTTAAATTAGATATGTTCGTATATGACATTAAATTAGATATGTGCATGTATGAAATTAAATTCAATTGCTAGAGAGTTGCCATTATGTCTACCAACTAGTAGATGTTATTTTTTGCTTTATTAGTATTTCTCAAAAACTGCAAAGAAGTTGTTTCTGGTGAATAGTTGTAAACAATTATGATCATCGACTTCATGTACTCATGGATTTGGCTATGAACACTTGTAACTTTCGCTATAAGCATCCATGGCTTTGGCTATGTGCACTAGTGGCTTTGGCTATGAGCATTTATGGCTTTGGTTGTAGGCACAACATAGCCTTGGCTGTAGGTTTTCTTTCTTGCTGCATGTCGAAGTTACCTTCAAGAATATCATTAGTCTAAGATCATTACAATTAAAATACTATGACATAATACCTTGGAAATAATAGTCTTTAACCCATTACTTTATTTGTTAAAACATCATGTAGTATCTACTATAGTGCTTCTACTCAAATATGTTTTCAAAAATACTTACTATGGCAAAGAAATGTCTATGGAAAGCTTTTCAAATAGGATATTGAAGAACTAAATGTGGACAGTCATTAGTACCCATCAATAAGAACACGGACATCTTTCTCAAGCAAGCCATATGACATTAGCTTAATTTATAAATTTCCTTTGCAAGTAACTAGAAGATGCTATGAATCTTAATACAGAGTTAATCACGAACTCATTATTCAATCCAAGAAGCATATATCACCCTAAGCCAATTAACGGACAGGATAAAAATTAATTCAATTTCAACAAAATTTTGAGTATAACAAGCATCTTAGGGATTCTTACAAGAATTAACACGATGTTCACAAGAGCATTACAAGTTCTCGTAATGATATTTCACATATTGTAATCATATTCAATTTTGAATGGCCATTTTTGTTACAAGCATAAATTTTCTTTAAGGTCTTTTAATTCTAGACATGAATTTTATTCTGAAGCTTTTCTATGACAACCCACTCAATGCATATATTGTTGTTCCACATTATGCAAATTTGACTTTCATTGGTTGATTTGGGTCTAGACATGACCTTATTCACTACCTTTTGTATATATTATTTTTTTGTAGTGAGGTTCTAGCTTTAATGAATGTATTAATCATCGAAGTTGTGAACCTTGGTCGAGATCCTTACAAATATATTTTCAAATTGGACCTCAAATAGTTTTCTCAATCACCCCCTATACATAGATACTGAAATTGTAGTTAATTACAAAATTAATACTGAATTAACACAAGTTTAATTGAGAAGTATTATGTACCTCAATAGGCTAGATTATTATTGACCGAGAAGCTTTATCTTAGAGCAGTTTGTTTCCTAAATATTTAGCGCAATGACACTCCTATGGAATGTGGAATTAGGTATGCTAGCTAAGGAACGTTCTTTAAAAGGCAGAGGAAACTCAAGACTCACATGTTTCCAATCAATATAAATGTTTAAATTGCTTCTCTAATTTTTTCTATTTATGATCTTCTTAAAACTTAACTTTCTAAATGCATTGATGGGGAAATAAAGATCTTCTAGGAACTAAAGGCTAATCATGTTTAGTACTTACAATTCTTTGTTTTTATCTAATAATTTTAAAAAGATTGTACAAGTGTTTTCAAAGAGAAACACTTGTCACTAACATCATAAGAAGGAATATCCAAGGAGAATTACCACTGATCCCCCACCACCAAATTCAAGAGAAAACAAAAATCCACTACTAAAGAGATAGTAACAACGATCATCCCTAGTCTCTCCCTTATCACAAAATGATTACCATCAAAATTTTCATTTCCAATTGTGTCATGTGTGTTGAAGCGATAGTAACATTTTCACTCTCTTACCTAATTTCTCCCATTTATGAAACTCCTAGGGAAGGGCAAGGCTTAATACTTCGAAATACAATGAGTTCCATTTTTTCCCATATTGATAATCGTTGACTTAAAGTATAGTCAAAGTATTGACAGCCCATAGGAACTCAACCTTTGAACATCCCATCTATAAATGACCTCATAAAGAAAGTTCAATAAACCCGCATGAAATAGTGAAACAAAAGTTGCATACTTGTGAAGATGATCAGACTGCAGGTGATCAATATGTCTCAAATCTATATTCAGTTCTTTTACTGTGCATATAAATGGTTTTTTATATAAAAGACTTATATCCACCAGATAAATAATCATTTTCTTACTATGCTATCCTTATCCTTGGCTGATCTTTGGTCTCTACAACACGGTCCTGTAGGAACTGGAATCTCATCCATATCTCGCACGAGCTCCGAGATATGCCCCATCAAAGATTGTAGCCCTGTGGCATTTAGTGACCCTTAGGAACATTCTGGTTGAGCGTGCCTGAGAAAGTTTGAGCACTGAAGGGGACAAGATGAGGTTGGGGATAGGGTTTACCCGGCCACCCAGAGCTAATGGAGTAGATAGTTTGATACCACGACAAAAGATGAGAGAGATTTGGTAGTTGGCAACTTTGTACTGGCCAACACTACAAGTTTCAACATCACCCGAGATGGCATTGTAGAATGAAAATGGAATACGATCTCCAAAAAGTGAGAGAGGTTATTTTAGGTCTTTATAACACGGTCCTGTAGGAATTGGAATCTCATCCATATCTCGCACGAGCTCTGAGATATGCCCCGTCAAAGATTGCAGCCCGGTGGGATTTAGTGACCCTTAGGGACATTCTGGTTCAGCGTGCCTAAGAATGTTCAAGCACTGAAGGGGACAAGATGAGGTTGGGGATAGGATTTACCCAGCCACTTGAAGCTAATGGAGCAGACATTTTGATCCCACGATGAAAGATGAGAGAGATTTGGCAGTTGGCAACTTTGTACTGGCCAACACTGCAAGTTTTAGCTTCACCCGAGATGGCGTTATAGAATGAAAATGGAATGCAATCTCCAAAAATTGAGAGAGGTTATTGTAGGTCTCTGTAACACGGTCTTGTAGGAATTGGAATCTCATCCATATCTCACACGAGCTTTGAGATATGCCCCGTCAAAGATTGCAGCCCTGTGGCATTTAGTGACCCTTAGGGACATTCCAGTTTAGTGTGCCTGAGAACGTTCAAGCACTTAAGGGGACAAGAAAAGGTTGGGGATAGGGTTTACCTGGCCACCCAGAGCTAATGGAGTAGACAGTTTGATCCCACGACGAAAGATGAGAGAGATTTGGTAGTTGGCAACTTTGTACTAGCCAACACTACAAGTTTCAACATCACCTGAGATGACATTGTAGAATGAAAATGGAATGCAATATCCAAAAAGTGAGAGAGGTTATTGTAGGCCTCTGCAACACAGTCTTGTATGAGCTAGAATCTCATCCATATCTCACAGGAGCTCCAAGATATGCCCCGTCAAAGATTGCAGCCCTGTGGGATTTAGTGACCCTTAGGGATATTCTGGTTCAGCGTGCCTGAGAACGTTTGAGAACTAAAGGGGACAAGATGAGGTTGGGGATAGGGTTTACCTGGCCACCCAAAGCTAATGGAGCAGACAGTTTGATCCCATGACGAAAGATGAGAGAGATTTGGCAGTTGGCAACTTTGTACTAGCCAACACTACAAGTTTCAACATCACCCGAGATGGCATTGTAGAATGAAAACAAAATGTGATCTCCAAAAAGTGAGAGAGGTTATTGTAGGTCTTTGCAACATGGTCCTATAGTAATTGGAATCTCATCCATAACTTGCACGAGCTCCGAGATATACCCCATCAAATATTGTTGCCCTGTGGCATTTAGTGACCCTTAGGGACATTCTGATTCAGTGTGCCTGAGAACATTTGAGAATTGAAGGGGACAAGATGAGGTTGGGGATAGGGTTTACCTAGCCACCTAGAGCTAATGGAGCATATAGTTTGATCCCACAATGAAAGATTAGAGAGATTTGGCAGTTGGCAACTTTGTACTGGCCAACACTGCAAGTTTCAACATCACTCGAGATGGCGTTTTAGAATGAAAATGGAATATGATCTCCAAAAAGTGAGAGAGGTTATTTTAGGTCTCTACAACAAGGTCTTGTAAGAACTATAATCTTATCCATATATTGCATGAGCTCTGAGATATGCCCCGTCAAAGATTGCAGCCCTATGGCATTTAGTGACCCTTAGGGACATTCTGATTTAGCGTGCCTGAGAATGTTCAAGAACTAAAGGGGACAAGATGAGGTTGGGGATAGGGTTTACCCAGCCACTCGGAGCTAATGGAGTAGACAGTTTGATCCCATGACGAAAGATGAGAGAGATTTGGCAGTTGGCAACTTTGTATTGGCCAACACTACAAGTTTCAACATCACCCGAGATGGCATTGTAGAATGAAAATAGAATGCGATCTCCAAAAAGTGAGAGAGGTTATTGTAGGTCTCTAGAACACGGTCCTGTAGGAATTGGAATCTCATCCATATCTATCACGAGCTCCGAGATATACCCCATCAAAGATTGCAGCCCTGTGGCATTTAGTGACCCTTAGTGACATTTCGGTTCAGCATGCCTGAAAATGTTCAAGCACTGAAGGGGACAAGATGAGGTTGGGGATAGGGTTTACCTAGCCACCTGGAGATGGAGTAGACAGTTTGATCCCACAATGAAAGATGAGAGAGATTTGGCAGTTGGCAACTTTGTACTCGCTAACACTGCAAGCTTCAACATCACCCGAGATGGTGTTGTAGAATGAAAATAGAATGCGATCTCCAAAAAGTGAGAGAGATTATTGTAGGTCTTTGCAACATGGTCTTGTAGGAATTGGAATCTCATCCATATCTCGCACGAGCTCTGAGATATGCCCCGTCAAAGATTGCAGCCCTATGGGATTTAGTGACCCTTACGGACATTTTGGTTCAGCGTGCCTGAGAACGTTCGAGCACTGAAGGGGACAAGAAAAGGTTGGGGATAGGTTCTACCTAGCCACTCGAAGCTAATGGAGTAGACAGTTTGATCCCACAATGAAAGATGAGAGAGATTTGGCAGTTGGCAACTTTGTACTGGCCAACACTGCAAGTTTTAGCATCACCCGAGATGGTGTTGTAGAATGAAAATGGAATGCGATCTCCAAAAAGTGAGAGAGGTTATTGTAGGTCTCTACAATATGGTCTTGTAGGAACTAGAATCTCATCCATATCTTGCACAAGCTCCAAGATATGCCCCGTCAAAGATTGCAGCCCTGTGGCATTTAGTGACCCTTAGGGACATTCCGGTTCAGCGTGCCTAAGAATGTTTCAGCATTGAAGGGGACAAGATGAGGTTGGGGATAGGGTTTACCTAGCCACTTGGAGCTAATGGAGTAGACATTTTGATCCCACGATGAAAGATGAGAGAGATTTAACAGTTGGCAACTTTGTACTGGCCAACACTACAAGTTTCAACATCACCTGAGATGGCATTGTAGAATAAAAATGGAATGCAATCTCAAAAAAGTGAGAGAGGTTATTGTAGGTCTCTATAACATATTCCTATAGGAATTGGAATCTCATCCATATCTCACACGAGATCCGAGATATGCCTCGTCAAATATTGCAGCCCTGTGGCATTTAGTGACCCTTAGGGACATTCTGGTTCAGCGTGCCTGAGAATGTTCGAGCACTAAAGGGGACAAGAAGAGGTTGGGGATAGGGTTTACCTAGCCACTCAAAGCTAATGGAGTAGACAGTTTGATCCCATGATGAAAGATGAGAGAGATTTGGCAGTTGGCAACTTTGTACTCACCAACACTGCAAGTTTCAACATCACCCAAGATGGCGTTGTAGAATGAAAATGGAATGCGATCTCCAAAAAGAAAGAGAGGTTATTGTAGGTCTCGACAACATGGTCCTATAGGAACTAGAACCTCATCCATATCTTGCACGAGCTCTGAGATATGCTCCGCCAAAGATATTTGAATTCACAGTGTTTAATGAGAATATAGTTGAGGCTTGCTTTACTTTTCTATGTTAAGTTTGGCTTTAAATTTTGGTTTCCCTACTTATCTATGTGAAAGTTCCACTTTCATAAGTAACATGGATGCAATAATACTAAATTAAGTATAGGTCCATGGTTCTAGAAGCTTCACATAGCTTCTCTTCAACTATGGATCTTGTAAGCATTGTACCATGACTATTGGTGTTGTGAGAATATACAAAGCATATATATTGTTTGACCAAATGTCTTCAATGAACATGAACTATATGGAAGAAGAGAAGACATGTTGCAAAGTCTTTGAAAATTTTCTTCAAGAAATGTAAGGAGCCATGGGTGATTCATCCAAATTATTTGGTAAAATAAGAGGAGGAATGAATCAACCTTGATGATAGAGGTAAATGCTGAATAATATTTATTTAATCACATTGTTTGAAAAAACTTTAATGACCTTTAAATACAATTGAAAGAAATGGAATTGATCTCCCTTACTCATGTAGATGAATAAAATTGGAATTTAAAAAAGAGAGGGACATCCACCATAAAATCATGCAATCATGCACTTCTTGATGGGAGTATCATAAGTTCATTGTTAGATGGATATGCCAAATGTGGAAGAATTAAAAGGAAAATATGATTGATTGATTGAATACAAGCATTGAAAACCAATGTGATAACAAAAAATCAAAGTTGATTCCATAAGGTCTAACAATATCATAAGGTCTCTTTCTCTTAAAGAACCGGATCTACTAGTTCCTTTGGTCTAGAAGCCTTCCATTGAGATTGGGGTTTTGAAAGGTTCAAGGGTTGAGGAAATTTTTCTAGAATATCTTGAAGAAGGAGAGGTCATGTATAATGGTTTTGAGGAAGGCTAGCGTTCCATCAAGATGGTGTTGCAAAATGGCCAAGCGGAGGAGGAGGTAGAAGAATAAATAGAATAAATGCATGAGAAGGAGGGTCACACGGGCAATAGATTCAAACCCACAACCAAGCTTTTATACCATTATACAAATTACAAATGATAATACTATGCCTTTCATGATAGTCGCATTTTCATATTGGCAAATGAAGAATGACTTTTGGAACAAACATAATAAATACTTCCAAATAAAAATGAAGCCAATGTATTGTATTATAAGCTCGAATGGTAAAGACCAAGCCCAAACATTTATTAAGGTGTAGCATTCATAATTGTTAAGTTCATGTGAAGAAGTCATCATTCATATTCTCATTGTTCTGTAATTTGATGATAAGAAGAATACAATGATATAGAGGTTGATAGTGACTTAAAACTTTACAAAATGCAATCAATGAGAATTTTACATTGAGGGGGGAGTAATAATCAATGTTTCATTCTCATTATTTAACAAGAACTTATATAAAGAGGGAGTAGATAGATGATATGGTTTAGTCTTCTTCTGAGAATCTTAGTCATATTGGTTCAGAAGGATTCATGATACAACTACTATACTTAGCGTGACCAATTGATCCTAAAAACCTTAGTATTGACATAATTTAACCTTTGCAATTCCAAGCATAAGATGATTATCATACAATGGTACTTGAAAAAAGAACACTAATAAATATTGAGGATGTGAATTGATAATACCATTTCGCAGATGATTTTGGCATCTCACACTTTATCACTTGTGCATCAACTTTATTAGCCCTCTTCTTTGGTGACCTACAAATGAAGAATTAGCACAGAAACAAATCTAAGATAAGATTAAAAAAATGGGTCCTATTAAAGAATCTAATATAAATTCAAATAATTTATCTATATTCTAAACAAATCAAAACTAAATCTCATCACTTACACATCATAACAATACAGTCCACCTTAGTCATGTGATAGTCTTGGGGAAGAGGTTGTAACATTGTATTTGGATCCAATTGATCACTTTTTCTCTCTCTTCCAATTCAATCTAATGAGCCAACTGGATCTGCTCGACATTTTAATGTCTCAAGTATTGCCTCATGGTCTGACTCGCGAACTTTCCAAAGAATCTTATTATGTGGTTTTCCACCATATTTTATCAAGTGGACATTTGATGCGACAACAAGGTTTGAATAATGAATAATCTTCCTCTTTGTTTGCCAATCCTTGAATAACCACAAGTTAGGATTCTTCATAGGATATCGTCTAAGCCATGTGTCTGTTACAACCACCGCACCGACATGGTACTCTAAACCTTCACCATCTATAACCGAGTGATCCAATTTTTGTTTGGCTTCAACACAATGACACAAATAATAATATGTCCCTTCTTCATTGTCTTCAGGTGCAATAATAGCAAAAATATGGCCTACAGTGACAAATGTACAAAATGCGGTCATTAATTAAAAAAATACTTGGGTAAAAGTTATAAAGTTACATATTGAAATTAAAAAGATATATATATATATATATATATATATATATTACCAGGTTGCACTAAATCTAACAAGCGGTCAAAGTCAATAGATGAATCCATCTCTACCATTTCCAGTGCTTGTGGGGGACGATAGGTGTCAATTGGGTCCAAAACCCGTATATCCCATTTGTCCACCCATTCAGTTGACTCACAGTCATCCCAATTTTCCTCTGCACATGATGGACAATAGCATGCCATTTTTCATGTGTGGATACTCCATGAACCTACATCAGAGCTTCTAAAAGAGTGTAACTCACTAGATCCTGTTAGTGTGCAACAATCTTGATATGGTGCAATGTTAGTATTATCTATCAACCAAAAAAATCTATGAACTATAGACTCACCTTCCTTACCTGGACCCATTGTAGCGTTACACCATTGGATGATGGATTTTGCATCTATCAATATTGCTCCATCTTTGTACTTTAGTTCTTCATGAGCCAAGGCTCTTTTAATGCATGCGCCTACACCATCGTGCTCTCCCTTACCATGACCAGCCTCTGTAAAATTCCACATATATTGAATTCTACACAACCTGTGCATCCTGCTCAACCAATAGAACATTCGTGCATTCTTGAATTGAGATGCACAATTGTCTGACCAAATAATGTGTTGATGATATGATATGCCTCTATTAGCCAAATCTCCATATAATAGTTGAAAACAACCATTTACAAACTTTGTAGAATGTGATCGATCATCGCTGATGTAAAAATGGTACTCCCTCAAAATCTTCCTGTCATCCTCTGTACTTGTAGGTGAATGCATGAATGTTATGTGAACAAATATAGAAACCTATTGAGATGTATAATACTTTGCTTGCACCTCATTTTGTGGTTTTAGTGTGTAGTTCTCTACAAAATCTACAACCAAAACAATGGTATCCAATGGAAACGTATCCTTGCACAACTTGAATTGTAAATCCAACCATCGAGCTCTATGGGTATGCCTTGCATACTCGTACATAATATTTTCATGAAAAATATTCATGAACTCATACACTGGAATATTTTCAATAACTAGATCACATCTTTTACCATGTTTCCCATCTTTTAGAGCATATGTCATTGTCTTGAATTTTCCGTAATCTACTATTTCATTTCCAATTGCATGTGTACTATCCATATGTTGACAAGTTGATAAAAGTTGCAAAGAACCACAAAATAAGCACATACCATCCAAGCATGATGTCTTGTAAAATTTTTGGCCATCCCCTATTTCAAATAAAATATTGGATATGAATTCCCTTGAAGATCTTGGTGGCTCTTTTATGTCACAATCCTGCAAAACAAACTGAGAATGCAAAACTATGCATATGTGCCTAAAAACATCAAAATGGTTAGAAAATTCAATATGTATCCTACAACAACAAGTTGTGCATGTGTGATTTATTTTCACATAAAAAGGTTTACCCATCTCCAAAAATCTTTGACTTATTCGAATTTGAGGATACATACCAATAAATTTTGCAAAAAATTGTGTCTGAGTTGAGTCCAAAAATTTTTTTGCATGTGGCTCACGATTTCGGCTTCCAATCCTCCTTCTTACAACATCTCTTTGATTAGTAGAAACATGTGTGTTATTTTTCCAAAAATCTTCGATCAATGATTTCAAGGCTTAACTAATTTCTTTATCCTTTCGCGGTAGTCTACCGCTAAATGTCCATAACTCATTTTTTGTTGGATCTTCTAATCTCTCACGCCTTAGCATGGCTCTCCTTAAGGTACCTCTACCAATTTTTAATGTTTTGCTTATCTTTCTCATGAGTCAAGCTTTCTTCATTTGGCTACTTACTATTGTCAATGTGAGTACTCATCTTGTGATATTACTATCTTTGGTGCGTGATTTAGAACCCACTTTTTCATAAGCACTCATTAGATTCTTTACAATATTTCTTTCATTTGAATCATCCATCATTCTTAGCCCAAGAATATTCATGATAGGCCTAAATTTCAAATTCCTCATCATTTCAACAAATAATTGGCATTGACCTGTAATATTTAATTCTTCAAAAAATAATCTCCACATATGATTAACTTTTCTTTGACAAGTACGCTTGCTAATTTTGTCAAGCATTGATTTCAAAATGTTAGTATCAATATCAATCAAATATTTTAGTTTTCTGAAATGAATTTTAGAAGGTGTTCTAATCTCTTCAATTCGCTCAACATTTTGAACATCAATATAAGGTTGAGTGTATTGCATACCTTGAACTGAAGATGATGTGCCTTGGCAATAAAATGTAAAAGATGAAATATCACCTACTTGATGTGTTGATGTTGTGCTTTCAACATGACATGATGGAGTGTGTATATCATCGAATCTATAAATCATTGTCTCTTCAACATGAGAGGATGATATGACTTCAACATTGGAAGTTGGTGTAGTGGATGATATGACTCCAACATTCAAAGATGGTGTAGCGGACGATATGACTCCAACATTGGAGGATGGTGTAGCTTCACAATTCAATTGTCTTCTTGAGCATAACAATCTCATTCGTTCTCTTTTTCTTTCTAATTCTTCCTCCTTGTTTCTTTGTACTGGTGGTTCTTGATCCTCTTTGAAAGTTAATTCTTCATCATTGCTTTGCAATTTTCTTTGTTCACGTAGTAATTTTATTTTATCTCTTTTAATTGTCAAATCTCTCTCCCTATCTGCATTTGTTTGAATCTTTGGTTTCTTCCTTGGCATGATGATGATTTCTACATGTCAAATTATTCAAACATCTGAATTACTTAAAATGTGTAAATTATAAATTATTCAATTACATATAAAAATTATAATTATTTGAATGAATACACAATATATATCAGACGACTTGTCAAATTTCTAACCATTTCGAAATAACATTTCATTCAAACATACAATTTTTAATGAATTCACTATATATTACATAACATATCAAATTATAATCAAATTTGTATCTATATATCGACAAACAATATTTAAAATGGATTGCACTAACCTTTTCTATTAAAAGAATATTCAAAAATTCTTCAAATCACGTATGCAATGATTAAATTTGGTGTTTGCTAGCTTCCAAAAGTGTTGAAATAGTGTTTGCTAGATGTTGAAACCTGTGTTTTCTGTCAGAATAACAGAGAGCATAATAGACCAAAAGTTAAAAATGGATGAAATGGGCCCCAAGGTTGGTTTGTGACCATTTTTTGGTGATTTGAGATAGTGCGTACGCACTAGCGCATACACACTATCTCAAAACACATCACTCCCCATCCTCCCTACTCTTTATCCTCCCTACTATCTCTCCCATCTCCTCCCTCTCTCTCTTCCTACTCTCTCCCATCCTTTACTCTCTCTCACCCTCCCTCTCCCACCACCTAATCTCTCTACCTCTCTCACCCCCTCTCCTCTCCTATCCCCAACTCTTTAGATCTCTCTCACACACTCTTATCCCCCCTATCTCTCTCCCTCTCCCTCTCCTACCACCTAATTTCTCTCCCCCATCCCTTACTCTCTCTCTTCTCTCTCATCCCCTACTTTGTCTCTCTTACACACATTCCCATTCCCCCTCTCTCTCCCTCTCCTTCCACCTACTTTCTCTCCCCCATCGTCGTACTCTCTCTACCACCCCCTACTCTCTCTCACCCTCACACTACTACTACCTACTATCTCTCTCTTTCAAGTTCTCTCTCTCCCTCTCTACCCCCTCTCCCCCATCTTGTACAAGCTCTCTCTGCCTCTCCCACTCTCTCTCCCATAACCTATTTTCTCTCCCCCATCCCCTGCTCTCTCTCTCTCATCTCCCATCCCCTACTCTCTCACACTCTCACACTCTCCCCCATCCCCTACTCTCTCTCTTCTCTCCCATCCCCTACTCTATCTCTCTTACACATACACCCCCATCTCCCCCTCTCTCTTTCCCTCTCCCATCGCCTACTTTCTCTCCCCCATCATCGTAATCTCTCTCTCTGCCACCCCCTACTCTCACACTCTCACACTCTGTCCCATCCCCCCTCTCTCTTTTCCTCTCCCACTACCTACTTTCTCTCCCTCATCATCATACTCTCTCTCTACCACCCCCTACTTTCTCAAAACACATCACTCCCCATCCTCCCTACTCTCTCTCCCATCCCCTCCCTCTCTCTTCCTACTCTCTCCCATCCTTTACTCTCTCTCACTCTCCCTCTCCCACCACCTACTCTCTCTAGCTCTCTCACCCCCTCTCCTCTCCCATCTCCGGCTCTTTAGATCTCTCACACACACTCCTATCCCCCCTATCTCTCTCCCTCTCCTACCACCTAATTTCTCTCCCCCATCTCCTACTCTCTCTCTTCTCTTCCAACCCCTAATTTGTCACTCTTACACACATTCCCATTCCCCCTCTCTCTCCCTCTCCCACTGGCTACTTTCTCTCCCCCATCATCATACTCTCTCTACCACCCCCTACTCTCTCTCACACTCACACTACTACTACCTACTATCTCTATCTCTCAAGTTCTCTCTCTCCCTATCTACTCTTTCTCTCTCTCCCATCTTGTATAAGCTCTCTCTGCCTCTCCCACTCTCTCTCCCACCGCCTACTTTCTCTCCCCCATCCCTTGCTCTCTCTCTCATCTCCCATCCCCTACTCTCTCACACTCTCGCACTCTCCCCCATCCCCTACTCTCTCTCTCCTCTCCCATCCCCTACTCTCTCACACTCTCACTCTCTCCCATCCCCTACTCTATCTCTCTTACACATACACCCCCCTCTCTCTTTCCCTCTCCCACCGCCTACTTTCTCTCCCCCATCGTCATACTCTCTCTCTCATCCACCCCCTACTCTCACACTCTCTCCCATCCCCTGCTCTATCTCTCTTACACACACACACTCCCATCCCCCCTCTCTCTTTTCCTCTCCCATTGCCTACTTTCTCTCCCCCATCATCATACTCTCTCTCTACTACCCCCTACTTTCACGCTTTCACACTCTCTCCCATCCCCTACTCTCTCACTTTCATAGATACAAACACTCTTATCCCCCCACTCTTCTTCTTCTCTCCCATCCCCTACTCTCTACGTCTATCACACACATTCCCATCCCCCCTATTTCTCTCCCTCTCCCTCTCCCTCTCCCTCTCCCACTCCCTCTCCTACTACCTACTGTCTATCTCTCTCAAGTTCTCTCTCTCTCTCTCTCTCTCTCTCTCTCCCCCATCCCTTACTCTCACTCTCTCTCCCATCCCCTACTACTTTCTCTCAAACTCTCACACTCTCTCCCATCCTTTACTCTATCTCTCTTATAAATAAATACACATTCCCATTCCCCCCCCTCTCTCTCTCTTGCAGTCCTTGTCCCACTGCCTACTCTCTCCCATCCCCTACTCTATCTCTCTTAAATGCTTCCATTCCACCTCTCTCTCCCTCCCACTCCCTCTCCCACCGCCTACTCTCTCTCTCTCTCTCTCTCTCTCTCTCTCTCTCTCTCTCTCTCTCTCTCCCATCCCTCTACCATTGCCCACTCTCTCTATCTCTCTCTCCCCTCTCTCATTCTTGACTCTCTCTCTTTGACACACACACACCCATCCTCCCTCTCTCCTCTTCCATCCCCTACTTTTTCTCTCACTTTCTCTCCCTCTCCCACTCCCTCTCCCACTGCCTACTCTCTCTCACTCTCACTCTTACTCTCCACTCTCTCTCTCTCTCTCTGCTACCCTCTAGTCTCTCTTATATTTTCACACTCTCTCCTATCCCCCCCCCCTCTCTCTCTCTCTCTCTCTCTCTCTCTCTCTCTCTCTCTTACACACATTTCTATTCCCCCCTATCTCCCCCTCTCCCACTCCCTCTCCCATCACCTACTCTCTCTTCCATCCCCTTCTCTCTCTTGAGCTACTTTTTCTTCCCCCTCTCCCATTCCATACTCTCTCTCTTTCACACACATGAACTCCCATCCTCCTCTCTCTCAAGTTCTTCCTCTCCCACTCTGTCTCCCATCACCTACTCTCTCTCTCCTCCATCCCCTACTCTTAATCTCTCTCTCCCAACCTGTACTCTCTCTCACACTTCCTCTCTCTCCCATCCCCTACTTTAAATCTCTTTCCCCCATCCCGCACTCTCTCTTTTCCACCCGTACTCTCTCTCACACTTCCTCTCTTTGCCATCCCTACTCTCTCTCTCATCCTATACTCTCTTTGCCACCCCTACTCTTTCTCACTTTCTCTCTCCCATCCTATACTCTCTCCCCTCTCTTATCCCCTACTTTCTCTCTATCTCTTTCATGCACACACATAGCCATTCCCCTATACCCCCCCCACCTAGTTCTCTTTTGCAACTTACATCTTAATAGTGTGTGCGCACTATAGTGCTTGTGCCCTATAGTGCGCACGTTTTATTTAGAGCTGAGGTTTAAATAGTGTGTGCATGCTATAGGGCACACACGCTATTTAAACCTTAATCAAACCCAAGCCTAAGGCTTGGTTTTGCCTTGGAGATCTAACCCAAAGGTTTGGATTTGATGAACAGGCCTGAGACGTGTTTTCTAGCAAACATACAAAAAATGATTATTTTTTCTTCTGTGCTCCCCTTCAAGATTTCTTGTGGTTGGGTATCGATAAGATCAGGTTACAATGCATTATAGGTCTCTGTGTTAGCTATTTAACCATATAATTTATTTTTAATTTGAACTATTTCAAGCCTTTCATCTATAATTTCTTTTGAATGTATGTTCAGTTTTTGTCAAAAACCACCACGTACTAATTGGGCTATAGATTTTAGCTCGTTCATCAAATTTTATAACAACTTAGTTTTTTAGAAACTAGACTCCATTCTACACACTTTGAAAAAAAAAAGTTTTGATTTTAGATTAGTTTTCAATTATTTCTAGGGGGAGCACATAGATATTTCATATTTTTGGGATGTGTCTAGCTAAAAAATTTGTTAAAAAAAAATAGACATTATAAAATTACTCAAAAAATCTGGGATAAACTACATAGTGTTAAGTAACTTTTGACTAGAGCGATTAAAAATTTTCAAAAAAAAAGTTAAAATTTTAGGGGGGGCACACTTTGTACTGTGCTATGTTTTTTTGGAATAAACAGTACCACTTTTTGTGGCGCCCTTTTTTGAGGACCTAAAACTAAACCATTTTGAAAAAAAAATAGTAGTTTAGAAACTAGATTCAAAGGACTACGAATTTTTTTTGTCATATCTGAAAATTTTGAGCGTAACTATCTTCAAATTCTTGTTGAAGTTCAAAATTTGCAGATTTCAAGAAAAAGGTGTCCACTTATACCCCCTTTTGGCACCACAACTTTGTGCACTTACCCAGGTCCTAACACCTTCCAATCTTGCAATAGGATCAAAAGTTTCACCATAATAAATTCTTTCTTCTTGAGAATATCCTTTACACACTAGTCTAGCTTTGTTTCTTAATACCTTAACATCTTCATTCAACTTATTCCTAAATACCCATTTTGTTCCAATCACATTTTTATCTTTAGGCCTAGGTACAAGAATCCATGTTTTGTTCTTCTCTATTTTCTCTATCTCTTCATTCATAGCCTCAATCCAACTTTCATTTTCCAATGCATCTTTGACATTTCTAGGTTCAAAATCAGCAAGTAAACATGTACCTTTTAGCTTTCTTCTTGTCATACTACCTTCTAATTTATCTCCAATAATTTGATTTGGTGCATGATGCCTTCTGATGTACTTGGCCAATATAGGTTCCTTTCCTTCTGAATGAATTACATTGTCATCCTCTTGAACTTCAACTTTAGGTTATGGTTGCTTAGATTCAATAGGCATTGGCTCGATAACTTCAAAATGTGACTTGGGTCCTTGTGACTTGATTTGAGCTTCTTGCAATTTGGTGACTAAGGAATACTTGAGAGTAGAAGTCTCCTTATTGACAAATGTGTTTGGCAATGTATCAGGTTTGATGTAAATAAATCTCCTGTAATCTTCTAGTTCCTTTTTTCTTTCTTCTTCAGTCCTTTCTACAAACTCATCAATACTCACATGTGCACTTTCTATTATTTTATGAGTAGATAAATTCAAACATCTATATGCCTTACTCTTGCAAGAATAACCTAAGAATATATCTTCATCACTTTTCACATCAATTTTGTCTTTTCTAGATTCTTTCAAGATATAGCATTTACTTCCAAATACTTTTAGGTAACTTACATTGGGTTTATAGCCATACCATAGCTCATAGGGTGTTTTATATGAGTCCTTCTTCAACTATACTCAATTTAAGGTATGAACTACAATGCTAATAGCATGCTTCTAGTATTTGATAGCAATGTCCTTTTCAATCATTAGAGTCCTTGCACAATCCATGATAGATCTATTCCTCCTTTCAACTATTCCATTATGCTCGAGAGTTCTAGGGGCTGATACCTATCTTTTGATTCCTCTTTCAATGAAAAATTTGTTGAATTCATTGGAGATGGATTCACCACCTCTATATGATCTTATGCATTTCAATCTTTTCCCTATTTCCTTATCTACTCTTGTCAAATACTATTTAAATTTTTCAAATGCTTCTGACTTCTGTTTTAGATACATAGCAATCATCATTCTAGAGCAGTCATCAACAAAAAGAAAAAAAAAATTCTCCACTATAGCTTTCTATTCTAATAGGTCCACACAAATTAGTATCCACAATTTCCAAAATATCTTCAGATTGATAATTTTTTCTTTTAAAATTAGTATTTCCCATTTTGCCAATCTGACAATTCTTGCATAAACCAACATCATCTTTCTTCAAACTAGGAATTCCTCTTACTTTCCTAAATTTGCTTATTTTCACCATGTTATCAAAATTTACATGACATAACCTTCTGTTCCATAACCAACTTGAGCAATAAAACATGAGCACTCACCAAGATCAAGATAAAATAGGTTACCTTTGTTTGTTTACCTAACCCAACCAGTTTTCCTTTGTCATCCAACAGTCTTGCCTTGCCATGCATGAATTCCACCTTGAATCCAATGTTGATTAGTTGTGCCACATTTCGTAGATTATGTTTTAATCCTTCAACCAAATAGGCATTGTCACATACAAGTTCTTTGGTTAATGAGATTCGACCTCTCCCTTTTATGCAACAAGGTTCATTGTTTCCAAACCTTACACTACCACCATCATATTCTTCAAAGTGTTCAAACTTTTTTTTTTCACCATTAATATGATGTGAACATCCACTATCTATTATCCATGTATCATTTTTGCTCACATGAGAGATAAGTGCCATCTTATCTCCTTCATCATCGTTAGATTCATCTTTCATATCAATATAAACTATTTCACGTTCACTGTTATTAGAATCTTTAGCCATAAAACATGTCTTCTTACCTTTTTCCTTGAATGATTTGAAATCCTTCTTTCCATTGCACTTGTGACTTTTCTTCTCATCCTTACTTTCTTTGTTTGGGCACCTGGTAGCATTATGGCCAATTTCTTCACATGAGAAATAGATTAGGGGAACTTTACCTTTTGTATTTTTCCTCTATCTCTAGAACATTTCCTTGCAAGTAGAGATTCAACAACTTCAAGATCACTATTAGAACTTTCCTCTGATTCTTCTTCACTTTCTGACTGAGTATCCTTTATTTTCTTATCTTTTTCCTTAAGTGAAAGCTTGGCCTCAAATACAAATTCAATATTCTTAGAAGCTGGAACGTAATTGTCAAAATTATCTAGCTCAAAGGCTATCAATCTTCCTACTAAGGTATCCAAAGTTATCTTATGATTTGTCTCACATCTTCTTTCTTAAATAGCAAATACTCTAATTGCATAGATAGGAAGCAATGTTTTAAGAACTTTACTTACAACAGTTTCTTCCTTGATCTCTCCTCCAGAATATTTGATTGCATTGATACTTGCTTTGATTCTTTCAACATATTTGTTAATGTTTTCATCTTCTCTCATTCTCATCTGATCAAATTGTCCTCTAAGGCTCTCTACTTTGGCTCTCTTAACATTTTCATCACCACCATAGATGTCCTTTAGTGTACTGGTGGGAGTTGTGTATTCTTCATCAAGGTATTTCAATCCTGAATCACCAATAGAAGCCAAATAAAGTCTCATGAGTCCTTGCCATGCTAAAAATTTATCTCTACTAAGCCTTGGAATTTCTCTCTTATAAGACATCCAGATCTTTAGCTTAGGTCTTTGAAACTTTTCTTGCAAGTACTAAAAGATCTAATACCAATTTTTGGAAATATAGATGAAGTAATTGAGAGGGGGGATGAATCAGTTACCACAAAAATATTTCACATCCCCTGGATGTTAACAGTAAAATTGATTTCTACTATCATTTGGTAAACACACAAAAAATGTTGTAACTTGGTAAAAGTAGTGTGATTTATTTATTATTGATCTTAAACATTCACAATGATTAAATTACAAGCATAAATGAAATAACATGAACACATGAGACACTACGATTTAATGTGGAAACCTAATATGGGAATAACCACCAATGTAACTAGTTACTAATTTTCACTCTTTTGAAGTGAGCCCTATTAGGAGCCAACCTGGTTAAAGGTTACAAAATACACTATTAGGTGTGACCTTGTTAAAGGATTTAATCACCCTATTAAGAGTGGCCTTGCAAGAGGTCTTAAAACAATTCAATAGAACTTTCACCTTGTTAGAGGATTTACAATTGGCTGTTAAACCAACTCTATTAAGAGATTTTGGAATCACTACTAAAATGGTAAGAAAGTAACAATGAAATTACCTAAATAAGATGCAACTAAATTGCTGATTATAAATCTATGTTCTGCTTCATGCTAGATCCTTCCTGATCAAATATTCCTTCGCTGCTCCACAAGGATATCTAACCATCCTTCAAGTTCACTCACACTTGTCTTCTCAATCAATCAATACACTTGCATACTCTCACACACTCTTTAGAATCTCAACTTGATCTTATATTTATACCATTCAGATTATCAAGTCAGCTCAATTACAAATTACAATGACCAATAATCATTATCATAGTCAGTTGGAATCAATACTTAAAATATTTAAACTTCATATCCCCAAATCAACAAAATCCTTCATTGGTTGACCTTGCTCAGTAAACATTGATCCTGAAATGATTATCTCAACTTGATCTTATATTTATACCATTCAAATTATCAAGTTAGCTCAATTACAAATTACAATGACCAATAATCATTACCACAGTTGGCTGGAATCAATACTTAAAATATTTAAACTTCATATCCCCAAATCAACAAAATCCTTCATTGGCTAACCCTGCTCAATAAACACTGATCCTGAAATGTTTTTTTGTGTAACCAATAGAAGCTTGGTTAACACTGCAAACTTGCAAAATCTTTTGGCAATCGAATGAACTCAATGACCATTGACTCTGACCAACTTTCCTTCATTAACCATGAGAGCTCGGTTAACATTGCTTTCTGCCATAATTTCCTTTAATGCTCAAGTGAGCTCAATAGACACTAAATTCATAGAGTAATCTCTAGGAATGCTCAGTAGACAAGGAAAATTGTCTTGTTGACCAAGTGAGCTCAGTAAGCACTGACTACCAACTAATATGACATTAGTGTAATATCAAAGACAACACACAATTAGACAATTTTATCCAACATCATTCTCTTTAGCTCTAATAGCTTGTTCATCCTTCAAGATTTCATACTCTTAAGCATTCTTTCTTTGCATGCCAAATACAATCTCTTCTATTTGGCCACTAAATGAAGAAATACCCTAGATTCCTTGTCTTCCTTAGGTTCTCACTTATGCAAACCTTTTCTTCCAACTAGCTATCTCTATAAATAGAGAATTTAGATCTTTTGCCACTTAACCATAATCATCCATTTTAGGGTTAGGTAGGATTCAATGAATCTACCCACTTTTCTATTTGGTTCCTCTAGAAAATTCTCCTACAATCTTCTTTATATTTTCCTCAAAATGGTTTACCTTGAATTCTATGCCACCAACTCATCATAGTTATCTTCCACATGCTTCACATAATTTAAGAAAACTAAATAGTCAGCTCAAATTCATCAAATATTTGATTTAACATTGTTCATTGTCACTTGGCATTTATATTGTTCTATCACTTAGCCAACACTAGTTCACTCAAAAAACACTAAAGTTTACTAATGTTGGGCACGAACTAAACTTTACTAAGCATATACTAATAATCACTCAGCTTGCACTTGACAACTCTTGATTTTCACTCAACTTCTATTGATTTCTACTTAGCTTGCATTGACTACTCGACAAGGCTTGGAAAACACTTTTCTTACTTGATCTTCTTCCAATCTTAACTTAAGTAATCATTCATTTTAGACTTTAAGTAGATAAACAATGCACTATAGTATCAATGTCTTACTTGGTCTTAATGTGCACTATAGTATCAATGTCTTACTTGGTCTTAATGTTTCTTTTAGATACCAAATAACTCAACCTTTCTCTAGGTGCTATTGTTATCTCCTCTTTTCAAATCCTCTTCATCAATCAACTAAATGATAGCTTTCAAACCAAAAAGCAATTGTCTCACCAGTAGATAGTTGGTTTGACATCATTGACAAAATAATGATTGTTCCATTACAGGTTCTTTACTTCAAAACAATCTCATATCAACATCCTGTGCATGTTCTTTTTTTACATGGTCAATCATGGCATTTACATTATGAACTGGTAAATTTTCATTTTCCAAATTTTCAATCCTGACATTGTCATTATAAATTGGTATATTTACATTCCTAATGTAGCTCAAACCCCTTTCAAAATAAAACTCAAAAAATAATAACACAACATAGATTTTCAAAATACTAGATTCTTCATTCAAATTCTCCAACTCTATTCTACCTTACAATAAAAGAAAATGTCTACTTATTACAATTATGAAAATTACCATATTAGGCAGATATTTTGGAAAAAACTAAATTTTTCATTTTTGGTAATTTTCAATATCTAGCCTACGAATCCATATTTTTCCCAAAAAAAGCCCCTAACTAATGCAAGATGAATTGCCAACTAATCTATGAAATCAAGAGTATTATTTCAGATTTATTAATAATAAAAAATCTAAAAAACTTGAAGAAAACACAAGAAGTTAATTTTGGAGGTCAAGATGAAATTTCAGGCTCTTGAAAAAAATGTTGAAATGGCCACCTATTGATATGAGCTCCATTAGCAATCCAAATAACTCCTCATGTGATTTCCTATAAATTTTTAGCCAAAATCCATATTCGAGACAAGATTTATGATGCCCAGAAGTTGATAAATCAATTCCCCAATTGAACATATTCATTTTCTAAATATATGGTTTCACCTTTGATCTATCCATTGTCAACTTGATTCATATTTAACATACCTTGTCTCCTACTTTAGTGATTTACCCTGTCTCTTTCCCTATATGTTATAATGACTTCATTTGATACCTTCCTTTTTCATTTAGCCTTTTGACAACTACTACTCCCCATTCAGACAACCGCACAAGACACCTTATCAAATCTTGTAGTAACATTTTTAAACAACGGGCCCCAAACAAACCTTTTTTCTATAAACTAGTGAAAAAGCCAAAAAAAAAAGTTATTGTCAGGCAAATAGTGATAGAGAATATTTTGGTTAAATTTTGCTAGTAAATAAATTCAGGTACCCAATCCCATATTGTGCATCAAATTTTATATCGGATATCTACTATGATATCAGATACCCGAAATCAACACCCAAAAATTGGAGGGAAATCAATTGAGAAAGTGTGGGAAATCAATTATTATTATATATTATTATATAATAATAATATAGTATTATTATTATATAATATAGCAATGTATTATTATTATTACATAATAATAATATTTTTTATTATTTGTAATCGGTCATATGGGTCAAATGGGGTCATAGGCTAATGTACAACTCCCTTCAACCCATTCCATCATGACATTTGTCCCTAGGGGTCCTATGACCCCTACTAATATATGGTAATCAATCATATGGGTCAAATAGGGTCGTAGGCTAGCCTATGACACCCTTCGACCCATTTCATCATAACATGTTTCCCTATGGGTCCTATGACCCCTAGGGACATATGGTAATTGATCATATGGGTCAAATGGGGTCATAGGCTAATCAATGACCCTCTTCAACCCATCTCATCATGACATGTGTCTCTAGGGGTCCTAAGACCCCTAGGTGTTGGATACAATTGATTAATTTTGTGTTGTCTTTGATGTTACACAAATGTCATATCAGTTGACAGTTAGTGCATGCCAATCTCACTTGATCAGTGAAGATAGTTTTCCTAGTCTATCGAGTGTTCTTGAGTTTACTCTATGAAAAAGGCAATTTCTACTAAGCTCGCTTGGGTGTCAAAGGAAGTTAAGTAGAAAAGAGTGTTAACCAAGTTCAATTAATTAAAAAAGGGAAAGTTGAGCAAAGTCAGTGTTAACTGTGTTCACTTAATTACCAAAGGATTTTTTTAAGTTCGTAGTGTTAACCGAGCTTCTATTGGTTAACACAAGAAATCACTTCAGAATCAGTTTCTACTGAGTTGGATCAGCTTGTTGGTCTCAAATTTGTTTTGCCAATTGAGTGTCAATGCACTTAAGAAAATTCTAAGGTTGATGTCAAGTATAAAATAGGTGCCAAGCTATAGTATGTGCCAAGCCAAAAATCCAATAGGTCCCAAGTGAACTTCAAGTGTCGAGCAAGTTTCAAGTTTCAAGTGACAAGTAATGCCAAGTCACTATAGGTGTCAAGCAAAGTATAGATGCTGAGTGAGATAGAGTTAATATAGGAACCGAGAAAGACATAAATCCTATGTGTTTCAAGCATCAGTAATCAGTAAGTGTTGAGTAACACAGAATCTACATGTTAGTTTGTGCCTTCACAAACTCAGATGTAAACCATTTTTGACCTGACTCAAGATGAATTCAAAGGATCTAAAAGATAAGATTGAATCTTTTACATTCCCTATGTAATTAGCATGTAGCCAATTAGAAAAATGGAGAAAGCATGCTACCAATAGGAAAAGTCTAAAGCTTTGAGTAGGAAAAGATGGATGAATATTGATCATAGATTCATACCTAACCCTAAGTCCTTGAAGCCTTTAAAAAAGAAGTCGATACCCCATTATTTAGAGTAGAGGAGTTGAGAGGAAGTCACATGGGAATGCATGAAAGAATGTTAGAAAAGTTTTAAGGGGTGTAAGGATTTAGAGGAAGAGTAGCACTGCAGAATCAAGTTGACTAGAACAAAGCATCAATACTACAAATAGAGTTATCAAATTAGGAAGGATCAGATCGTATTGAGCTAAACAAGGATCTAGAATAAAAAATTGAAGATTGTAAGTCATCAGATCAAGTCATTCTACTATACTTTCTAACCATTATATTAGGAGAATGGAAATCCTATGATGATAGGTTGGCTTAACAACTATATTCTAGATCCTTAATAGGGTTGTAAATCCTTTAATAGGGTAACATTCCAAGTGAGTGTTTGTAAATCCTTTAGACAGTCACTTTTAACAAGGTGTAAAGCCTTTAATAAGGCAAGCCTTTCACAGGGCAGACCATTTTTGATGGTCAAGCCATTCATAGGGCAGACCATTTTTGATGGTCAAACTTTGTAACCTTAACCAGTTACATATTGCTGCAGTGACAATTTGTGGGTGTCATCCCCACCCTAGTTTTACCTTCTCATTTTGGAGGGTTTCTGGGTAACTAAATCTTATGTTATCTATTTCCATGCATGTCTTTACTTTCATGTTTATTAGAGATGTTAGATGCATATGAATAATATTAGTTAAAATTTTTAAAGGCTAAATACTTTTACTTCTAATTCACACACCCCCCCCCCCCCCCCCCCCCCCCACCCCACCTCTTAGAAGTAAATCTTCCCACTTGTAAGTTCCAACAATTGGTATCAGAATTGAGTTCTCACAGGGAGAAGCCTTACAACTTGGAGGAAAAGATCTAGAAATGGAAGTCTACAAACTTGGAAAGATCATAGAAAACAAAGTGATTGGTATACAACTCATTCTACATACTTTGGAAGAAGCCAAGGAAGAATTGAGGAAATCCTTAAAGAGAAGAAGAGAGATTGCCATAGCTGAGAATGATACACAATACAAGGAGATTGACAACTCAAAAGTATTTACAAATGGAGATTCCAAAGAGTTTAATGTAGAAATAGCAAACTTAATGGAGAAAAATAGATCTCAAGTAGAAGAAATCAAAACTCTCAAGCTTGAACAAGAATCACAAGCCATGATACTTTGTCAAGTGACTAAATAGAAGAAAAGAGCGATTGAAGTTAAGGCTATGATAGAAGGGGACAAGAGAAACCTTGCAAATAAGTTGGAAGAAAAGTCAATTGAGCTTGCAAGAATTTCCAACATGTACCTAGACACTCTAAATCAGATGATGAATGCACATCATGAGCTAAATGTCAAGGACATTGAGATCTACACACTAAAGATGCAAAAAAAAACAACTGCAAAATGACCTTAAAAGAGAGAAGGATATTGTAGAGAACTTAAAAAAACCTAATAAAGCCATCAAGTACTTTGAAAAACTATTAAAATCACCAAGAGTTGGCAATGATACTTTAGGACTAGGATACATGAGCACTGAAAAAGGAGAATCATCCAAGACTATAGAAGAAAGAAGTGATGAAGGTAAGAACACTAAACCCACTTGTCATTTTTGTGGTAAAAAAGGACATACCTCTAATGTGTGTAGGAGTAAGAATGCCCATCGATATGACAAACCTAAGAACATGGGTCATGTCATAAGTGCAACAAGAAAGGACATCAAGCACATGACTACAAGACTAGAACCATCAGAACACTAAGATTTGAAGGTCACTGCTATAGTTGCAAGAATTATGGACATAGAGCTTTTGAATGCATATCAAATCCCATGTGGACACTTAATCAGCTAGCAAGGTCAAATAATCATGGAAATCACTACAATTGGGACTACAACACCAAGCATAGCTGTCACTACTATCAAGAATATGGACACATCCCTAAAAATTACATAAGAACACATTTTAGTGAAAACTATAGTAGATGGTTGAGCCAAACTACATTTTTTAGTTGTTTGAAGACTGGTCATATCAACAGAAATTGCCCAACAAGGTCAAAGGTGCACAACTCAAAGTTCAACAAAGGAAAATGAAAGGTAGATCTTGAACACATTAGAGCATAAATGAATAAGACATGGAAGAAGAAAGATGGAAGCAACACATCCAATGAAGGGATCACTTCACCCAAAAGGTCAAGTGGTCACACTTCATCCAACTAAGCAAAAGAAGGTATGTGGAACTGATATACAAAGCTTTATCATACATTAGTTCCTAGAGAAATAAGTACTAAAAAGAATAGACCAGCATGAATAGAGATGCAAAGTTAAAATTTCAAGTTTTTGCAAGTGTTGCCAAGTTGCCTTCAGATGTCGAGTGAAAAACATAATACATGTCGAGTTGTCTGCCAAAGTTAGTAGAATTTGAATGATTAGTTGTAGTCGAGTTAGTAGTGGATGTTGTGAAAAGGGAAATTTCAATGTACATCAAATGTTGAAAATAAAATGGAAGTCGAGTAAAGTAGAATTGCTTAAGGAGTCAAGTTGATAGCTATAAACATACTAAGCATTAAATGCTATGAAGTTAGGGTATATGTTCACATTTTGAATCATTTTTCACTATTGCAAACAAAGAGCAAAGGTGAAGAAGAGTGCAAAATGACTTCCAAGTAGAATTTTGAGTGTTTGAGAAAATTTCTACAAAGATTCAGCATAGATTCTTTGATTCCAAGGTATTTATACTAGTGCCAAGCTACGCAGTTTCAAAATTTCTTCATGTTTAAACCCTAGTTCAAAGAAATGGCCTCCAGTTCTAGGAAGCCTCACGAGAAAGAGTCGTTTGAAGTTCAATTAGTGTGAAATGAAGTTAAGCAACCTAATTTTTGACCTATTCTTGAAGTTGCCTACAAAAATGACCCAATTGAAGCCCTATCTATAATTCCTCCTAAGGTAGTAATGGTGCAAGATGTTAGGAGATGTTGTAATTGTAACATAGGAGCCATTGGAGATATGAAGATTAGGGAAGCATATGATAAATTGTGTGAAAATGGAGTCTTGAAGGAAGAGTTTCAAATTGTTGAGAAGAAGGGCTTAACCCATGCCCTATAATTCCCTACTATTTTCAAAACTAAATGGATTAGAATTGTGTTGAGTAGGATCCATGATGGAAGTTTGTGGTTAGAAGATGGCCCAGTCAAAATATCAAAAAGGATTGTTCACAAGGTAATAGGGTATCCAACCCTAGATCACCCCAAAACCTTAAGGAGTGACTCCAAAGAAGCTATTGAGAAGAATACAGGAACCAAATAGAACAAGAGAGGCATGACCATAGATACCATTCAGGATCCTCTTGTTGATTTTGTTGTTAGAGTCATTTCCCAAAAGTTTTATCAATCTAGCAAACTCAATAGTGTTCAATGCATTTTTGTAGATGTTGGCTACAATCTTGTTAAAAAAGATCATACCTATGACCTAGTAAAATTACAATTAAAACAAATCAATGAGAACTTAGGAGCTATAAGGAGAACTAAGAGAGCCCAATGTAAATTTGGTGCAATTTTGATTTGTATACTTTTCTATGTACTGAATGAATTCCAATCCTTTGGAAAAGTTAGTTGGAAAACAAACAAGTCCATTGTAGCCTACGTGAATGAATATATTCAACAAATGGGGGCAAATTTTGAGACACTCATGACTAGTTATTTTGAAGATTTCAAGAATTCAATGAAGCAGAGACTTCAGATTCTAGTCTCACTTGTGGAGAAACACATAGATGACATCTATTTTCTTGTTGACATTGATTATACCTACATTCAAGTAGCCATACCAAGGGTTAGACGGCTTAGACCTCTTGGGTATGAGATAAACATTGATGAGGCATCTACAACAATTAAAACATTATTAGTAGAGGAAGTAGATAAGAGTGCCCCACATTTTGGCACATATGATGTGGTGAGATCCAAAGTGGATATGGAGTTAAAGACTGCTTCTACACTAAAGAAAAAGGATAAACTAGTGAAGAAGCTCAAAGCTAAATTTGGAGAAGGGGCTATAGAGGAAGAAGATGATGAAGAAGATGAACAAGGGCAAGGGCTAGTAACATTAACCTAAGGCATGGGTGAAGATGCTAAAGAAGAATAAGGTTTCGAGCAAGAAAAAGAAGCACCCAAAGCATATCTCAAGAAGAGGAAAGCATAGAAATAGCTAGTAGCACAACCTAAAGAGAAAAAGAAGGCTAAGACAAGCCCAGCCAAACCTACCAAAAGGGTAGATACAAGGGCTACAACAATGGTAGCAAAGAAACAAGAGAAGGAGAAAACAACACAATAGGGAGGGTGAGCAAAGAAAAAGAGGAGAAAATATGTGGCACCTCCAGAGTCAGATGAGGAGAGGGTAGAATCTAATAATGAACAATTCAAAGTGGTAAGTCATACCACTAAATCTAACTTAGAAAATGTTTGTGAAAATATTAGGGATAATTCAGATTTGACTAGATTGAAAACTATTGATTTCAATAAGTTAAGTAGAGAGGAGCAAAACATAATGGAAGAATCAATCTACACTATGATGGCCAAGTTCAAGAATACTCCACTTGAATTGGATAATACCATGCCCAAGGAGCTATATAAAATTGTAGAAAATAAATGGCATTATTGCCTAAAAATGGAGAAAGAAATAAGGAAGTCAATGTTGGCTCATCTAATGCCTAACCTCACTAAAGGTCAAATAAGCAAGACTAGCAAGAAACATGGGAGCAAGTTTGCACCCAAATACAGAGCCTTCAGCATACTACAAAATAAAATTGAAAATGTTGTAAATAAGTCCACTCTTATGTAGAAAGTAATGTATGGCCTTCAAACAATAAAGGAAGGACAAGAAGATCCCTTTGAGGGAAGAAATAATGATGAAGAGGAAGAGGAAAATGAAAAGGAGCAAGAAGGAGAGAAAGAAAAGGAAGAAGTAAAAGTGGAGAAGGAGATACAAAAAGGTGATGAGGTAATAGCTGAGAAGTAGCAACAAGAACAAAGTGTCCAAGACACACAATTGCCATCACCTAGTCCTCCACATGCTACACCTACATCTATAGAAACAATAATTGTGAAGGATTTTCCTGACACCTCTAGTCAAAACATCAACTCACTAACTATAGAGGATCTCAAAAAGATCCTTCACCACACAACATTACAAGCACAATTATGGACCAATCCATTTCTAGTGAGTGTAGAGGAACTACAAAAGGTAGTAGCTAAGATTACTAAGGAGAAGGTGAATCCACAAGAACCACCTTCACAAACTCCAATAGCTACAAGTGGACAACCACAAGAGCAACTAGAACAAAATAGATTTGCTAAGGTTGATTCCATAGTTAAAAAGACTTCAATTGCTGAGAAGCAAGCAAAGGAGCAAATAGGATAGAAGGATACCTTTGCTCCTACAACACAAAGTCAAGGTGCACCTCCTCTAATCACTATAATTGATCAAGGTAGAACTGAAGAAGACAAGTACAAGGAGAATACCCCTAAGGAGAAAGAACAAGAGGCAATACAAGCTTTGGTCAATTTTCCTACTACAAGGACTCCTACTAAGAAGTTAAGCACTGATGTAGTACCACTGCAAATATCAGCACCAAGCTCAAGCTCTACCAAGGTATCAAGGGTACTTCATTATGGAGACCCTATACTTGATGAGGAGATAGTCATACCAAGATATGACTATAAAAAAATGAACATAGGCACTAGAAAAGAAGAGGAAGCAAGGAATACTTAGGAATGAGTATAGGAAAAGGCAAGCATTGATTGAAATCAAAGACATCTTTCTTGATGCATTCAACTTGCCAGTACCTGATGAGACAAAGCCCATCATGAAGAAACTATCCAATATAGTGGACTAGGTACAAAATGAAGACCTGGACACTAATGTCATATTACTTGAATGGTCTAAAAAGGAATATTAGATGAAGTTCAATGAGAAAATATCTGGTGAAATAGCATTGTCTCAAATTAAACTAGTTAAAAAGGTTGAAAAGGTGGAAGTAGTACTTGAGAACATATTCTCATTGTACTCTAAATTGTGTGATTAATCATACTTCACACAAGAAACAAGCCAAAGGATATTGAGCTTGGAAAGGAACCTCAAGGTATCTAGCACATAGCTACCAAAGGATCCAGCTGAAAGTGAGAAGCATTTTGCTACAATGCTTCACACTCAAAAGGAATTAGTTGTACTCATACTAGATGAAGCTAATACCAAGGCCAAATTAATATAGATCTAGTCTACAATCACCCCACACATGAAAGTTTTGCATAAAGAAATGCCCTATGCAAAGAATATTTTGAAAAAAGATTCTAATCTTTCTACATTGGAAGGCCAGGTACACCTTGTAACAAAGATAGCCATCCAGCTTAAAGAACTGGAAATTGCATGAAACAATTTGGATGCTACTTTGAAGATTATCATGGACGTAAATAAATCTTTTTTGGCTAAGTAATCAATTCATTCTTAGAACCCTTTGACATAAGTCTCAAAAAGGGGGAGATATAATAATTAGGGAGAAATACATTGTGAGGTAGATAATAAAGGGGGAGATACCAAAAAGGGGATCTTCCCTACCCAAAGGGGAAGATAATAAACTTTTTAGTTTTAAGGAGAAATAAGGAGATATAGCCAAAAGGATACAAAAACTGCAAGGAGATGTGTGAAAGGGGGAGAAGTCATAGAGTAGACACAGAGTAGAAACAAATTAGACAAGGAGAGGAATGAAAAGGTAGAGATAAAGAGTATCAGATTAAATAGCATGAGACAAATTCAACATAAGGAATTTTGGATACAAAAATGGCACACCAGCTTAGGGGGAGTTACAGGTTTTTAAGGTATATAGTCTTCTACAAAATTTTGAACAAGGTTTTGAAGTTTTGTACAAATGCATGTACTATACTCATAGAGATCAGATTCATAATGTTTAGTTAAGTGTTTTTGACAATCATATCAAAGGGTGAGATTGTTGGTCTCAGATTGGTTTTGACAATTGAGTGTCAATACAATTAAGAAAATTTTAAGGTTGATGTCAAGTATAATATAGATGTCAACCTACAACATGTGTTGAGCCAAAAATCCAATAGGTTCTGAGTGAACTTCAAGTGCCAAGCAAGTTTCAAGTGTCGAGTGATAAGTAATGCCAAGTCACTATAGGTGCCAAGAAAAGTATAGATGTTGAGTGAGACAGAGTTACTATAAGAGATGAGCAAGATAGAAATCCTACTTGTGTTGAGTATCAATAATTAGTAAGTGCCGAGTAACATAAAATCAGCATATGAGTTTGTTCCTTCACAAATTCAGATGTAAACCATTTTTGAGCTAACTCAAGATGAATCTCAAAGGATCTAAAAGATAAGATTGAATCTTTTACGTTCCCCTATAATTAGCATGCAGCCAATTAGAAAAGTGGAGAAAGCATGCAACCAATAGGAAAAGTGTAAATTTTTGAGTGGAAAAAGATGGATGAGTATCGATTGTAGATTCATACCTAACCCTAAGTCCTTGAAGCCTTTAAAAAGGAGGTCGATATCCCATAATTTAGAGTAGAGGAGTTGAGAGGAAGTCATATGGGAATGCATGAAAGAATGTTAGCGAAGTTTTAAGGGGTGTAAGGATTTAGAGGAAGAGTTGCATTGCAAAATTAAGTTGATTAGAATAGAACATCAGTATTATGAATAGAGAGTTATAAAATTAGGAAGGATCAGATCAGATTGAGCTAAACAAGGATCTAGAATCAACAATTTTTGATTGTAAGTAATTAGATCAAGTCATTCTACTATACTTTCTACCCATTGTATTAGGAGAATGGAAATCCTATGCTAATAGGTTGGCTTAACAGCTATATTCTAGATCCTTAACAGGGTTGTAAATCCTTTAACATGGTAACATTCCAAGTGAGTGTTTGTAAATCCTTTAGATAGGTCACTTTTAATAGGGTGTATAGCCTTTAACAAGGAAGGTCTTTCATAAGGTAGACCATCATTGATGGTCAAACTTTGTAACCTTAACCAGTTACATATTATTGCAGTGATAATTTGTGGGTGTCATCCCCACCCCAATTTTACCTTCTCATTTTGAAGGGTTTTTGGGTAACCAAATATTGTGTTATCTATTTTCATCCATGTCTTTACTTTCATGTTTATTAGAGATGTTAGATGCATGTGAATAATATCAGTTAAAATTTTTAAAGGTTAGATGCTTTTACTTCTAATTCACCCCCCCTCTCAAAAGTAAATCTTCCCACTTGTAAATTCCAACATGACTACCAAAGGATTTTCTTATTTTGGCATGTAAAGCTCGATTGTTTTACCTATTGATTCTAGTCGACTGAGGTGATGAATATTGGTTATTTTAATTTGTATTTCAAATGACTTGATAATTTGAAAGGTATAAGTAAAAAGTCAAGTTATGATTTCAAATTGTGTGAGATGAAAGTTGAATAAGTTGAAAGAGATAAGAAGAGGAAGCAAACTTGAAGGATAAGTAGAAATCTTTATGGAGTAGAAAAGTATTATTCGATCATGAAGGATCAAGTATGAACTAGACTAGAGATCTGTAATCAGCAATTCAATTGCATTACAAATTAGGTCATTTCATTGTGACTCTCTAACCATTGTAGTTGTGAACTAAAATCTCTTTAAAAAGTTGGTTTAACAACCATTTGTAAATCCTCTAACAAGGTGACAATTCCATTGAATTGTTTTAAGAGCTTTTGCAAAGCCACTCCTAATAGGGTGATTAAATGTTTTAATAGGATCACACCTAACAGTGTGTTTAGTAACATTTAACAAGACTGGCTCCTAACAGGGCTCACTTCAAAAGAGTGAAAAATAGTAACTAGTTACATTGGTAGTTTTTCCCAAATTGGATTTCCATATTAAATCTTGGTGTCTCATGTGTTCATGTTATTTCTTTCATGCTTGTGAGTAATTACTAATAACATCTTAAAATCTGGTAAAGTAATTCACACTATGCATTCACCAAGTTATAGCAATTTATGTGTGTTTACCGAGTATTAGCAGTAATTAGTTTTATCAGTCTGAATTTTATAGTGGACATCTAAGGGATCTAGGATTTATTTTAGTGGTAACTGATTCACCCCCCGTCTCAGTTACTCCTCTTATATTTCCAACAATTGGTATCAGAGCTTTTGATGCTTGTAGAGAAGGTTTCAAGGACCTAAGCTAAAGATCAAGATGTATTACAAGAGAGAGAATCCAAAACTAAACAAAGATAACTTTGCAACATGGAAAGGACTTATGAGGCTTCACCTAGCTACCATTAGTGATTTAGGATACAAATATCTTGATGAAGAATATAAAACTCCCACGAGAATATTATTAGTTGATGATATTGATAAGAAGAAGAACCATAATGTCATGGTGATTGACATTACATCTACTCTTAGTTATGCTAAATTTGATGAGGTCAAAGATTGTAAAACTTATTTTGATATGTGGAAAAAGTTGAAAAAAATCTATGGAAGAGATGACAATGTAAGAAGAGTCAAAGAAAAAATCTTTAGAGGACAATTTGATCAAATGAGGATGAGAGAAGATGAAAATGTTTTAAGATATGTGGAAAGAATCAAGGCCAGTGTTAGTGCAATCAAGGCATCTAGAGGAGAAATCAAAGAAGAAACTATTGCAAGTAAAGTTCTTAGAACTTTGCTTCCCATCTATGCAATTAGAGTGTCTACTATTCAAGAAAAGATATGTGATCCAAATAACAAGATAGGCTTGGATGCTCTAGTAAAAAGATTGACAGCTTTTGAACTAGACAACTTTGACAACTATGTTCCTACTTCCAAGAATATTGAGTTTGCATTTGAAGCTAAAATCTCACTCAAAGAAAAAGGCAGGAAAATAAAAGATAATCAATCAAAAAGTGAGGAAAAAATTAAAGAAATTTTTTATAGTGATCTTGAAATTGTTGAAACTCTACTTGCAAAGAAATATTCTAGGAGCAGAGGAAAGCACAAAGGTAAAATCCCTCTAATCTATTTTTCTTGTGAAGAAATTGGTCGTATTGCTACTAGGTGTCCAAAAAAAGAAGGTAAGGAAGAGAAGAAAATTCACAAGTACAAAGGCAAGAAGGAATTCAAAGGTGACAAATCCTACAAAGACAAAGGTAAGAAAACATGTTTTATAGCTAAAGATTTTGATAATAGTGAAGATGAAATAATGTATATTGTTGTAAAAGATGAATCTGATGATGAGGGAGATAAGATGGAACTTGTCTCTCATGTTATAAAAAAATGACACATGAATCATAGACAATGGATGTTCTCACCATATGACTAGAGAAAAAACTAAGTTTGAACATTTTGAACACTATGATGGAGGTAGTGTAAGGTTTGGAAATAATGAACCTTGTTGAATAAAAGGGAAAGGCCAAATCTCATTAACCAATATTGGGTTGAAGGACTAAAACATAATTTTTTGAGTGTGGCACAACTGAACAACATTGGATTCAAGGTAGAATTCATGAATGGCAAGGCAAGACTACTAGATAATCAAGGAAATCTAATTGGATCAGGCAAGGAAACAAAAGGGAACCTATTTTATCTTGATATTGGTGATTGTTCATGTTTCATTGTTGAAGTAGAAGAAAGTTGGTTATGGCACAGAAGACTATGTCATGTAAACTTTAATAATATGGTCAAGATTAGAAAACTCAAAAGAGTAAGAGGTCTTCCTAGTTTGAAGAAACCTAATGTTGGATTATGCAAGAATGATTATTCTAGAATGATGACTATTATGTATCTCAAAGAAAAATTAGAAGCTTATGAGAAATTCAAATGGCATCTAGCTAGAGTAGAAAAGGAAATTGGGAAAAGATTGAAATGCTTAAGAGCAGATGGAGGTGGTGAATTCATCTCAAATGAATTCAACAATTTTTGCATTGAAAGAGGAATCAAAAGATAAGTATCAACCCTTGGTACTCCTGAGCATAATGGAATAACTAAAAGAAGAAACAGATCCATTATGGATTGTGCAAGGACACTTATGATTGAAAAGAATGTTGCTATCAAATACTAGAAGGAAGCTATCAGCACTATAGTTCATACTTTGAACCGAGTTCAATTGAAGAAGGATTCAAACAAACCTCCCTATGAACTATGGTATGGCTACAAAACCAATGTAAGTTACTTGAAAGTATTTGGTAGAAAATGTTGTATCTTGAAGGAATCTAGAAAAGAAAAATTTGATGTAAAAGGTGATGAAGGTATATTTCTAGGATATTCCTAAAGAAGTAAAGCATACAAATGTTAAAATTTGTCTACTCGCAAAATCATAGAAAGTGCACATGTGAGAATTGATGAGTTCATATAAAAGACTGAAGAAGAAAGCAAAAAGGAACCAGAATATTATAGAAGATTTGTCTACTATAAACCTGATATGTTGCCAAACATACTTGACAAAAAGGAGACTTCATCTCCCGAGATCTCCAAATTGCCATTAGCTACCAAGTTTTTGGAAGTGAAAACTAAGTCATGGGGACCCAAGTCACATTCAGAGGCTATCAAATTAGTGCATACTATGTTTGATGAACCCAAGCCATAGATAGAAGGACTCAAGCCAGAAGTTGAAATTCAAAATGAAGATAGTGCAGTTCATTCAAAAGTCAAAGAACTTGTATTGGCTAAATATGTTAGAAGGAATCATGCACCTAATTAGATTATTAGAGACAAATCTGATGGAACAATGACAAGAAAAAAACTAAAAGGTACACGTTTACATGCTAACTTTTAACCTAGAAGTGTTAAAGATGCATTGGAAAATGAAAGTTGGATTGAGGCTATGAATGAAGAAATAGAATAGATAGAAAAGAATAAAACTTAGACTCTTGTACCTAGGCCCAAAGATTAAAATGTGTTTGGTACAAAATGGGTATTTAAAAATAAGTTGAATGAAGATAGAAAAGTGTCAAGAAACAAAGTGAGGTTGGTATGCAAAGGTTATTCTCAAGAAGAAGGGATTTATTATGATGAAAATTTTGCCCCTATTGCAAGATTAGTAGGTGTTAGGAGTTTGCTAGCTTATGTAGCTCATAAAGGATTCAAAGTATATTAGATGGATGTTAAATCTGCATTCTTGAAAGAAATTCTTGATGAGAAAGTCTACATTGAACAAACAAAAGGTTTTGTTGATCCAAAAAAAAGGGATATGGTCTTAAACAAGCTTCTAGAGCCTGGTATGAAAGACTACATAACTATTTGATACATATTGGTTTTCAAATAACAAATGATAACAGAAGCCTATACATCAAGGAAGGACTAGATAAGAAGATTGTATTGGCAGAAATATTTGTGGATGATACTCTATTCATAGGAAATGATGAGTTATGCAAAGCATTTTTAGAACAAATGAATAAAGAATTTGAAATGTCCATGTTTGGTGAAATAAAATTCTTTGTTGGATTGCATATATATAAAAATGAAAATGGTATCTATATCACTCAATCTAAGTACATCAAAAAGATACTCAAAAAATTTGGAATGGAAGATTCAATACTAGTTGGAACCCTCATGTGCATTGGACTTACGCTTACAAAAGATGATAACTCCAAAGAAATAGATCATACCTTACATAGATCAATGATTGGGAAATTACAATATGTGGTACATACAAGGCCTGATATTGCCTTAGCAGTTGGCCTAGTGGCAAGATTCTTAGCTAAACCTAGAGAAAACCACATGATTGCAATAAAAAGAATCTTGAGATATCTGAAAGGTACTGAAGACTATGGTTTATGGTACAAACTTGGAGGTAACCTTGACCTAAAAGTATTTACTAATGCTGATTGGACAGGAAATCTTGATGATAGAAAGAGCACCAATGGTGGAGCATTTTTTCTTGGTAAAAGGATGGTATCTTGGACAAGCAAGAAGCAAAATTGCTCATCTCAATCCATAGCAAAACCAAAATATGTAGTAGTAGCAGTGAATTGTTCTAGCATTGTTTGGTTCAAATAGTTTTTGGAAGGAATGAAGGTTGAAATCAAAGAGCCAATAGTGATGTATTGTGATAACACTAGTGCAATCAACATATCAAAGAATTCAGTGATGCATTCCAAAACAAAGCACATTGCTATCAAATATCACTTTGTAAGAGAACTAGTATAGGACCAAGACATCAAATTGGAATACGTGCATGCAAAAGAACAAATTGTAGATATATTCACCAAGCCATTACCTAAGGATGCATTTTTGTATCTAAGAGGCAAGCTGGGGGTCATTCTCCTATCTGGAGCCCACTAAATAAAGTTTAATGATGCATCAACAAGAACCAAGTTGAAGATCAATCAGTTGATGTAGTATTAACAAGGACATATTGTAGATGAATCTATACTCAAGGTACATTAGTACTAATTAGAATTGTCTTTAGCATGTGTTCTCAAAGAGGGAGAAGTTTACTATCATATCTTTCTAAAATTTTGTAGAGGGAGAACACTAAAAGAGAAGTTTTATGAAAAAAATCAACGAAGAAGAAACTTTCTAATAGAGGGAGTCTTGTTCTCAAAATTTCATTGTGTTATGACATGTTGTGTTGCCATCAATTCCAAAGAGGGAGATTGTTGGATACAATTGATTAGTTTTCTATTGTCTTTGATGTTACACAAATGTCATATCAGTTGATAGTTAGTACATGTCGAGCTCACTTGGTCAGTAAAGACAATTTTCCTAGTCTATTGAGCATTCCTAAGTTAACTTCGTGCAAAAGGTAGTTTCTATCGAGCTCACTCAATTACCAAACGAATTTTTTTAGTTCACAGTGTTAATTGAGCTTCTGTTGGTTAACACAGGAAATCACTTTAGAATCAGTTTCTACTAAGCTGGGTTAGCTACCAAAGGATTTTCTTATTTTGGCATGTAAAGCTTAATTATTTTACCTATTGATTCTAGCTAATTCATGTAATGAATATTGGTTATTCTAATTTGTATTTGAGCCAATTTGACAATTTAAAAGCTATAAGTAAAAGGTCAAGTTGTGATTTCAAAGTGTGTGGGATGCAAGTTGAATGAGTTGAAAGAGATAAGAAGAAGCAAACTTGAAGGATAAGTAGATATCTTTATGGAGCAAAAAAGTATTATTCAATTAGGAAGGATCAAGCATGAACCAAAGCAGAGATCTGTAGTCAACAATTCAATTGCATCAAAAATCAAGTCATTTAATTGTTACTCTCTAACCATTGTAGCAATGAATTAAAATCTCTTAACAGAGTTGGTTTAACAACCATTTGTGAATCCTCTAACAAGGTGACAATTCCATTGAATTGTTTTAAGACCTTTTGCAAGGCCACTCCTAATAAGGTGATTAAATCCTTTAATATGGTCACACCTAACAATGTGTTTTTAAACCTTTATCAGGGTTGGCTCCTAACAGGGCTCACTTCAAAAGAGTGAAAAACAATAACTAGTTCCATTGGTGGTTTTTCTCAAACTGGGTTTCCACATTAAATCCTGGTGTCTCATGTGTTCATGTTATTTCTTTCATGCTTGCAAGTAATTACTAAAAACATCTTAAGATATGCTAAAGTAATTCACACTCTGCATTTATCAAGCTATAGAAATTTATGTATGTTTACCGAGTATCAGCAGTAATTAGTTTTATCAGTCGGAATTTTATAGTTGGCATCTAAGGGGTCTAAGATTTATTTTAGTGGTAACTAATTCACCCCCCCCCCCCTCTCATCTACTCCTCTTATATTTCCAACACTAGGGACATATGGTAATCGATCATATAGGTTGAATGGGGTTGTAGGCTAACCTTTGACCCCATTCAACCCATTGCATCACGACATGTATCCATAGGGGTCCTAGGGACATATGGTAATCAATCATATGGGTCAAATGGGGTTGTAGGCTAACCTAAGACCCCATTCGACCCATTATAATGTGACATGTGTCCCTAGGGACATGTCCGTGCCCAAATTAGCAAATTAGGTTTCCTTTGGAATGATGATCCAATTATGGGAACTCCTAATATAAATTTTCCAATTGACAAGTTCCACTTCAAATGAATGAAAACCTCTACGATTTTGGCTGTGCAAAACCAAGGCTAGTAGGCCTATACCTTACACCCTAGAGGCTTTTTAGAGAAGATGAGTTTTGAGACTTGGGTGTTTATGAATTCAAAAGTTGATAAAAATTTGTTGGTGTCATATATAAATGTATAATAGATTTAATGACTTTTGTCACTTGGATGTATGTCCTTTCTGCAATTAGCATGAAGATTCAAAACAATAATCAAAGACCAATGCCTTAACCAATGGATTCTTTATCATTATTCTATCAATCACTCAAAGTGTCTAAATTAATCCTAACATATAGACAATAAATCCCTTCAAGATAAATTTCTATCACTTTATTGATGTATGTATTATTTAATACTTAAGTAAATTTTAATATTAAGTCTTATTGAATTTAATTCTCCTAAAGAGCCCAATAAGGCAACAATATATATCAAGCAAGCAATACAATATTACTATTTTATAGACATTGAAACAACTTACTGTATTCAATCAATTAAAAATTCAATTAAAGAAAACTTGAGATTTGATTTGAGGAAAAAAAATGTATGAGACAGAAATAATATCACCAAAAGATCAATTGAGCACATGAAACCCTTGTATTGAATTTGAAATCTTTCACCACAAATGCATGTGTTGTTGGTGCATACAAATAACACAATCCAAAATGGACAAAAGGATTGACTTTCTCTATAAAATATATGTATGGAATATATGGTGGTGCTTCATCTCCAAATTTGGTCCTTATAATTATAGACAATGAATTGGTTACAAAATGAAAAGGTATGGCCCTTTGTTTACAAAATTGATCTTAACCAGCCAACTAATAACCAACTATTTATGCCAATTAATCAAAAAAAAATTGTAAGAGAAAATGGATTCATTGAGACGACTCTGATGTTGATTCATTAGTGAAATCATTGCACTATTTAATGTGCTTCTGATATTTGTCATCCTTGAGTAAGTTTGCATCAGTGATCACCTTGTGAACCTTGATCTCCATTTTGATCCTCTGTTTAATCTTCTTTGTGGTCCTTGTAATCTCTAGATCATCATTCCTTTCTACTTCTAGGGCATGTTCTTGCATCGCATGGAAAATTCCCATCCACATCTCCTGATTGATTGTCTATCTTTACTTTTCACACTTACCTCTATAGCAATAGTGATAACCCCATTGCTCATCCCTATATAGGAAATCCCCTTTCCATGACCTTCAATAGGTTTTTTCACTATAGATTATAGTGATCACAAGTTTCAGTCTTCATTGTGAGTTTTTATTGTATTGCTATAATACATAGCGATACACAAATGTCGATCGCTCATCGTTATCTCCATTATTCTCCAAATTTGATCTAAAATCAAAATCCATTGCTATAGAAAAAGTGACCCCTTTTTAAAATCACACTGCTTTATTGTCGTAACACATGGTGATCAAAAAATCTTATCACTAATTAGTACAACAGAAACTTCCTTTCTTTGATTACCAAAAGCACTTATCACCATATCATATAGTGATACAACTCACTTCATCGCTAATTGTCATAACTAAATCCTCATCTTCCGGCTTGCTCATGATCATTGAAGGTTATATAGATAAACCTTTCTTTATCACTCATCACCATCTTGATAACATGTCTTCTCTACATAGTGATAAACTTGATCACTATATGCTATAGTGATATCTCACCTGACTTTGAAGATGACCCTGCTTCTATCGCCACAATATACACTAATACTTGAAGCTTCATTGCTATAGGCATAGTGATATATGAAAAAATTATATCTCTCATAGAGTTTCAAGAAAATCAGAACTAGGATCCATACATAGGGAGTGTCATGTGATGAGTAAGCCCTGGGAATGCATTTTGAGATAGGCACCTTTGATTTGGATGGAAAATCATGATTTCTTGCAAACAAAAAGAAATGCAATAAGTAATTCTTATATTTGATTAGAACCATATAATAAACCTAGGCTATGAAGAATATCCTTCAAATGATAAATAATTTACAACATGGAAATAAGTCAATAAGATCAACTATAATCAAAGCAATAATATGTCAAAAATATTGAGTTTCACCAAGACATATGGTAATTGATCGTATGGGTCGAATGGGGTCATAGGCTAACCTATAACCCCATTCGACCCATTACATTATGACATGTGTCCCTAGGGGTCATATGACCACTAGGGACATATATTAATCAATCATATGGGTTGAATGGGGTCATAGGATGACTTACGACCACATTCAACCTATTACATCGTAAAATGTGTCCCTAGGGGTCCCAAGACCCCTAGAGCATATCATAATCAATCATATGGGCTGAATGGGGTCGTAGGATAACCTACAAACCCATTCAACCTATTGCATCATGACATGTGTCCCTAGGACCCCTAGGCACATACGGTAATCAATTATATAGCTCAAATGGTGGCTTAGGCTAACCTACAACCCCATTGAACCCATTGCATCATGACAAGTGTCCCTAGGGATTTTAGGGCCCCTAGTGACATATGGTAAATGATCATATGATTCAAATTCCTATGACCCCATTTGACCCATTGTATCATGACGTGTTCCAAGGGGTCCTAGGACCCCTAGGGACATACAATAATCAATCATCTAGGTTGAAGGGGGTCATAGGCTACCTATGAACCCATTTTCCCAATTGTATCATGACATGTGTCTCTAGGACCCCTAGGGACATATGGTAATCAATCATATGGGTCAAATAGGGTCGTCGGCTAACCTATGACCCCATTTAACCTATTGCATTGTGACATGTGTCCTTAAGGGTCCTAGGACCCCTAGGGACATATGGTAATCAACCATATGGGTTGAATGGGGTCAAAGTATAACCTATGACCCCATTCGACCCATTATATCATGACATGTGTCCCCAAGGTTCCTAGGACCCCTAGGGACATATTTTAATCGATCACATGGTTCAAATGGTGTTGTCAGCTAACCTATGAGCCTATTCAACCCATTACATCATGACATGTGTCTATAGGGGGCCTAGAGACATATGATAATTGATCACATGGGTTGAATGGGATCATAGGCTAATCTATGACCCCATTCAACCCATTGCATTGTGACATCTAACCCCAAGGGTCCTAGGACCCCTAGGGACATATGGTAATTGATCACTTTGATTAAATAAGGTCATAGGCTAACCTATGACTCCCTTCAACCCATTAGATCACAAAATCTATTGTAATCTATCACATGGATCGAATGGAGTCATAGGTTGCATCACAACACATGTCCCTAGGGGTCCTAAGATCCCTAAAGACACATGGTAATCAATCCTATGGGTCAAATTGGCTCGTGGACTAATCTACGACCCCCTTCAACCCATTGCATCACAACATGTGTTCCTAGGGGTCCTAGGAGACCTAGGGACATATGGTAATTTATCATATGGGTCAAATGGGGTCATAGGCTAACCTACAACCCCCTTCAACCCATTTCATCATGACATGTGTCCCTAGGGGTCCTAGGATCCCTAGTGACATATGGTATTTGATCATATGGATTGAATGGGGTCATAGGCTAACCTACAACCCCATTCAACCCATTCCATCATGACATGTGTCCTTAGGGGTCCTAGGGAGTCCTAAGACCCCTAGGGACATATGGTAATTGATCATATGGGTCGAATAGGATCACAGGCTAACCTATGACCCCTTTCAAACCATTGCATCACAACATGTGGCCCTGGGTGTTCTACCCCTAGGGAAATATGGTAATCAATCACATGGATCAAATGGGGCCATAGGGTAACTTAAGACCTCCTTCAACCCATTTCATCATCACATGTGTCCCTAGGATTCCTAAGACCCCTAAAAAATTGATCACATGGGTCAAATTGGGTTGTAGACTAACTTAGGATCCCCTTTGACCCATTACATCATGACATGTGTCCCTAAAGATCCTAAGACCCCTAGGGACATATGGCAATCAATCATATGGGTCAAACAGGGTCATAGGCTAACCTATAATACCCTTCAACCCATTTCATTATGACATGTGTCCCTAGGGGTCCTTGGACCCCTAGAAAAATATGGAAATCGATCATATGGGATGAAGAGGGTCATAGGTTACCCATTACATCATGACATGTATCCCTAGGGGTCTTAGGATCCCTAGGAAAATATGGTAATCGATCATATGGGTTGAATGGAGTCATAAGCTAACCTAGGACCCCCTTTGACCCATTGCATCATGATATGTGTCACTAAAGGTCCTAAGACCCCTAGGAACATATGATAATTGATCATATGAGTTGATTGGGATCATAGGCTAACTTATGACCCCCTTCTACCCATTCATCACAACATGTGTCCCTAGGGATTCTAGTACCCCTAAGGTCATATGGTAATCAATCATATGGGTCAAATAGGGTCGTAGACTAACCTAGGACCCCCTTCAACCCATTACATTATGACCTCTATCTCTAGAGTTCCTAAGAACCCTAAGGACATATGAAAATCAATCATATGGGTCTAATGGGGTTTTAGGCTAACCTATGACCCCCTTTGACCCATTGAATCATGACATGTGTCCCTAGGGGTCCTAGGACCCGTGGGGACATAGGCTAACCTACAACCCCCTTCAACCCATTGCATTGTGACATGTGTCCCTATGGGTCCTAGGACCCCTAGGGACATATGGTAATCAATCATATGGGTCGAATGGGGTCATAGGCTAACCTACAACCCCCTTCGACGTATTTTATTATGACATGTTTCCCTAGGGCTCCTAAGACCCATAGAGACATATGGTAATCGATCATATGGGTTGAATGGGGTTGTAGCCTATCCTACAACCCTATTTGACCCATTGCATCGTGACATGTGTCCCTAGGTGTCCTAGGACCCCTAGGCACATATGGTAATCAATCATATTGTAACTTAATAAACTATATAATAATATGTAATAATTTTTAATACTATGTTCAAATATATATTAAAGTAGTATATGTAATAATATATATTTAGTATTCTAATAGTAATAGTAATAGATAGATAATATTTATAATATTATAGATAATATATAATACTATATTATAATATATAGTACTATGATCCCAATGTTACCCCACATTTTATTCTCTACCAATTAGCAAAAGTGAATACTTATATTTTATGAGAGGAATAAATTATTAGTTATGATTGAATCTAAGTCTAAGCCTTCTTACATTGGATGAGTCTCCATCAGATTTTCCCTTTTCTCCCTCTCCATATTCAAAGTCAAGTGGTTCTTCATTTTTTTGAATGATCTTATGGGTAGGTTATTGCCTAGTTTGATGGAGATTCATGTTAGTCATTCAATGATCAACTACAAGTCCCACTCATTTATGACTTGTCACTTTTTTTTTAAATGATGCCTATGAAAAATTGAAAATCATCTTCTCCTCGACGAGTTTTCTACCCATGAGGATGATTTCCTGTGAAAGGTACTAAATGATGCACGCAAATAAAAAACATGAAAATAATAAGGCATCTTGTAGAAAACCATTGATCTATTTGCGATTATCATTTTAGAAAATGTTTCAAATTCATCGGTAGGTTTTCAACCCATGAAGTTAATTTTTTGAAAAGGCAATTTTATGATGAAAAGGACTGATTAGTGGTCTTTGACAAGGTCTTCACACCTCACATAGACATTTCCAATTCCAAGAGGGGCAATGATCTAAAGTTCAACTAAGAAAGTAGATGTTGGCAAAGAAATAGAAACTATCTTCTCCTCAGTGAGTTTTCAACCCATGAAGATAGTTTCTAGAATTCTAAAGAAAATCAAACTAATGATCAGGTTCAATTCATAATTTATGTGTAGAACATCTCAAAATGATAATGAAAAGAACCTAACCATCATAGAAAAGAGATAATGATCAAAATCTAACTTAGCAGACATTCTCCTATGGAGTACTCTAATGGTAACTTCTCGAAACTTAAAGGAAAATGGGAAAGTAAGTTATCGAGATATAGAAAGTTACCGTTGAACCCAATAGAACAGTGAAAAGACCCCTAGATTCTTATTAAGACCTTGCATGTACTATTTCAATGGGCATCTCCTTGAATTCATTCATGTGGTATAAATTCTGAAGATCAATGGATGAATCGAGGCTCCCATATAAATGGAAACATAAATAGTTGAACAAACTACTGCTCTTTCTTTGAATTGTTATTCTGTTAATGTGCATAACTTTTGAACAGCTAGTAGTTATTACATTAGCCATTCATTTTACTTTCCTAATTTAAATCTCACTCTCAAGATCATGGCAACCAGGTTTGTGGGTTTTGACAGGTTGAACGAAATCAAATCCTAGTTGTAAAATTTTACAAATACCTCTCTTCATTTCTACGACATAGAATATTTTCAAAAGAAAGTGAAATTTGAGCAAATTCACCCCATCATTGAGAAGCTCTAAGGATGTGGGTTGGTTGAGGCAGCTGGTTTTCCAATTATAGTCTAGGCTTCAAAGTTAATCTATGAATTTATACATCATTACAACTCAGAATTAAGGCAAATCATGCTACTTGATGATAAAGTGTTGATTTTGATCAATAAGAAAACTACAGTGAATTGATTTCAAGTATTGGAATGGGAGTAATTCTTACACTTAAACACTGGAGCATTTTTTATGAGTTCTCCACAAAGAAGATGGTCTCAAGGAAAGAAATCATGTAAACATGGTTCCAGAAACCATGGAGTGCTAAGAGTAAGGTTCCTAAGACCTTGTTGGGGACCAACCTCAAACCAAAGATTATTGATATCTTGGTCCTCCTACATAGGTTGAAAGGTGAAGTACAAGCTTTGAATTTTGTTGAGTAGTATTTCTTTTTAGTACAAGTCATTTTCTCTAACACCCAATATATTTATTGGGCCCATGAGGTAAGCAAAATTCTGTCCAATGCTCTCCGTGCTACAAAATTTTACAATACATTCTATATGTCCTCTTTTCTCATCTATGTGTTGGCCTCATTACAACTATGGCCAAGCCTCCCAAGAGTGGAAAATTTTCCTGATGATGTGAAATCTTATGAGTTTTATCCATGCTTATAGTTGGAAAATAGCTATGCAAAGTATGTAAAAGTTAATGATGCATTCACTATGCAGATTTGTAGGGAGCCATAGGGATGTCCAAAAAGGAGATTCAGTCTTAAAGCCATGGCAGCCATTAGCTAATTCGGGAGTTATTTCATCCAATTCTCATCCTTTTCTTATTTGAATCTTGTAGCTTTCGATGGTTACCCCTTGAAGCTACCAAGATATCCTACTGACATGCTCGTGCTGATCAAAATTGTACGATAGGCCATTCAAGTGAATGTGTTGAGTGGGAGCTTGAAGAAGGAGTATGAATTCCCCACGAAGGTGGGGCCTTTTAGATGTGACACTCACTCTGATGCCAAGAACATGTTGAAGGCGTTTGATATGAAATATAAGTTGGACATATATGAAATTTTGAGACCCATGTTCAACCTGGATGGGTATGCAAGGGATGTTTTTCAAATTGGAAGTGTAATTAATCATATTACCACCATTGAGGATTATTTGGCTGACTACAAGAATGAGTTTGAAAGTCGTGATCAAGCCTTCACTAGACTAATAGTTGATTATGTGAAAATGTACAAAGTCAACATTGATGTAGGAGTAGAGGATGATGGCTAGAACATGTATAGCAATACTTACTTGGCCAAGCTCAGAGACAATCCAATAAGCTTAGAACCTTATGAAGACACTAGGGAAAATCTAGATATAATGATGGCTCAAATCTACAAGAGGACCAAAAAATGGGTGAAATGGACCATAGCTACGAGTCAAGGAAAAGGAACATCCACTCAAGCTTCCCCAAAATTTGCAGCAACTTGCTCTTCCCAAGGTGGTACATCAGGTGCAACCTTATCTATTACCCAAGGGCTAGCACAACCATCAGATGGAGGTGATCAACCTCCTGACAAGAGCATTTCCTTGGCTAGAACTTGTCAGGATGGTTCTCTTCTTGTAATTGGAACTCGAATAGAAGTTGATAAGAAGAAGGTAGAGGAATTAAAAGATGGTGCAGTCACTCTTGCTCTCTCACCTCATAGTAGTATGATCTCATCTGTAAGTGTTGCACTACTCCTTCTAAGTAGTCCCCAAGTGCAAGTAGTGGATCTTGGAGATGATGAAAGCAGTGAGAGTGAGTCTACTAATTTTGATGAGGAAATAAAGAAGACTATAGAAGTAGAGAAAGGCCTTTAATCTCCAAAGCTCATCTCATAGTTTTTGAAGAATCCTTTCTCTTTAGACACAAAAATACTAACCCCAGTCAAGAGAAAGATGTTTACTATAGACACACTTGGGACTGCATCCAAGGTGATTGGCACTGATTTATGGCTAGAGGACACACTGGACAGAAAAAGAAAGAGGAGAGAGGAAGGAGTTCCTACCAAAGATACTTTATTATTAGCTATCCACTTTGGATCAACACTGAGTAAAGTCTAAAAGTAGAAGGCCTTGTCAATTCTAGGACAAGATCCTGACATGGGGCATCTAGCAATGGAAATTTCCAAACCTACTAAAGAAGGGAGGATCAAACATATGTCTGCAGATGATTTTTCCCTACATTCTATAGATCTCAGAGAAGTCAAACATGACACCAATGTTGGCCTATGGAAGTCAACAAATGATATGATAGAGGGACAACTTGAAAGCCCTAAATTATCAAAAGTCAAAATGAAGGTAGAAATTCATGAACTCAATGGCTTCATTAGGCAGTTAGTCACCCCATTGGAAAGCATATCTAGAATGCTAATTACCAGTGACCCTTTTTCTACTGATGTTCAAGCACTCATCTTCTAGCTTCAAGAAGACAAACATTTTGGGCAAATTGGTAGAGAGTAGAGTGAGAAACTCAAGCTAGAAGGACTTGCAATTATTGAGCAAATTAGCCATGCAATACTAAGGCTCAAAATAGAGGATAATATTTCAGCAAATCAACCCCCCTTAGCTACAAAGAAGGTTAAGTGTGAAGACTATATTTCCTTACTAAAGATAATTATCCACATGAAGACTAAGGAAGCTATCGAAGTAAAGATTCTACCTAGAGGAGACGAACCTCTATTTGAATGGCTCCAAAGCATGTAATTCAAGTCTAAGATGATCCTAGTGGTAGAGGAAGGACTTAAGGAAATAGAGACCAAAGTGAGAAAGGATCAAGATAGAGATTATGAACTCTCAAGAGGTCTAAATATAGATTCCCAGTCTAGTGCACAAGGAAAGGGGATCATCGGAGTGGTCAACATGCAAAAGAACTTCTCTAGTTACATAGATGGCTCAACGAAGATACCTTCCAATCACTAGAATAGAGTTTTTGAGCTCCAAAAACTTGGCAGATGTGTACATGTTGCTATGGAGGAGACGTGGGAGTGATTAAATGTCATCAAAGAGTTGGCCCGCAAGCATTCCAATTGGCTCTTAAGATGTACCAATGTCTATATTCATAATATGAAGAGTTGATTCCAATCATTGTCTCCATCAAAGCTTATAAGAAAAAGTCAAAAAAGGGAAAGAAGGTGAAGTGATTCATATCCCTCCTTTTCATATTTTGATGTAATGATTGTAATAGACAAATTGGCTCCTTGCCCTTTATCATTTTGGAGGAGATGAACTAATTTGAGTCCCACTTTGTAATGGTCATCTTAGAATCCTATATTTATTGAATTGAAATATTAATACAAGGTCAGCCAATTTTTGGTGTGAAATACTTGATGTTGTAGAGACAATTCAATGGTATTTTGTGTAAATTATTTTTTGTTCCATTTTTTTTTATGTTAGTTTTAGGTTTTTCTCTTTCATCTGAATTGAATAAAGGAATGAATGGAGTTTTATTCCCTTGTTTCAAAATAGTAAACTAAAGATAATAGTTTTTTTATCATAAGTTCAACAGCAATCCCCTTTTATGTTTTCTTTCAAGTCAATCTTTCCATCTCTAGAGTTAGTTTCTTGTCGATATCAGTTTAATTTTTAGATAGTGTACATCACTGAATTGTTAAGCTTCATGGGTTTATAAGATGTGTGAATCCTTAGACTTAACTAATCTTAAAATATCAACTCCTACCTTAGTTAGTTCTCATTTAGGCCTAGCTTGGTTTACCTCTCTTGTTCTCGGGTTAAGAACATACCCTGTTTTAGAATTAGAAGAATTCATTGCAAATCACTAATACAATAGGGAGTTGTACCTAAGAATTCAAAGGGAAGTTAGTCATTTAATAACAACTTTCCAACTATTTTAATTAGATATTGCTCACAAATTTGGGCATTTAAGAGTTAAATTGAAAAGAGCAATCTATTAACCAACACCTAACATACTATCCAATCATATTTAATATCATGTATAATATTATAACAATAAATTTTTTTATATAATATATAATAATAAAATAAAAAATAATAATATTCAAATATCATTATATCTAAAATGTGAAAACATAGTTAAATATGTTTTTAAGCTTTTGGTTTAAAATGTACAATTAGTACCCACCATCTCAATTTTTTAAATTTTGTGTTTTGTCGCCACATTTTTGGTACCTAATTTGAAATCAGGTACCTAATTTTGGATTGTGTGCTCGATTACCAAACCTCTTTGCTCAACACAAAAAGTGTGTTTGACAATTTTCCCTAACATTAAGACTTCGACTAGTCATTTGACAACTTTTTTTTCATCTAAATTGAATGAAATGAAATGGCTTTTTTGAGAACACTCTCAAGATTCCATCAAGATAATTCTGTCAAATTTTGAGTTTGATAAGTATTTATTAGTTAATTTCTAATGAAGATGTTTGTAAATAGTTGATTGACATAATGATTGAAAAATAGCTATAACTATCAAAAGGTATAACATTTTTTAAATCCAAACATTGCGTCACATCCTATGCTTCACCTAGTATAAGAAATTTTTTTAAAAAGTTTTCAATTAGTTAAGGTGGTCAAACACAAGAGTTTTTTTATTTTGAAAACATTATAATAGAAAATTCATATTTAATTATTTATTTGGAATAAAAATACCTAAAAATATGTGTCACATCTAGGCATGAATCTACTTTTTATATCTATAATTATATTAAAAAATATTATCATTTGATTTTTATTAACGTGGTTAGACATACTCCAATTTTTTATTTTCGCCCTAAAATTTTTGTAGTAACATCCAAAATTTTGACCAATCAAATAATTTTCTCTCTAGATAAGGCCTATTAGTTTAGAAACTACATTCAATTTCCTAAAAATTATTTTCTTGCAAATTTTTGATATGAAGTCCATAACTACTTTAAAATTATGTGTCAAGTTAACATAACCCTAACTTGTTGATTTTTCACTGCCAATTAAGGCCATAGTTTGGTTGACCATGATCCTATACATATCCTTAAGCATTAAATCCTATATAAATAAGTAAATTTGATAATGAAGACTAAATGTAGGACACTTTTTCATAACGTTAAACATTTATCCTTTAGAATTTAAATCTAAACTCATTGTTGAATCTCCTCTTCACTTCAAGAATATGAAATTTTATATTTCAAAACTAACCACAAAAGGAATAAACTTGGTACTTATATCTTAAATTAACAAAGTAGTGAAATATAAACCATTAAAGACTGAACTAAAATAATAATTTAAAATAGACTACAAGAGAAAGAATCTTATTGATGTCAATATTTTTTATCAAGAAAATCAACAATTAATGGGTTTTGACCCAAAGTACAATCAAAATGCTAGACACCTATAACAAAGTTACCAATGCCTAGTAATGAAAGATGTATATAATCAAATCTCCCTCTATCAAAGACAAAGTTCCACAAGTGATTGACCTACCAACCATGGTCAACACTTTCAATGAATGACTTGGGAGAAACCCCCACAATAGTTGCAGATTTAAACCAAAAGCAACAACAAAGGACCAAAGTGTGCCCTTCAAAACTAAAAGCAATTACTCGATCACAGGGGAAAGATAACCTAAAACAAGAAATCACCATAATAAAATGGGAAAATACTCAAGCCATCCACACTAGTCAAAACTCTAAGAAAAATATAGAACCAAAAAAGACTATATCTACAGCCTTAGAAAACATAGTACATATCTTCCAACCATGGGTCTAGACAAGGCTCAACTTCCAACCTTGGCAAATGTAGAAAAATATCTTCAAGTCCCTCATAAACTCCCATATCACAATAATAGCAATGAGAGGAGAAAGGGGGAGGAAGAACAAACCCCAAAGGTAAGAGTTGGTCCCCCTTCTTTTACTAACAAAGCTACTAAAAGTAGAGCAAGTAATCAGCATAGCAATAGGAGTCTCCTCTACTTCCAAATGCCCAAATATGATCTCCACCTCAATATGATATTTCTCCACCTCCATAGGAGTTGTGAATATATAAGAAAAGAAGATGAATTAGGCTATCCATGAAGGTAATAACACACCTCTCTAAATCAAAGCATTTAGTTGTAGAGTCATCCATTCTTCACCACAAGAAGTATATAATCCAAACATTCTCTATCCAACCAAATCTCAAACAATAAGAAAGAGATACTCACAAACAATAGAAGGAGAGTACCTTCTAAACCCATTGACCACCACTTTCCCCCAGCAACCAGCTACCTCTATAAGCTTTGCCCCTACCTCAATAGGTCCCTCCACCTCAATAGGAAGTAGGAAAGAAATGACTCCCTCAACCAAATTCCACCATCAAATAGAGTAATCCTTCACCTTAGAGCACAAACAATTGAAGGAAACCCCAAAGAAGAAAGCATTGAGAGGCAAAAAAATCCCCAAATGAGGAGAAATAGTGCATCCCACAAAAGTTCCCAACCAAGGGGGTCCATTAATAGGAAAACCCATAAAATTAAAGACTTGTCTAGGGAAAAGAACCCTATCAATAGAACTAGCAGTAGGGATAGCCACAACATTTCCCCTATAGACTAGATCATCTACGTCCAAGCCTCTACAAACCCTAGGAATCATAGTAGCCCCATGAGCCATAACAATAGGTCCCAAGAAGAATAACTTCCTTTGAATCCATTGCACATACCTATCCAATCCAAATCCATCTAAATCTTCATCTCCAAAAAACTCCAAATACAAAAGATCTCACTAGAGGCAAAGACCAACATTGTACCTAGGCCAAAAAGCCTAGCATATCAAAAGCCCAAAGTGGGGAACATGGGTGTCATAAAAAAGAACCCTCACCCACAAACTCCACACACTTCCACACGATAACAAACCAAGAAAGGTATCTAAAATAAAATCAAAACTATAGAGACACTCCACAAAGCCACCATGGGTAGTCTTACCCAACAAAGAGCACAAAACCCCGAAGAAAAAAGAACATCCCATAGGCTCAAAAGACCCTAGAAGTAAAAAAAACACCCCTCGTCACTACTAGAAAAAACCACCCCAAGGAGGAACATGCATGGGGAGCACCCTCCAACTATCAGGATTGTCATCCTTAGACTCCTCACCATTGTCCTCATTGGCCTCCTCAACATAGGAAACCCTAGCCACTCTCCACACCTTATTGATGTCAATGTTGTAAATCAATAAAATTGAAAAATATAAATCATAAAAGTTTAAGCTATTTAAAAAAATAAAAAATTGAGAATTAAATCTTATATAAAAAATTAAATTTGATGCTAGATAATGAAAAATAAATGCATGACACATTTTTAATGATATTTAACATTGGTTCTTAAAAATTAAAATCTAAACTCATTGTAAAATCTCTTTTTCACTTCAAGAATATGAAAATCTCTATTTCAAAGCTGACCATAAGTCTACCAAAAGAAGAGGCTTATTTGGTACTAACATCTTAAATTAACTAATTAGACAAATATAAACCATAAGATGTTAAGCTAATTCAATTTTAATGATAAATTTTAGTTAATTAAGATCTGACACCTATTAATGCAGCTTGTACATCCAAAGCAAACAGGCTTTATGAAGTCTAGGTATATACTAGATAATATCATTGTGGTTTATGAAGGAATGAAATGGGCCTATCATTCTAAGAAGAAGGCCTTGTTGCTCAAAATTGATTTTTCCAAAGCTTATGATTGTATTGAATGGCCATCTATCTTGGATAAGTTGTAGGCTATGGGGTTTGGCCTTTTTTTCTTTAGTTAGTGCAAATGGGTATGTGCAGGATCATGGTGTGCCAAAAAGTGGCAATGTGAAAAAATAGAGTTTGAACACGTCTAAAAGCGCTTCAAAATCTGCTCTAACTTTTTTTCACCTATCTAGGTACCAAACTTGGAAAGTAAGGCCCAAGCCTTATCGAATATCTGATATGAGATCGGATATCCGATATGAGACCAGATATCGAATCTCATATTGGATATCAGATCTCATATCGGATATCCGATATCCAATATTGGCGACATAAAAATTGGAGGGGAAGGCACAAAAATTAGAGGGAAAAACAAATTTGTAAGTGATATAACTAATTTGAGTTATGAAATATGTAAAGATATAATATATAATCTATAAATATATAATATAATAACATAATTATTATATATAAAATAATATATAATCTATATATTATATAATAATATTATATTATATTATATATATATATATATATATATATATATATATATATATATAGATAGATATATATATAACGTAATGTAAAGATATAATATATAATCTATTAATATATAATAATATATTATGTTATTATTATCATTATCTATAAATATAATATATATTATTATAATATATTACTATTATTTTTACTATATTTTTATTAAATATAATAACGTAATATATTATATATATGTTATTAATACATATTATTATTATCACATATAAATTATAATCTATAATATATTATTATTATTATTATATGTAAATTATAACATATAATTAAATGATAACATATATCCCTAGGGGTCCTAAGACCCTTAGGGACATATTAGAATCTTCGACCCATTAGATAATGACCTATGTCCCTAGGGGTTCTAGGATCCCTCGGGAAATATTAGAATAATTCATATGGGTTAAAGGGGGTCATAGGTTCTACCCATTACATGATGACATATGTCTCCAAGGGTCCTAAGATCCCTAAGGACATATTAGAATGGTATATATGGGTCAAAGGGGGTCATAGTTTGACCTATGACCCCCTTGGACACATTACATGACGACATATGTCTTTAGGGGTCCTAGAACCCTTAGGGACATATTAGAATAGTTCTTATGGGTCAAAGGGGCTAATAGGGTGACCTATGACCCCCTTCGACCCATTACATGATGACATATGTCCTAGAAATATATTAGAATCATTCTTATGGGTGTAAGGGGGTCATAGCTTGACTTATGACCCACTTTGACACATTACATGATGACATATCTCCCTAGGAGTCCTAAGACCCTTAGGGACATATTAGAATGCTTCATATGGGTCAAAGGTTGTCATAGGTTGACCTATGACCCTCTTCAACCCATTAAATGATGACATATGTACATTGCGGTCTTAGGACCCCTAGGGACATAATAGAAACATTCTTATGGGTCAAAGGGGGTCATAGGACAACCTATGACCCCATTTGACCCTTTAAATCATGACATATGTCCCTAGCGGTCATAGGACCCCTAGAGACATATTAGAATCATTCTTATGGGTTCAAGGGGGTCATAGGTTGAACTATGACCCCTATGACCCCTTTCGACAGATTACATGATGACATATGTTCCTAGGTTTCCTAGGACCCCTAGGGACATATTAGAATTGTTCATATGGGTCAAATGGGGTCATAGTTTGACCTATGACCCCCTTCGACCCATTACATGATGACATATGTCCCTAGGGGTCCTAGGATCCCTAGAGACATATTAGAATCATTCATATGGGTCAAAGTGGCTCATAGGTTGATTTATGACCCCTTTCGACTCATAAGAATGATTTTAATATCTACCTAGGGCTCTTAGGATCCCTAAGAACATATGTCATCATTTAATAGGATGAAGGGGATCATAGGTACCCCTATGGGCCCCTTTGACCCATAAGAACGATTCTAATATGTCCCTAGGGTTCCTAGGACCCCTTAGGGACATATGTCATCATGTAATAGGTCGAAGGGGGTCATAGGTCAACCTATGACCCCTTTAGACCAATAAGAATGATTCTTATATGTCCTTAGGGGTCTTAGAAACCCTAGGGACATATATCGTCATGTAATTGGTCGAAAGGGGTGATAGGTCAACCTATGACCCTCTTTGACCCATATGAATGATTCTAATATGTCCCTTGGGGTCCTAGGACCCTTAGCTATTTATGTCATCATTTAAGAGGTCGAAGGAGGTCATAGGTCAACCTATGACACCGTTTGACCCATATGAAGCATTCTAATATGTCCCTAGGTGTCTTAGGACCCCTAAGGACACATGTCAACATGTAATGTGTCAAAGAGGGTCATAAGTCATCCTATGACCCCCTTTGACCCATAAGAATGATTCTAATATGTCCCTAGGGACATATGTCATCATCTAATGGGTCGAAGGGGGTCATAGGTCACCCTATGAGCCCTTTTGACCCATAAGAATGATTTTAATATGTCCCTGGCGGTCCTAAGACCCCTAAGGACATATGTGATCATGTAATTGGTCGAAGGGGGTCATAGGTCAACCTATGACCCCCTTTGACCCATAAGAACAATTCTAATATGTTCTTAGGGGTCCTAGGACTCCTAGGAACATATGTCATCATTTAATAGGTCAAAGGGGATCATAGGTCAACCTATGACCCCCTTTGACCCATAAGAATGATTGCATATGTCCCTAGGTATCCTAGGACCCCTAAGTACATATGTCATCATTTAATGGGTCGAAGGGTGTCATAGGTAAACCTATGACACCCTTTGATCCATATGATGTATTCTTATATGTTTCTAGGGGTCCTAGGACCCCTAGGGACATATGTCATCATGTAATGTGTCGAAGTGGGTCAATTGTCAACCTATGACCCCCTTTGAGCCATAAGAATGATTCTAATATGTCCTTAGGATTTTGAGTACCCCTAGGGACATATGTCATCATGTAATATGTCAAAGTGGGTTATAGGTCAACCTGTCCCTAGGGGTCCTAGGACCCCTAGGGACATATGTCATTTTGTAATAGGTTGAAGGGGATCATAAGTCAACCTATGACCCCCTTGACTCATATGAATGATTCTAATATGTTCCTAGGGGTGCTAGGACCCCTAGGGACATATGTCGTCATGTAATGGGTTGAAGGGGGTCATAGGTCAACCTATGATGCTCATTGACCCATATGAATGATTCTAATATGTCCCTTAGGACCCCTAGGGACATATGTCATCATTTAATGGGTCGAAGGGGGTCATAGGTCAACTTATGAACCCCTTTGACCCATAAGAATGATTCTAATATGTCTCTAGGGGTCCTAGGAACCCTTTGGACATATGTTGTCATATAATGCGTCGAAGGGGGTCATAGGTCAACCTATCACACCCTTTGAACCATAAGAAGCATTCTAAAATGTCCCTAAGGGGTCGTATGACTCCTAAGCACATATGTCATCATGTAATGGGTCAAAGGGGGTCATAGGTCAACCTATGACCTCCTTAGAGCTATAAGAACTACTCTAATATGTCCCTAGGGTTTCGAGGACCCTTAGGAACATATGTCATCATGTAATAGGTTGAAGCGGGTCATAGGTCAACCTGTGACCACCTTTGACCCATAAGAATGATTTTAATATTTCATCATTTAATGCGTGGAAGGGGTTCATAGGTCAACCTATGACACCCTTGGTCCCATAAGAATGATTCTCATATGTCCCTAGGGGTCGTAGGACCCCTAGGGACAAATGTTGTCATTTAATGGGTTGAAGGGGATCATAGGTCAACCTATGACCCCCTTCGACCCATATGAATGATTCTAATATGTCCCTATAGGTCCTAGGACCCATAGGGACATATGTCATCATGTAAAGTGTTGAAGGAGGTTGTAGATCAACCTATGACACCCTTTGACCCATAAGAATGATTCTCATATGTCCCTAGGGGTCCTAGGGACATATGTTATTATGTAATGGGTCAAAAGGGGTCATAGGTCAACCTATGACCCCCTTTGACCCATATGAACAATTCTAATATGTCCCTAGGGATCGTAGGACCCCTAGGGACATATGTCATCATTTAATGAGTCGAAGGGGATCATAGGCCAACCTATGACTCCCTTTGACCCATATGAATGATTTTAATATGTCCCTAGGGGACCTAGGACCCCTAGGGACATATGTCATCATGTAATGTGTCGAAGGGGATCATAGTTCAACCTATGACCCCATTTGACCCATAACAATAACTCTCATATGTCCCTAAGGGTCCTCAAGACATATGTCATAATGTAATAGGTCAAAGGGGGTCATAGGTCAACCTATGACCTCTTTTGACCCATATAAACAATTATAATATGTCCTTAGGCGTCCTAAGACCCCTAGGGACATATGTCATCATTTAATGGGTTGATGGGGGTCATAGGTCAACCTATGACCCCCTTTGATCCATATGAACAATTCTAATATGTCCCTAAGGGTCCAAGGACCCCTACGGATATATGTCATCATTTAATGGATCGAAGGGGTTCATAGGTCAACCTATGATCTCCTTTGATCCATATGAATAATTCAAATATGTCCTTATGGGTCTTAGGACCCTTGGGGACATATGTCATCGTTTAATGGGTTGAAGGGGGTCCTAAGTCACCCTATGACCCCCTTTGACTCATATGAACGATTATAATATGTCTCTAGGGGTCCTAGGACCCCTAGGGACAAATTTCTTCATGTAATGGGTCGAAGGGTGTCTTAGGTCAACTTATGACCCCCTTTGACCCATATGAATGATTTTAATATGTCCCTAGGGGTCCCAAGACCCCTAGGGACATATGTCATCATGTAATGTGTCGAAGGGGGTTATAGGTCAACCTATGACCCCCTTCGACCCATAAGAATGATTCTAATATGTCTCTAGGGGTCCTAGGACCTCTAGGGACATATGTCATTATGTAATGGGTTGAAGGGGATCATAAGTCAACCTATGAGCCCCTTCGACCCATATGAATGATTCTAATATGTCCCTAGGCATGCTAGGACCCCTAGGGATATATGTCATCATGTAATGGGTCAAAGGGGGTCATAGGTCAACCTATGATGCCGTTTGACCCATATGGACAATTCTAATATGTCCCTAGGGTTCTTAGGAACATATGTCATCATTTAATGGGTCGAAGGGGGTCATAGGTCAACCTATGATCCCCTTTGACCCATAAGAACGATTCTAATATGTCCCTATGGGTCCTAGACCCCTAGGGACATATGTCATCATTTAATGGGTTGAATGGGATCATATGTCAACCTATGACCCCCTTTGACTCATAAGAACAATTCTAATATGTCTTTAGGGGTTCTAGGACCCCTAGAGACATATGTCGTCATGTAATGCATCGAAGGGGGTCATAGATCAACCTATGACCTCCTTCGACCAATAAGAACAATTCTAATATGTCACTAGGGGTCCTAGGACCCGTAGGGACATATATTGTTATGTAATGGGTCGAAGGGGGTCACATGTCAACCTATGACCCCCTTTGACTCATATATATTAATAATATACATATATATTAATAACATACTTATATATATATATATATATATATATATATATTTACATATATATATATTGCGTTATTATATTTAGTAAAAATAATAATAATATAAATTATATTTATAGATTATAATGAGAATAACATAATATATTATTATATATTAATATATTATATGTTATATCTTTACATTACGTTATTAAATATATATAATATATTATAATACATATTTACATAGTAATATAACAAAAATAATTTATAAATCATAAGCTATAAGTCTTAAATCAGTTTTCCCTCCAAAATGGGTTGGGATTTTAAATTTCCCACCAAAATTCACCTAGCCATATCGGATATTCGATTTCAAATCGGATATCCAATTTAAAATCCGATATCCGATTTGAAATCCAATATCCGATTAGGCTTGGTATTTACCAAGCTTACCTGGTCAACCCAAAAGACGTGTTTCAAGAGGGTTTTAGTGATACTCAGACTTCGGGTAGTCATCTAACAATGTTATTTTGATTGAAATTGAATGAAACGAAAAGAGTTTTTTAATATCGCTCTCAAGATTCCATCAATATAATTTATGTCAAATTCTGAGATCGATAAGTATTTATTAGTTAATTATCAATGAAGATTATTGTAAAGTGTTGATTGACATACTGATTGAAAAATGGCTATCATTTTCAAATGGTATAACATTTTTTAAATCTAAAAGTTGCGTCACATTCTATGCTTCGCCTAGTATAAAAAAAAAAAAAAAAAAAAAAAATTGGTAAAATTTTCTATTAGTTGAGGTGGTCAGACACGGGACTTTTTTTTCTAAAAAAGTTTTGGTAGAAAATTCATATTTAATTATTTATTTGGAATAAAAATACCAAAAAATATGCATCACATTCGGGCATGAGTCTACTTTTCATATCTATAATTATATTAAAAAAATATTATCATTTGATTTTGATTAAGGTGGTCAGACATACACCTACTTTTTATTTTTGCTTTGAAATTTTTGTAGTACTGCATTAAAATTCAAACTTTTGACCAATCAATTATTATTTTCTCCTAATAAGGCCTAGTAGTTTAGAAACTACATTCAATTTCCTATAGATTATTTTCTTACAACTTTTTGATATAAAGTCCATAACCACTTTAAAATTATGTGTCAAGTTGACATAACCCTGATTTTTTGATTTTTCACTGCCACTTAAGGCCATAGTTTGGTACACCATGATCCTGCACATACCCAAATGCTTTTTGGAAATGCATCTACGTGCATCACCATTAATGGGTGTCAATATGATCCTTTTGGGATCTTGAGATACATTTTCTAGTGGTGCCCTCTAGCGCCTTCTCTATATGTTCTAGTCACTAAAGGGTTTGGATACTTGCTTACTAATTCTAGATTTGTGAACTAAATGTGTGGCATTGCTCTTCTTGACTCCTCTAAGTAGTTGGTCAATGACTACTTTTTCTATGATTTCTTCCTCACTCTCCTTGAGGAGGCAGAAAATATCGCCAATCCTTTACGATGCCTAGATACTTTCTATCTTTCCTCTAACTCTACTAATATGTAATAAAAGACATTGTAAACATTGAATTGTCACTATAGTTTGAAAGAAATGTTAATATTTTAAAAAATTTCATTAATAAAATCAAGTCTCTAGTATGGAATATGGTTGAAGCAATATAATCTACTACAAATTCAAAGATGATATAAGAGTAGTACAATGTAGTAGACTAATGATGATAGTGCAAACAAAATAGTGGTAGAGAGGTGCTAAATTTATATATAAGAGGATCTATAAGCTGGGAGTTAGAAAGGTGATGTTGCAAGTGCATGTCACAGGGAAGTAACCATGAAAATATATTTTTTTATAGTGAGTTATTTTTATATTTGTATAGGTAAATGGGGCTAATGGGCCTACAATGGAGATTCTACAAGTACTAAAAAATTATAGTTAGAAAGGTCTTACAAGTAATTCTACTAGATGATTGTAGTATCAAATAATATTAATGTGAAGTATTTATTCAAAGAAGGTGATGAGGAGTGTCATGTTCTTAAAGAAACAAGAAAAAAAGTGGTTATATGATAAAGAATACTAAGTTTGGATAATGATAATGGGTGTAGTATTATAGTAGATATTGGTAGGGAGAAGGGACCTATTACACATGTTACCATTTTTATAATGCTATTTAAATAAATTTTAAAATGGAATATACAAAGAAATTTCTAGACTACCAAACTAACACAAGGAAGAATAAATACATAAAAAAATGGGTGAAAAGAAGTACGAAAAAGAAAAGTGTTTATACTGAATCTTTTATGATGTAGGTTGCCATGCTAAAATTACCAACACTATACAAATGGGTGAGTTATTCAATGGTTTTCAAAAGTGGTCAATAATAATTTCAAATATTTAAAGTAGGTATAAATTATAATAAAGGGGAAGATACTAGGAAAAAACTTGGTCAAAAAATGAAAATAAGATGAAAAAATAGAGAAAGAAAAAAATCATATCAATGTCTTCAGTAAAGGTAGATGTATGTTTGAGTTTATTTACATTGTAAATACTACAAGGTAGACCAAATAACATTATTATCATCGAGTATTCAGATATGTGAATGAGATCTAACATCGTATTTTGTAGAATGATGAAGAGATTAGGTAGATTGTATCACACACTCCAAGTATAAATAAAATATAAGGTTTCCATCTACAAGTTTACTTGTATCAAAATAAATTAGGAATTATAGAAAAATGACTTCCATTGCCAATAAAATATGCATTTTAACTATAAATCAATGAGAAATCTATAGAAATATTTTATTGCCCCACTTCACCATAAATTTCTACCTTGATTTCTAAAGTTTTAAATTTAAAAAAATTGTCAATCTAAAATTTGAAAGTTTTGTTGAATATTGGGGGCAAAGGAGTGAGTCAATTGTTTTGGTTTATCTTTTCTACACAACCAAGAGAAGTATTAAGAGGTAAGTAAGTTTAAGATAAAATAAGGATGCCCTAAAATACCTAAAACACTCTAGAACAAAGCATATTTCTATCAGTTATTGTTTCCTGAGGGAAAAGGGTATTGGACAATGAAGGAATGATAAAAATATGCTAAAAAAAGAGAAGCATTTAGGATAAATAATATTTAAAACTATTGCATAATTAACAGTAATATGAAATATATATATATATCTTTAATGATATTTTCAAGTTTTTATTAATAAACATAGATACAACCACTTGCTTGATATGTTCAAAATATCTCACATTCACATGTCCTTTTCCACTATGAATTTCAAATATTTTGCCTTAAATCATGTGACAATATTCTAACATATAGGCAAAACATGTTGGACATTAATGGATCTATTTGCAACAGGCTCTCAAGAAATTGAGTAAGATTTTTGTGTGGGGCTTAAGATGTAGATCTAGACAATCTTCCCTTATTTCCTAGTTCTATGGTGCTCATATTTCTTTCATTATTAATAAATGGTGAGATATCTATTGGAAATTGAAAACCTCTGGGAGCACCAAGAAATGTACCACTTTTTGTATGTAATCTATCAACTACCTCTATCATAATAGGTCACTCTTGAGGTAGCTCCCTTGTTCAAAACAACCCAATTTGTATATTCTAGGCAAGGCATTCCATTTCAATTGATGTCTCTTATTCACAATTGTTAATATAAAGAAGGAAATTATCCACCACATGTGAAATTGTATTTGGTAAATGCTTTTCTAACCACTTTTTGTAGGTTTATTCCTTCCCTAAACATATCATCTTTTGGCCTTTTCCTTGTCAATAACTCTAAAAGTAAGATTCCATAGCTGCAAACATCTCCTTTTGTTGTCATATTTCTACCCATTCCATACTCTATAGTAACAAATAAACTAGACTTGATTGTTGTAAATCATTTGAAGAATTCAATGATTTACAAGATAAGCATGGAAAGTATTTAAGTGTCAATAAATAATAATAAGAAAATTATGTAACAACCTACTATTGATGATGTGAAATTAGGGAAGGATAACAACATATTAAGGGATAATCTACAAGTGATAATTGATTTCTACTCCTTAGATCCCTATGAAGGTTGTCTTCGTTGTTGATATGACATGCCCCAATTCTTCCCCCTCCTACATTATTCAACATATTAAGATGGAGAAGGATGTCAATGTTATTGATTATAATGATGAGGTTGAAGTGGGTAGGAGAAGATCCATTGTGCCTAGGATTAATTTGAAGCATGAAAACCCTAATGAGAATCAAGATTGCACCATTATCTTGGACTCTATAGGAAGTGGAAAGATTAAGAATCCTACTAAGAGGCATAAAAGGAAGGAAGATTGTGGTAAGTATGTAGATGATGGTAAGGATGAGATTGCTTGTCAAGGTCCTCAGACGAGGGATGAATCTAGCTTTATGGATAGTCACTTGAGCCCTATACACTCCCAAGTCTCTAATACTCTCAAAGGTGAAACCCACACCCTAGAGTCTACGAATACTATTTGTGATCACAGGGACCCTAATACCATTACTTCCCCTGCTCATCAATATGATAAAATCAAGAATAATACAAATAGAGATGGGAGTAACTTGGAGGTGTCTTCAAGGATTGGTGTTCATTGGTGTTTTGAGGATAGGGATGCATTGGAGGAGACCATCCAGAAACTCATGAAAATACATGATAACTTGGATCAGAGGTTTGATGAGATGGCCAACTTTTCTCTCAAAGTGATGCACTTGGTGTCCACCACTCTTCATCTCCTTCATGTCAAGAAGGATGAGTTTGTTTCCTTTAGTGGAGTGGATGCCACAACCTCCTTGTACTAGTTCCTAGATAATAATTGACTTCATGTATTGCTAGAAAGGCCTTCCAAAGAGAAGAAAGAAAGATAGATCTTTGTGCTTTTATTTATTTTTTGATGTTCTTACTTTTCTATGCTATACCTGAATGGGCTTCTATTATTTCATAGTTGGACTCAGTTAGTTTATGATTATGCACTTTATTATGTTTATGTACATTTTCAATCTTTGATATGTTAGCCAACCTACCAATTGTAGTATCTATGGAAATTGGGACATTTGAATGTGAGGTTTTTTTAATATTAAGAAAGTGGGTAGGATGATAATGTGATACAAGTGACTTTCTATTATTTTTTAGCTTGTTGTTTTGAGTTATTTTTTGCTGCTACTTAATACATAAAAAATTTATTTGGCCTATCATCTATGTGAAGAGTGTACATCACATTATTTTATATAAAATTTACTTTATGATAAAGAGTAGAAGGAATTGTATGTATATTATAACTAAGTTTGACCCAAAACAAGATTTTAATGAAGAGCTCTGGACATCACATGAATAGGAGTATTAAGAATATTAGACCTAATTTAATAGATAAGTTAATGATGTCTAAGGTTTTCTTAGACTCATTTATAGATACACATATAATAATGCTATCAAGTTGAATAGTTGAAAGACTAGCATTAATTTATTTGAGAATTCCCATGCTACAAAAATTAAGCCCAAACCCTTTATCAATTAAGATCCTACAAATGAAATTACCATTGTTCAGAATAGATACCAGAAGAGTATTTTATCAATCCTGAACTTCTTTAGGAGGTAAATAATATTGAGTAACAAAATTCAAAGTGGAATAGGGGTAATATTCATGCATCAGAAAAAGTAATTGATATTATCTTGATTAGGAGGTGGAATTGGAAGAGTGGTTAAATATTTTTGAAAGATATCATGATATGTATGATAAATTTGAGTAAATTCCCAAAGTGAAATATTTTCAAGGGTATTATTAATTTCTCTACCAAATCATACTTCTTTCCAAGATTATTAGTAAGACAAGGTGGAGGAGGAAGAATGACTTCTGAAGGTATGAGAGAAGTAGGAACAACTAGATTATTAGCTTGAGGATTTTTTTTATGTGTGATAGGTATAAAACATCATATTATAATCTTTAAATAACTCCAAAGAACTTATAGGTTTCCCTTTTGCTATTATAATAGGATCAAGTTTAGAGTCTAGAAAAATCTTTGAGGATTATATGCTCAAACCATAATCACAAGTTGAGTGGAAGTTTGAGAATCAAATTGAGGATAATCCTTAATAGTGATAATAGGATTTTGAGAGAAATTTGGTTGAGAGTATTTTTTAACACTTATCATATAGGCTTGTTTACTATCAAAGGTTAAGCAATAATATAGATAATGTTAACTTGATTAGGCTCTTGATTATTCATTAGTTCATCATTAGAAGGGATAGCATTAAGGACATTTATGTTATCCTATTTTATAGGGTATCCTAGAATATGGATTATGGATCTCATTTAAGGATTCATCTTTACTAGGAATTTCAAATAGAGGAAAGGTGATATTAAGAAAAGTACTTATTATTTCTTCTTCTGACTCTAAAATATCCCCATTAATAGGATATATTTTAGGAGAGGGTGAAACATCAAGCATGAATGTATCATGTTGAGAGGAAATGGAAGAAGTGTCAACCATATCATTGTCTTAGGATAAGGTTGTTTAATTAGGAAGAGATTAATAAATGAAATTATCTAAGGGCTCATCCAAAATAGGATAATTATTAATGGGAGAAACATATATATGAAAAAAGCACATGGTAGATCAGGAATATTCATAGTTCATTAAAGCTTGAACTATAAGAGGGAAAGAAATGAAAGAAAAGGAAGGTACAATATCATCCTTAGCCAAAGTATCCATGTAGATAAGGCATATATTATATCAATATAGAATATTAATCCTCCACTTTTTCAATTCTCAAAGAGGAATATCATTGAGAGATTGTTTAAAATCATCTTCTTTCTCTAATAATTCCCTATGTTAATATATAAGAGAGCACAAAAAAACATGACATTCATTTAAATTAACTCATTTTAGGGGTAAGATATTGTAAAATAAAGTTAATAGGAGGATGCTACTCTATTTGAAAGGTGATATAATGTTGTTGGGAGAATTCTTTAAATATATAAATTACAAGGTCAGAAAGAGAGAAATGCATATCAAGTAGATATAGATGTATATAAATGCATGAAAAAGAGAAGCTAACTACTAATGCATACAACATAGATATCTAGATAACAAGAACAACCTATAAAAACAAAATCAACAAGTATAATGCATGTAAGCTATGATAGAGCCATAATGCACTTAATATAGATCTTTGACAACAAATCAAAACTGGGTAAGAAAAGTTGGGTTCAAAATACTATAACATAAAATATTAGGTTCATAAAAATGTGAGATGATTATCTAACCTATTATGAACATTAGAAAAAGAGAAATGGGGACCTTCAAGAGTAACCTTCAAATTGACCCAAATTAGATTAGCCCCACCCAAATAGGATATAGGTGTCTCAATGTTAAATTCAAGTCCTTTCAAAAGTGTATGCTAAAGGATCTCTTTTTATTGATTAGTATTTCCCTTTATTGTAACATAGATTGATTTATTATACTTAATGTGTTGATATAATATAAGTTGATTAATCAATTCAAATGCTCAAGTAAAGTAGAAATACGAATGATAATTAAGCACATGTAAAGATATGTTATGATAAATAGAAATAAATTCTATGAAATGAAAAAAGAATATATGTATTTTACCTTGATTTTTTAAAGAGAAAAATAATTTAGATTTATAAATTTATTATTAGATAGTACAATAATCTATAACTTTGATAGATCTAGGGTAAGGAAGCCTAAATCTACAAACATAGAAAGTTTGAGGTTTCCAAGACTAGGTCAACCTAGAGGGTGTAGGTTGTGATGGAAGGTATAGGTCTAGATGGAGGGGGTTGATATGGAGTATATAGGTCGAGATCAACCTATTCTTGGACTATGTGGAACTTTGAGATTCAAATCTCTAACAAAAATGTAACCCCAACTTCATCAAATATTAACTCAAAAAAATATAAATTTGTAACATGTGAGAAATTGGATTTATTTATTTATTTATTATGGGGGGAGGGGGGAGGCTGGAGGGGCTTTCCTTGGTCAATATCCCATTTAAGAATTAAAATTGAAATGAAAAGGCCTATAAAAGTAAGATAAATGTAAATGTTTACCTTGTTAATCCTCTATGAATAGATACAAATCAACTATCGACAAAGATGTGTGAATTCCCTAAACTCTTCCAATTTGTGGTAAAGCCATTTGATTTACCTAAAATTCTTGATCATGCTATTTTGAGCATTATTCAACAAATTCATGCCCATTTCCCTAGCATTATCCATTATTGCCACCATATCTGGATTGATAAGATCTTCAAACTAGAGCTGGCCCTATTTTTCTTCCAAGATTTGGGGATTCATTGTCTCTTTGACAATTCCCATCTTGGTTATTCTTACATTAAGATTTATCCATGCCTTTTTCCTATCCTTCATAACCACTTCTCCACCCTCTCCACCAATGTTCTCCTTCTCCTGCTCTTGGGGATGAATAGGGGAAAGAGAGATTGCTATGATTTTTGGCCCTGAACCCAAAACCCCCTTAGCTTCCATCTCTTTAATCCTCTTTCATTTTTTAGCAACTAGTTCTTCCCTCTTAATTTCCATCTCCTCATCATCATCATCATCATCAAATTTCATTTCCTCCCCTTCCTCATTGTAATCTTCATCACCCTGGCCTGTAGGTTTAGGCCCATGTCCTCTAGGACTCTTCTTGCTTGGGGTAATAGATGAGGGTGATTTCTTTTCTGATTCTTTGGCCTTCTTTCCAGAGGAAACGTTTTCCTCCCCCTTTGAGTTGATACTTTGGATATCCCCCATATCAAATGAAAAACTACAGTTGTTTGAGTCCTTAGAGGCATCTGCGTCATGCAGAGGAGTTTTGCATAAAGTATGAGCTTTAAAATGCTCATAAATTAATAGCAATAATCCCTCATGTAAGGTAGGATTTGCTGAGGGTTTTTTCTTGAATCTTGAAATAGCCTTTCTCATAGAAGTAAATAAATAAAAGGGGAAAGAAATCTTAATGCCATGGTGAAAATGGTTGAGAAGAACAAAGTGATGAGTTCTCACATGGTCAAATCTAGTATCCAATGAAATGTACTCTATAACAGCTTGTAAAACATACCTCCAAATTTTTTTGATAGAATCCATTTCATAGTATGTTTTACATTTTACCATATCATTCCTCTCCTCTGAGCTCTTTGCAAAATGCTTGACCACATTTTTTGATAGCTTCTTGTCTCTATAAAATTTGAAACCCTCCACCAAAATTTTAGACACAAGAGCAATGACTTCCTCTGTAATTTGAAATGGAACTCAATTCACTTTAACCATCCCCTCCGTCCATGAGTTAACCATACTGTTAGTAACATCTGGGTCAAAGCCATGGAGTTTAGCGATGTAATTTTCTATACCTCTCTTCCCCAATTTCTCCCATACTTTTGCCCTTTGTTTCCATTTTTTTGCTTCACCCACAAGCTCCTTCCTACTTCATTCCCCCAAAATTTATGCACTCTCTAGCCCTACAATTCTCATAAACACCGACCTCTGTAAACCCTTCTCAAACCTTTGAAAGCTTTGGTTTTTGCTTCTCTAAAAAGCACTAATATAATTTTTTATACCCTAGAAAAAATGGAGGATGAAAAAATTGACCCACAAAACATGTCAATATGAAACTGATAACCTCACCTGACTACGTTTACCGTAAACACCATATATGTAAAAACTAACACCCAAGCTACCATTACTGATCATCATTACATTAAGATCTCCACCTTACCTCCCTAGATTTTTTCTATCTTGATAAGACTCTTCACTTCTTTCGAAACATTCCCACCTAAATTCTAAGTCGTCACTATGTCTTGCCTAACTGCTTCGTTGGTGAGCTAGTCTGCCATGGGGTTAGCCTCCCTATAAACATGGGTGACATGGACATATTCAAAATTTTCAAGGAAAGTTTAGGTCTCTTAAATTAAATTAGCAATAGACCATGAAGGTTGAGTGACTCCTTTAATACATCTTATAATGTTATTAGAAACCCCCTCCAACCATAACTTTTTAATCCCCATGTCTAAGGCCAGTTTGACTATATGGAAAGTAGCACTAGCTTCTGCAAAATGGTTAGTTTGGAAACCCAAAGGATGAGAAAAAGCTACCACCATCAAAATTTCCTTTATGCCATCCCTCAGGAGGGAGCAACCATTTCACTTCCTGTCTTTTCATCCTCCTATCCTTATCTTTCTCCTTCTTATTACCACTATTTTCAATATCTCCCCCCTTCCTTACCTAGTAATTTTCCTTTATGTTTCTATAAATCTTCCCCCTTAGAACATAAGCAGGTTCCTCTCTATCTTTGAAAATTCTATTGTTTCTTTCCTTCCAAGCTCCCCAAAAAAAATGAAGCAAAGTCCACGTGCTTAAACCCAACAATTTTGAACCTTTGAACATACTTATCCAATGACAAAAGAAATCCAAAAGATTGCCTAGTCTACACCAACTTACACCAAAATTCTTAGTTATGTTATCCTAAACCTCCCTTAAGAAAGGACAATGGATAAACATATGATTGACTAATTCCATTTGGTTTTTACAAAGGATACACCTATTAGGCATAATATGACCTCTTTTTATTAAATTATCTTGAGTAAGAATTTTGTCTTGCAAGGCTAGCCAGTAAAAAATATTGATCTTAGGGGTAAGACTAGGTAACCAAGCTTTCACCCAAGGGGGTTTCTCTTTTAGGCTCCAAAGAGAGTTATAGCCTGAAGCTACCGACTAACAACCATTAGGATTGTCACCCCATATAACTTCATCCCTCTTATTATTAATAACCATAGAATTCAGCATTTTCATGATCGGCTTGAGATCCTTAGAGATGAAAGATAGGCCTCTCCATCCCTGGTCTATTCTATAATCACTAACTTTCAAACCAAATTGCCTAATACAATCATTAGCCCAAATTTCAAATATAGGATTATAAATAAGGGGTCCTTGAAACAACCAATTATTAGTCCAAAAGAGAATATCCTCCCCATTTCCCAATTTCCAAATAACCTTAGCCTTGGCCAGTTCTCTTGCCTTAAGAATATCATTCCAAATAACAGACCCATTCAGGATGTCCTCATTGTTTAGCAAGAATTGAATAAAAGGTCTTTTGATGTACTTATTAACAAATATATCTCTCCATCCCCTACTACTATTAAAGATGCACCAGATCTATTTAGCTAAGAGAGCCATATTGTGATTCTTTAATTTCCTGATACCCAATCCACCATAGCACTTTGGAAGATAGACATTATCCCATGCCACAAGGGGATATCTTTTCCACCCTTCAAGACTCGACCACAAAAAATCCCTTTGAATCTTTTCCATTTTCTCTACAAATTTTATTGGTATCCCAAAAAGGCTCAAGGCATACATTGGGAGGTTTTGAAGAGTAGATTTTACCAAAAGCCATTTTCCTACTTGACTAAGAGAAGCCCCTTTCCACCCCACTAGCTTCTTACTAAACCTATCAATGATCCCATTCCAGAAGGAATTGGGAGGCTTAGCACCCAAAGGGAGTCCAAGATAAGTAGAAGGAAGCTTTCCCACTCCACATTCAAGGATCCTTGCAATTTTCCTCTACCTATCCTCTGGAGTATTAATGAAGAAAACTGAGTTTTTTTCCAAATTAATAAGTTGTCTAGATCCTATAGTGTACAAATCTAGAATCTCCTTCATTACCTTAGCCTCCTTGACTAAAGCTTCCTCTCCCATTATAGTGTCATCCACAAACTACTAATGCGAAAAAGGATCACACCTAGAAGATGGTTTAATCCCTTTTAGACTTCCTTCTTATTTGTTCTTCTTGATTAACCTTCCAATACATTCTACCAAAATAATGAATAAAATAGGTGAGAGGGGATCCCCCTATCTAAGTCCTCTCATAGGTTAGAAAAAATTAGAAGGAGCACCAAAAACTAAAATAGCAAGAGAAGAAGTAGAAATAAGCTAAGATATAAGCTTACAAATTTTCTAATCAAAGCCAAAAGCCTGGAGCACTAAACCAAGGAAATTCCAATCAACCCAATCATGAGCTTTTGAAAGATCTAGTTTGAGAAGCATTCCATCTCTCTCTCTAGCTTCCATAGAATGGATAAATTCATGCACCATCATGATCAAATCCAAAACCTATCTTCTAGGGACAAATCCCCTCTGTTGTTCAAATATGATCAAAGGAGGAATTTTAAGCATTCTAGAAGGTACCACCTTTGGGATAATCTTGTAGAAAGAGTTACACAAACATATAGGTCTAAATTTATCCAAAGAGTCAGCCCCATTAATTTTAGGAATGAGGACCAAAAAAGTAGAATTAATCTCTTTTAGAATGTTTCTTGCTCCAAAGAATTCCTGAACAACCTTCACAACATCTCCCATAACCACCTGCCAGTAAATTTGGAAGAAGAAGGTAGAAAATCCATTTGGGCCCAGGCACTTATCTGCAGGCAGGGAGAAAAGAGCTTCTCTAACTTCCTACACATTTGGAATAGCCCTCAACATTTTATTGTAATGGGGTTGAATAATCTGTAGAATACATGAGACAATTTCATTCTAATCCAACTTCAATAACAAGGGATCCTAGGATAGAAGAGAGGAGAAAAAGGAAATAGCCTTAGCAAAAATTTCATTCTCTTTTGTCAAAATATCCTGCCCCTTTTTTAAACCAAAAATTCTATTATTAGCTCTATGATTTAGAGTAGAAATGTGAAAGAACCTTGTGTTTTGATCCCCCTCTTTTAGCCAGTTGATTCTAGATCTTTGCTTCTAGAACTTCTCTTCCTTACTTATAATATTATGTAGGTCATATAGAATAGACAACTCAACATTCCTATTCAAATCATTATACCCTTCCTATTGAATAGTATCCTGAATTGAGGTGAGTTTGACTGACAGATCATCTTTGTCATGAAAAATATGTCCAAAATCCATCTTATTCTAGACTTTTATCATTCTCTTCATGCTACTCAACTTATTCACAACTCTAAGCATGGTAGTACCTTCCACTTCTATCCCCCACCATTGATATACCTTATTCAATAAGCCAGGATGTGAAGTCCACATCTTTTTAAACTGAAAAGGGAAGTACCTTCTTAATTCTATAGAGACAGCCAAGAGGGATATAGGGGAGTGATCAAAGCCAACTCTAGGAAGTAGAGACAACTTATAAGAGAAAGACTACAGCCAATCTAAAGAGCTAAGAACTCTATCCAACTAAACCTGAATACAATCCCTTCTAGTTCTTTTATTTGAGCGAGTAAAAGTTCCTCCTAATAGATCCATGTCCAAATAAGCCAAGATATTTATAAAATTGGAGAGGTCCAATTTGCTTTCCTAGTAAGGCACAAAACCTCCCTTCTTCTCCTCATCCACTAATGGAGAATTAAAGTCCACCATAATAATGACTTTTTTTAAGCTATTGGTCTGAACCAAATTATAGACATTGGACCAATAATTCTTCCTCTCCCTTTTGGAATTAGGAGCATAGAAATTCAAAAGGAACCAAATATCATTAGAGTACCTATGGAACACTTCATAAAAAAGGAAGTTTCCATCATTGTACAAAGTAGTGAATCTGAACTACTTATAATTAAAAAGAGTCAGCAATCCTTTAGATTCTCCTTTAGAATCTGAGGCTTGCCCACTCATGTTATTGCTAAAAGAAATTTTACCCAAGCTCTCTTTCTTCATCTTAGTTTCTTGTATCATCAGAATATCAAGTCTATGATCTCTAATCATATTCCTAATGATTTCCTACTTATAGGCTCCATTAAGGCCCTTATATTCCAAGAGATTATCTTCATCTAAAACTAGGGGAACACTCCAAAAGAGTTCTTTGGCTCCCATCCGCCAAACTTCTTTTGGTCTCATCTTATTTGACTTGGCTAGCATGTGTCCTTCTAGATCTTGACCTTACTCCCAAGTCTAATTTACTATGAATCCTGGTCTCAGCTGGTGAAATTGAGGAGGGCTCCTAATTTCTTTTCTTTTTAGGCTTAAGAGATAAGGAGTTTTCCCTCTTTAATCCCTTTTTTGGGTTGCATGAAACATTTGGGGCGTTCCTAGGAGATGAGGGGAGAACCAAGACACCCTCTTGCTTTTCCCTCACTAACTCCCCTTCAATAATAAAGGCTTGTTCCTCCACTTCCTATGTTTGAGCATCTAACACCATAATTTCTTGGGATTGACTATCCATCTCTATCTTGGTCTCCTTCCTCATTACTTGAGAAAGATTAGCCTCCTTGACTTTTGAGAATCTAGGATTCTTTGTTAGGTCTTCCTCCTCTCTAACAAAAAAAACAACTATCTCATCTTCCTTTGAGTCTCTGAGGACTATCTCTTTCCTTCCATTAGTAGGGACTTCCACTATATTTTCTAGTTCTACCCCTATCTTTGTTGGTTATATGATCACATTAATCTTTGGTGTTGTTTTTTCCAGCACATTAATCTTTAGTCCAGACAGGACATCCTTGTCTACCCTAGAAATTGTGCAAGATAGTTTATTCCATCCTTTGATAGTAGCATTCAACACCTCAGCCTTCTGGCCACCCTTAATGTCCTTCCTTTTCTAGATCTTTTTCTCCTTTCCTTGAGAAGAAGATGGAATCTTTTTCTTTTCAGCTTTAACCTTAGGACATTGATTCACCTTGTGCCTAGATTTTAGATAGTGAAAACAAGCAAAAAGGATACTTTCATAATCCAACTACTGAGTATGTGTTCCTAGCTTAGAGTGAAAGCTCACAACTTCTAGCATGTCATCCCCTTCCTTGACACTGATACATATCCTTGCATATGTTAGTCTACTTCTAGAAGTTGTTATCAAGTCTATTGACAAAAGTTCCCTAAAGGAGTTTGCTACTCCCTCAAACACATCCTCATTTCAGAATTCCAAGGGTAGCTCTTGAAGTCTAACTGAAACTAGTGCTTGCACAAAGAATGATTCATTCAAATCTAGTTTCGATGACAATTTCTGAAGCACAAGGGTAGATTGACCTATACTCCAAGGTCCCTCACACAGGATGTTATACAAGTCCTCTTTGCAAATAAAATCAAAAGACAGGAAGCCTTTTGCCATAGTCGTAACATTGACCTATCCTTTAAGATTATATTTCTTCTGAGTGAAAGATCTCACTATGTCTATGTTCAGCCTTTGCCTAATAAACTTTCCCACCAAAGTGGAAGCCATTGAGGCAATACTATGATATACTAGCTCATTTGGAATAGAAATCACACATGACCCCTTTTCCAAGCTAGAAAGAATCTTAATCAAAGGGATGGAAGACTTACTAGAGGGTTTAACACCAAAAAGAGATGACCATTTTGCTAGAAGAACCCTAGACTAGTCCACCTTGGGTGGCAAAACAGGCTTGTTCGAACCTTTACTCTTATCACATGGGTCCCCATCCCCATTCTCTATCACATCTCCAATCTCTTCTATCCCCTGACACTCTGCAAACCCCTCCTTCATTCCTGGTTTCTAATTTCCTCCTCCTTGTGGAATCCTGCCCAAGAAAATTTCAAATTTTGAAAAGGTGCACTACCCCACCCTTTCCCTTGTTTGCTCCTACTCTCACTTGCAATTCCCCCTACCATTATATGTAGATGTATGTTATAGGGTTTAGGATGTATCCATAAATGCAACAGATCTACAAGTGTGAAGTCATAGATCAATAGATGTAGGTATGATCAAACGCTTGAATGGTTAAATTTTTGAATGATTGCAAACTGGTGATGAATGTAGACTTCCTTCCTTGATGGAATTTTTTTATGAATGTAGACTTCCTTCCTTGATTTCCAAATCCACTACCTCCAATGAAGAAACAATCTAGATCTTGAGAAGGAATAGCATGATTGATGACATGAAATGCGGGCCTCTAATGAATCCTTTCTTTCTTGAATTGAACTCCTTGAATTCACCTTGATATATTTATTGAAAATCATGGGTTAAATGTATGTTTTCTCATGAAAATGTGTATTACATATAGACCTTGTGGAAGATCAAATAAAGTGAGAATACCTCCTTTTATAGAACTTTCAAGAATCAATTGTAATTGGGAAAGAAATAAATAAGAAATCCCAAAATAGGCCTAGAAATTTGAGAAAAAATATCTTGGATATAGGTTGACCTTGATCTATACTTAGAGGTGTCATAGGTTAGAATTTACTCTAGGATCTTTGGAGTAGAGAAGAAATGAATGGAAATTAGATAGAAATTGAGGAAAAAGTGGGAAGTTGAGTATAAATTTATTGATAGTGTAGATGACTAAAACGGGGCTCAAAAAGTCTTTGAAGATTCTTAATTAATGGGTACTAAAGTTTTTAAGATAGTACGTGAGGATGACAAAATATAGTCTGTGCCTTGTTAACTACTTCAGTAAGCACTAAGACTAGGCTTGGATTTTTTTGTCGCATCCAACTTAAAGGCTTGGATGATTCAAATAAGTGTGAGAGGTGATTTCTAGAAAGCATACCAAATAATTACATTTAATCATGTGTCCTACTTGTTAGGTTTGACATGGTTTATCAATGAGAAAATCAGACAAAAAGATCTTATAGAGATACTTGTTAGTTATCTATCCATGTGATTTATTTTGAATATTGACTATATTTTAAGTAAAAGATAGGTAAAAAATTTATTGAATACCAAAAATAATAGAACAGCACAAGAAACAAAGAGAACTATAGAGATTTATCTCGGTCCACAAGTTGATCCACCATCTAAGATAAATTAAGGGGAAGCATCCTATGATCAGTAATTTTCCAATCTAGCACATGCTCAAAGGCCCATTTAGCCAAAAAATCAGCCACACCATTCCACTCATGAGGGATATGCATAAAACACATAGAATCTAGAGAATTGCATAACTAAGTGATATGCTGAATAACCAGAGCCAAATGCCAATCCACATCCACAAGGTTTCGTCTATTCAATAAATTCACAACCACCTATGAGTTTGTCTCATAGATAATTCTTCTCCAACCATTTTGACAACACTATTCCACTATAGCCAAGATAGCAAGGGCTTCCATGAGGTTATTTGTATGGTAACCCTTGTATATAGAAAACAAAAATTGAATATCACCAAAGCTATCATGCCCAACTCCCCTAATACCAATCGGTTTAGGATTTCCCTGAGAAGAACCATTAGTATTGATTTTAAGAACTCTAACCTCGAGAGGAGACCAATGCCTCTCATGATTAACACACTAAGAGAACTGCTTAGCTCTATTCCCAGAGTGTCTATGGGGGAATGAGGGAGTGCCACCCTAAAAAGAAAATGAAAGTCATGAGTAAATACCAGCATCACTAGGATCCAAACCTCCACCAATGTCACATTTAGCTAGGAGTGTTTCATGAAGAGAACTAGCAATTTTACCCCATAGGCACTTGATCTCAAACTACACATCATGAAAGATCCTCTTATTTCTCTCAAGCCAAACATGCCATAAAATCAGGGAAGGGATAATAGTCCAAGCAACCTAAAGAAAAGAGGTCTTGGAAGGGGGATGGCATAGATGGTCCTAGAACTCAGACAAGGAGAAGATATGCCAACATGTGCATCCCCACACACTCCACCAGAAGTGCCAAATTTGTTTGATAAAGGGGCATTGGAAAAAAAGGTGAGAAATAGTCTCTTCATTATTGTAGCATAAGACACTGATGGAGGGCCCCTGAAAGCCTCTCTTGTAGAGATTCTCCCAAGTAAGACAATGATTGTAAACCAAAATTCAGAGGAAAAAGTTACACTTGGGCCAAGAAAAGTTATTCCAAACTCTCTTCCACCAAGAGACCTCCACCTCACCAAAAGTTGCCTAGTCGGCACAAGGTACCTTGAAGAAATAGAATACTTGCTAGAAGAGGCACCTCCCCAAGCCAAAACATCAGGTTCCTATAGAGAGTTACACTCCCTAGAAGCCAATATCTAAGAAAGTTCTAACTAATCCCTTAAAGAGCCACCAAGTGGCCAATCAAAAGAAGTCTTCGATCTGTAACCAATAGTAAGGCCCAGGTTATAAGCCTCCTTATAATGAGCCACCTTATTCCATCCAACAAAAAGGAAAAAATCACAAAGAGGTTACAAGTGTAGATGAGAGTACAAGAGAGGAGGATGCCCATTCTAAGAATAACTTCAAAATAGAGCCTCAATGCCTAAGTTACATATCCAAAAGGACTTCTCTTCACTAGGTGAGCACCAATCTTGAGGCTATTCCACACCATAGATACTCTTCCCTTAAGGGAAAACCTAGAAATCTTTGAAGGTTCAACACTAGGTAAATATTTCTGTGGTAGGATATAAGCCCAAAGCTAAGACTAACTAGAACAATAGTGCTAATAGAGCTTGACTGCACAAGATAATAGAACAAAGGTCAAGGCCTCCTTCCTTTTTTGGCTTGCAAATGGTATTCCAATTGATGAGGCTCCATTTGGCATTTTGCAAATTGTTGCTCCCAAGGAATTGGCAAGAGAGAGCATCAAATTCTTTAAGAAAATATGTCAGGGCAACCTGAACCGTGCTTCTATTTATGGGGAGGGCCTAAATCACAAATTGCAAGAGAGTCACCCTGCCAGTAGTAGAGAGCCACCTATGAGTCCAATGATTGACTTTTTATCAAAGCTTGTCGATCAAGCTCTACTAGAAAAGCCTAGGCTATCTTCCCACCACAATAGGGACCCCCAAGTAAGTCAGAGGGAGAGACTCAAGCTGAAATCTCAAGGTATTAGCAATCCTCCACTGGATAGGCTCAAGGCTATTCAACAAAAAAATAGAGGACTTGTGGTTGTCAATTTTCTACCCAGAGCCAACCAAATAAGTATCCAAGGTGAGCCAAAAGGCTTCATCTTCTCAAATCTGAGCTCTCCTAGCAAGGGTTGTATCATTAATAAACTGGAGGTGGGAAAGAGTGGGCAAACCATTTCCCCATTACCATCCTTGAATTAGATTTTGGGAGACATGAGACTTGATAAGTCTACCAAGTCCCTTAGCCATAATGATAAAAAAATAAGGAGAGAGGGGGTCTCCCTGGTGAAAACCCCTAGATGCCCCAAAAGGCTCTGACATTTCACAATTAAGAAGGGCCAAGAAGGAAGGAGTAGTAATATAGCTCAAAACCCATCTAACCCATTCCTAACTAAAGCCAAAACCTAGAAGAACTTTCTACAAGAAACTCTAGTTGAATCTTTCATAAGCCTTAGCCATATCAAGCTTGATGAATATGGTGCATTCCCTGGAAGAACACATAGAGTGAATGGCTTTGGAAGCAATAACCACCCCATCCAAAAAAAGAAAATTGGCCACAAAACTCCCTTGTTCCTCAGACATAACCATGGGAAGCCAAATTTTAAGCCTCCTTGATAGGAGCTTAGTAATGATTTTATAGACCACATTACAAAGAGTAATGGGCCTAAAGAAGTTCGGCTAATTAGACTCTTCCTTCTTCGGAATAAGGACTAAGAAAGTAGTATTCAAGGCTCGAAGCATATCTTTGTTGGAATAGGACTCTTGAACCACATCCAAAAGATCATGATTAATGATAATATCCCAAAATTCTTGAAAGAATTCAATAGGGAAGCCATTAGGCCTTAGAGCTTTGTCTTTATGCAAGTTGAAGACCACCCCCTCCAAGTTAGACATACAAATTGACCTCATAAGAGATTCATTCATCTCCCTTGTCACAACTAAAGGAATATAGGACAGGATTGTATTCTCCTCAATCTCTACTGGAGGCAAGTCATCTGAAAAGAGAGCAGAATAAAATTGAATAGCTTCCTTGGACAGAGCTTGAGAGGAGGTTTGATGCATCCCATTAGAAGTAACAAGAGAAGAAATCTAACTCCTATTACATCAAGCCTACACAGATTTATGGAAAAATGTGGTGTTCTTGTCCCCTTCCTAAAGCTAGTCAACTCGAGCCTTTTGTTTCCAATAAATTTCTTCTCTAAGATCCCACTCAGCTAAATCACTAGAAGCTTGGGATTCTATTATACCAAGAGCTTCAGAAATACCCAAATCCTAAATCTGCTTAGTAATAACATCAAGACAATCTTGAGCCCTCTTCTTCATAATGTGGAGATTACCAAAACAATTCTGGTTCTAATGCTTTAACTTCCTTTTAACATACTATAGTTTTTTAGAGAAGAACATAGTAGTGCCATAGGCAGGGCCACCCTATCTCCCCCAGTGAGCCATTAAATCATGGAGAGAAGAGTCTCAAAGCCACATTAGCTAGAACTTAAAGAGAGGCTTCTTGGGGATAGTAACATAACTAGCCATGAGTTTGATATGCTAGTGGTCAGAAACTCTCTAATCAAGAATTTCAAAAGAGAGAGAAAGAGAGCCATAATTTTAAAAGCAAGAAACTAGGAACCTATCCAAGTGTTCCAAGATGGCATCATTTCCAACCCTTCAATTGTTCCAAGAAAAGAGCCTATTAAGAGGTTTGACATGAGAGAGATGTAAAAAATCTATATTTTCCCAAAGAAGCTCAAAAGAAGGACCCAAGCGAGTCAGCCCACCCCTCTCCTCCTCTAGACTTAGAATAGAGTTGAAATCTCTAGCCACGATTCAAGGCAAGAAAAGGTGACAGCTTCTAGCATGTCTAATATGTGCCTAGAGCTTGAGCTTGCTAGGGAGATCAATAGGGGCATACACATTAGTAACAAGAATCATCTCTCTAGTTTCCAGAGAGGATGCAACCATAGAGAGAGAGAGAAGAGAGACAAGAGACCCAGTAAAGTGGCATAACTTTCATAGGATCCCAACAAATGGCAAGACCACCTAAGCTCCCCAAAGCACTAACAAATTGATATTACCCCAGAAACCAAATTTTAGGAGCACATCTAAACATGGAATCCACTAAAATCTTGGTCTCTTGGATACAAAGGATATCAAGAGAATGATTAGCCACCAGCTCATGAATAGCTTTTTGTCTAGGGATGCTATTCAACCCCCTCACATTCCATTAGAGAATAATCATTGAGTAGAGTAGGGAAAATGTTCATCCATGGTCCTTACAACCTCAGACTCTACCAATAAATCTCCTATAAGTTTTTTTTTTTCCTGATCCTTCTTTCACCCAACTCTTGAGGGAGTAGCAAAAGAGAATTTCTTAAATGGTCTTTGCATTAGGCCCAAGCAAGAGAGGATCCCTTTTCTTTACTAGAGGAAAACACATCTTTAACCAAATCTGCCAAACAAATATCCTTTTCTTATGTAGCAGGAGAAACCCCAAGGGCACTAGACTCAGGGCCAATAGAGGTCTCCAGCTTTTGCTAAACTATAACATCTGGATTGCCACTAAGAATAGAACTCCTCCCCTTTGAGATAGTATCCCCACTCTAACCCTTTATTGAAATGCCTTCTTCTATGACCATGTTGTTGAGCACCTCAAAACAATTGAACCCTGAGTTCACTTGGTGATCTAGATGAGGTCACTTCTAACCTTGCCCCTTAGCACAATTTTGAGCCAGGATAAAACAATCCTTATCAAGACCGATAGTATTGGATGGAACTTGCCCCTGACTTGAAGTGTTCATTTGAGCTTTCCCTTTACTAGTACTATCGATCTGAACATTCCCTTTTCTAGTACTAATAGTTTGACCATTCCCCTTACCATCATTGGCCATCCTTGGGCCAGAGAACTTGCCAAGGGTACCATTTCCTGTAGATGCTTGAGGGCATTGGCGCTGTAAATGACCATATGCATGACAAATGTGACAGTAGAAGGGAATAGATTCATAGTCTATCTTTTGAATCCAAGACAAAGAGCCTAGGAAAATTTCCAAAGAATCTGGCAAAGGATTATTTAAATCAATTTCAACACAAATATGGCCATAAGAAATAACCTTTTTATCCAATGATTGATATGCTATAGTAGTTGGCTTCCCAAGCACAATAGCAATCTGTCGAAGGATATCCTCGCGCTAGAACTCCAAAGGAAGTCACAGTAGGCAAACCCAAAGAGGCACTCTCAAAGGAAGATCCTCAATAGAATTGAACCCCATATGCTAGGGTTTGACAAAAAAACTTACATGATCATAAAAATATGGGCCTCCATCAAAGACTTGGTTTTGATCTAACATGCAAGAGAAAGCCACCAAAAAGTAGCTATTACCAACCAACATAATATCCATATTACCTTCCACCTACCATGAATGACAAATCTAGGCTTCCAGAGTTGACAGGTTAATTTGAATACTAGGAAACTTGCATATCAATGCATGTAAGGCCAAATAGTCCACATCTTCCATTATTGCTTCTAGAGGGATCACTAGCATAGATCGATTCTGACTACGTGGGAGGCATCCATTAACTTTATTTAATTTCGAGTGCTCACTAACATAAAATGGCTCCTTCTCCTGTGAACTCACCCCAAGAGAAGATCCATCACAACTGGAGGTTTGAACAAAAATGAGACTCCTAGAGACCCTGATTGCAGCCGTAAGAGCCCAAAAAAAAATTTCTACACCAAAAACTAGAATCAAAACAATCTATAAGCACTAAATTCAGAAACAGAAGCCCCAAATCCCCTGCCTCATCTGGAACCTAGGTCAAGCATACCTCACGTTCACGTTTTCAAGATGTCTCCACTTCAAAAATTCCTAAAAAGCCATATGTATATCAAACAACTAGCAAAAAAGAATCTCAGATAAACTATGCGGTTTTAGATCATTTCCCACTAGAGTGATTGACAAAATTCAAGAAAAAAACATAGAGGTTTTAGAGGGAGCACACCAAATGTTATATTATGTGTTTTTACAAGAAATAGGACCACTTTTTGTGCTTATATATTTTGAGGGCCTTAATCTCCACAATTTTCAATATAAATTATTCATTTTAAAAATAAACTCTAGGTTACTAAAAATCTTGTTTTTGTCAAATCTCCAAATTTTAACTCTGGGTATGTTAAATTTCTCATTAAGTTCAGAGTTTGTTTATTTCAAAAAATGATAGCATCTTATCCCCCTTTTTGGTCCCCAATATTTTTGCACATTCCTATATTTTGAAGATGAAATTTGAACCATGCAAAATCTTGAAGAAGCATGATTCAATAAATAACCATGAAATAGTTGCCCAATGAACTCAATATTTGACCAATATTTATTATTTTAGATTTGATAGAGTATTATAAAAGAAGTATTGAAGATATGATAATAGAAGCATAGTGAGATATTCTAACACCTACTTCAACTATAGAGAAGATAGAAGGTATCTTGGATGGTCATATTGAAAGAACAAAAACAACAAACAAAACATATGAAGAGTATATGATCAAATGGAAATGAAGATATATTGAAGATTCATTGTGGTTGTCAAAAGAAGAGGTTAACTATCTTGTTTTTCTTCTAAACACTTGAGATGTGACAAGATCACTTCTCAAATTACCATAGGTGTCTAATGCCAAAGCATAGAAGGTGTAACATAAATATTTCTTCACCCAAAAATATTGTGTAGCTTCTCATATGGGTTATGTTTGTGCAGAGCCACTATTTTTGGCATATTTACTATTTTTATTAATTTTCTCATTTTAGCACATATTGCTTCAATCACTTTGTTAGAGATTCACTTTGGTTGCATAAGCCTACCAGGAAAATTTTCTTGCAAGATCGAGTCCAATTTCAAAATTATTAAAATTTTAATTTCCGCAAGGCAATTCAAAAAATTTGAACATGGTTTTGAAGGATTTAGAGGCTCCAAAAAGTTCTCAAACTTTGATAAGGTTGTGTTTTACCCCACAAGACTATAGAGTGCTTCACGTGGATTCTAAAATGTGGTTATATACCTTCTGATAGTTGCACTATTGTTGAAGAAAAAATAAAATCCCTTCAAGTTACTCCATCTAGTTTTGAAGCTCATTTCTTAGTGTATTATCAACATATTCAAATGCATATGTAGTTAATATATAAAAATGGCAAAATTCGATCATAGAGCAAAAAAAGTAGAGCAGACCTGCACAGAAATTTAAAAACCTTAAGAAAGCACCATTCACAGGCAAGCATGCTTTGTTCACCTTGAGGGATCGATGCAGACCTCAACCACTGGCCTTCCATTAGAAAACATGTAACACTCCAATTAGAACTACAAACCAATTCTCAGTCCTGAGTAGATTGGAAGATATGGAGGGACAAAATGGGCACTCTCACCATGAATCTCTTTCCCAGCAATAGAAGAAAGTTTCCCAAAGGGACCAAAGATAGATTAGTTTAGGATTTTTTGGTAGTACCCATCCTTAGCCTTTCTTCACTATCAAAAGCTTGGATGAAAAAATTAGGGTATATAACCTAACAAATTATGCTCGTACTAGCTCGAGCATAATGCTTTCTTATTTAGTAGGATCTAATCTAGTTGAAACTGCCAATTTACTGAAAGACACTAGATGTAAATCTAACATAGCCTAGGATCCTCCATTCTTGAGTTCATATATCCCTTCACATGATCAACCATTAGCTGAGGTCTTCGTTACATCTCCTAACCCTAGGGGCCAATCAGGCTCCTAGACACCCTCTAAAAATGAAGTTAACCCCATCTTCTTAGCCAATGAAGAAATTGAAGATTTATGGTGTGATTGTCAAGAATTGGGAATTTTTGTAATTTGGAATGGACTGAAGGAAGATCTGTGTCATCTCTCAGATTGGCTAGAAGACCACTGCAAAGAATAGGTAAGTATTTCTAATTTCTTGGATAAAATTATTTATCTTTGTTGTATGGATGAATCCATCAAAAAAGATTTTATTGATGTGTCTAAATGTTTTTTCAATGGTTATTTTGTTAATTTTTTGGAGTGGAGGCTTGATTTCAATATAGTAGGGTTAGATTTCATGTGTCCTACATGGTTTAGTATACATTCCTTGCCACTAGAGTTGAACCAAATAGAGGTCCTTAGGTCTCTAGGGTCAACATTAGGAGAGCTTATAGGTGTTGACACTTCATTTAAATTCTATAATGTTGTGAAGCTCCTCATTAGAACCAAGTTCAACTAGCCATTTCCAATGTAAAGGAAGGTGAAAACAACCAGAGCAGAATATGATTTAAAAATCCAAGCATTTGAAGAGGAATTATTTAAAATCATCAAGCTTGATAACAATAGAAAAATTTGGTTCAAAACTTAGCTGCTCACCTCTAATTTCAACAGCAAGTTCCCTTGGATTAGGATTCAGAAGAAAACATTTAGACAAAGATGCTCAGAACCAGAAAAGCCCATGCCACTTGACCATAACTATGAGGAAACATCTGATCTGGTGTAGACTTATAGGAATGATTTGGAGGAGGATAAGGATATAGAAAAAACTAGGGGTAGGCTCAAATCAATCATTGTGGCTAATCAAAAGAAGAGTCCTGTTAGGAATCATGAGAACAAGTCAATGGCAAAATAGAGGTCCAAAAAAAGGCATGTAGGTTCAAAGAAAGGTACAAGACAAGCAGATTTCCAAAAGAAGAAAGTGGTAGGGCCAATAGCATGATCAAGTCAAGCTATCCTCAAGATCAGTCAAATTCATGCAAAAAGGGATTAGAAGCATCAAGCAATAATGCAAATAATCAATAGGGAGTCCAAACACCGTACTGCAAAAACATTCTAGACAAAGTGCTAATTGTTCCTATAAGAATAATTCAAATACAAAGTCACCATCTTCTTAGCAAAAGGTAGCTCAGGACCTCAAGAAAGAGAATATAGAGGACCAAGAAAATTCATTTTTATTTGAATCAAGTCAAGTTAATGAAAAGAATCAATCTACACTAGAGGATATCACCAAAAGGGAAGACATGACAACTCCACCTAACAAAGAGAGTTCCCACAAAATCTCCAAGTTTTGGCAGACTCTAGAAGCTATTGTTAGCTCACCATTTACCCCAATCAGTATTCAGAAGGATGGAATTGGAAACAAGGAAAGTGCAGAAAACTCACTGACAAAGGAACTAGAGAACTTTCTTAGTAAAGACAATGTCTTAGATCTAGGTTTGACATTGCAAGCTTCGAAAGTTGAGTTTATTGATTAGTTATTAGAAGATTTAATACAAGTCTTTTTTTTAGGACATTGACAATAGTTTAGAATCTCAAAAGAAGGAACTAATACAAAGGATACTTAATCTAGGGGGTAACAATTATACATGTGAGGATCTAAGAAGAGACCTACAGAAAATTGAGGTGAAGGATAATAGAAGAGGTCAAAACCAATTTAGCATTCATGCAATTTCTCTAGAGCAAAAAGATGAAGGGGATAACAAAGATAATCTAGATGATATGGTTGCAAAATTAGGAGAGCAGGTAAACATAATGAATCAGTTATTAAGAGAACTTGAGAAGGATGTATCAGAAAGAAAGATCAGCAATAAGACTATTAGTGCTCAAATGGAACTATTTGTCCTCTCCTAGATACAGCAAAGCCAAAGGCAAAAGAGGTAGAAGGTCTTTGAGGGAACTTAGAGAAGCTGATGGACTTAGTAGAGAGCAGCAAAAGATAGATCAGTTATTTAACATTGGCAAGGGGAAGTGCCTTCCCGGAGAGCCATGAAGATAACTACTTGGAACGCTAAGGGCTTAAATGCTCCTAGTAAGAAAAGGTTATTAAAACATAACCTTAAATTATTTGAATTAGATATCATTCTATTATAGGAAACAAAGCTAGATAAGGCTGAAGAAGGGAAGTTAGATAAGATGTCTAGTTTTTGGGCTACCATATTTCAAGAATCAGCAGGTGCGTTGGGGGGTCTGGGTATTTTGTGGAACCCTAGGAATGTTTGCATTAACTATATGAAATGTAGCAATAATTGGATTAGTGTTAGGGTCCAGAGTCTTAAATCCAATCTTTAGTTCATTTTAATTAATTTATATGGCCCCAATAGTCTTATAGGTAAGAAAGTAGTCTGGGAAGAAATTAGTATGTTCATTCATGATTTAGGAAATAGCTCTGTTATAGTTGGTGATGATTTTAATACTATTTTAGACCTCTCTAAGAAATTAGGAGGCATTAGACATCTCTCATAGTCATCTTTGGATTTTAGAGCATGGTGTGATTACCATAACCTGATTGACATCCCTATCAATAATGGGAATTGCACGTGGAATAATAGGAGGAAGGATTTTGCATACATCGCAGAAAAATTAGATAGGCTTTTCTTTAAAGGAGACCTAATTACCAACAAACACAACATTCTTTGCTCCATTCTGCCTATTGCTAGGTCAAATAATTACCCAGTTAGATTAGAATTTACTAAACCTAGTAAATTGGCAATGAACCCCTTTAAATGCGAAAAAATGCGATTCCAAGATCCCAACTTCATCGAAAACATAAAGGTACGGTGGGAGGAAGATAAAGTTGAGGGGTCAAAGATGTTTATTTTTGTTTCAAAATTGAAAATGCTTAAAGAACAAATTCTTAGATGGAATAGAGTACATTTCAACAATATTTTCAAAGAAAAAGGAGACATAGAAGAAAAACTTAATAATTTAAATTTGGATGTTATCAAATTAGGCATGAACAATGAGCGATTTTAGCTAGAAAAAGAACTCCTAGCTAAACAAAAGGACATACTCTTCAAAGAGGAAACATTTTGGAGATATAAGTCAAGAGAGAAATGGTTAGATGAAGGGGATCATAATACCAAAATTTTCCATAACTCCATTGTATATAATAGGGAAAAGAATAGAATAGTCAGCATTAAAAATTAGATGGGTGTTCGAATAGAAAACCCTCGTGAAGTCGCAGATATCTTTGTTTCATACTTCCAAACTATTTTAAATAACTATGAAGGGTTAGATTTAGAGAAGCAAGGAAAAATTCTCAAATTAATCCCAAAAATGATTACTCCCAAGGACAATAAGGTTTTAAATAAACCTATTTCTTTAGAAGAAGTTAGAAGGGTAGTCTTTAACATGAACCTCGATAAATCTCTAGGCCTTGATGGTTTTTAGGCATTCTTTTTTCAAAAATGTTAGGATATCATTGGAGAAGTCCTATGGAAAGCTATTGAAGCCTCTAGGAATGGTAGTGCTTTGCTAGTAGAAATTAATCATTCCTTTCTTACACTGATACCCAAAAAGTTGGAACCCGAAATGCCTAGGGATTTTCATCCTATCGCACTCTATAATATGGTTTATAAAATCTTCTCCAAGATTTTGGCAAATAGGCTCAAAAAGTTCCTTCCAAGATTGATCTCTGAGGAACAATCAGGTTTTGTCCTAGGAAGGTCGATCCTAGATGGAATTCTCACCATCCAAGAAACTATTCATTCAGCCTGTAAGAGCAAGGAGCCATGCATGTTCATGAAATTAGATATTCAAAAGTCCTATGACATGGTCGATTGGATTTTCCTTTGCAAGGTCCTTGAATCCTTTGTATTTTCATGGAAATGGATTAATCTCATTTTTAAATTCATTTCCACTCCCCAAAATTTTAGTTCTGATCAATGGGACACCTAAAGGCTTTTTTGAAATTTCTAGGGGTATTAGACAAGGAGACCCATTATCTCCTTCTTTATATATTATCATGGCAGAAGCCTTTGGTAGAGTTGTGTCTCATGCATACAGTTCTTAGCAAATATCTGGCATTCCAATCACCAGAAACATGCCTAATATTACACATCAACAATATGCAGATGACATGATTCTCCTAGGTAAAAGTTCTGCATCAAAAGCATATGGACTTAAAGCCATCATTAACTCATATATGGGTGCATCCAGGCAAAAAGTCAATGTGCTCAAATTTGAGATTTATTTTTTGAATACTAGGAAAGAAGTGGAAAATAATATCTGCAATATCATGGGTTATAATAAAGGGTAGTTTCCTTGCAAATACCTGGACATTGCTCTTGAAAAGGGATCAAAGTCTAGCAAGGTTTGGGGCAATACTTTAGATTAATTGGATGCCATGATTGGGAGTTGGAAGGACAAATGGTTATCCAAGGCAGGTAAGAGTACTAAAATTAGATCTATTTTATTTTCCATTCCTACTTTCCCTCTATCATGCCTCCCTCTCTCCAAGAGTAATTAGTTAAAATTTGAAGCTAAGCTTAGGAAATTTCTCTGGAAGGATTGTGAGGATGACAAAAAGCTAGCACTGATTAAATGGGAAAATATCTATAAACCTAAAGATATGGGTGGTTTGGGGATTAAGAATTTGCATTGGCAAAATGAAGCCTTAGGCGCTAAACTTATTTGGTGCTTGTTTAAGGAAAAAAATCACAAATGGGCCAAGATATTCTACCATAAATATCTTAATGTAGATGATCCTCTCTCTATTTTTAGAATGGGAAACATTCCTAAAGGATCGAAGTGTTGGAACTTTATGATTAAGTGCCAACATTTGATTTGCAAGTTTCTCTCCTAGGATGTCGGTATGGGTGATGAGGCATTATTTTGGGAAGATTCATGGGATGGAAAACCCCCAATTGTCTCAAAGCCCTTTCCACAAGATCTCAAAGATAAACTTGTTTCATTATGGGGATCCAAAGTGAGTGCCTATAAGACCAAAATCCTCTCAGAAGGATCTTCCAAATGGGTCTAGAAGTCTTTGGATAGGGTGGATGTGGATTCTTCCTCTAGAGAGGCTTTCAAAAAGATTCTAGTGGATAGGAATATTAAGAAAACTAAGAGGAAAGATGATTTGGTTTAGGCCATTTCAAATGATGGGAAATATAATGTAAGGAACAGTTTAATGCTCTTTTACACTCTCAATATTGGGATAGAATAGATATCCCTCTCAAGCTATGTTGGAATGTTGCTTGCCTTCCTAAGGTAGGTTTCTTCCTATGGCTAGCCTCTCAAAATGAATTTTGATGGTGGAAAGGCTTCATAAGTTTGGTTTTCAAGGTCTTTCTAGATGTGTGCTGTGCAAACACGCTAGGGAGGATTTGGATCATTTATTATATAAATGCCCCTTTTCACTTTCTTGTTGAGAGTGGCTTCGATCTAGATTAGAGTGGTCCACCCCCTTGCCAAACTCCTTTGGTGATTTACTCAAAGGATGGCCCACAAATATAGTTAAAGGGGTATATAGTAAACTCTAGAACATTTGTTTGTCAATTGTGGCTTGGGAGATTTGGAAAGAGAGGAACAAGCACATTTTTAGCGACTCCAAAATGAAGTCGGTAGAATTAGTCCTAAAAATTGAGGTGAGCATTGTTGAAGTTATTAATTCTCACCTCAAAAACTCGATGAAGGAAGAAGGATCTTTCTCCTTTTGGGATGATATTATGAAGAAGAATTGGTCAAACTTGATCAATCTACCTCTAGTTTATCTAAAGAAAAGTGAGGAAGTGAGAGAAAAATGTAAATGGACTCCCTCCCCCCCGCCTAGATGGTTCAAACTTAATTTTGATGGTGCTACCAAGGGTAACCCAAGTAGGGCAGGAATAGGTTGCATCATCAATAATGACACAGGCAATTGGATAGCTAAAAAAGAAACATCAATTCAACCCACCACCAATAATTTGGCTGAATTAGAGGCTTTAGAAAATGGCCTTCTTCTTTTTCGAAAGTTAGGTTTGGGGAAGGTAGTTATAGAGGGTGACTCGCAAATCATCCTTAATGCGATTAGAAAGTGCACCACCCCCAATTGGCTCCTTAATTCAAAGCTCAGTGAGGTCCTCAATCTAATTGACTGGCTAAAGGATTGGAGGATAGATCATATATTCCGGGAAGGAAATCAAAAAGCAGATCGATTAGCCAACTTAGGAGCAAATGGCATTAATTTTCAGATTGTCAATGTTTCATAATGACTTATTTATCCTCTTCATATATATAATCATTGGCTTGGATTCACTTTATGGTATTTTAACTTTATGTTTATTTAATTATTGGATGATGCGACCACACCCATGACCCCTCCCTAGTTTTTACCTCTCCCTCTAATGATTCCCCATAGGTGATGAGTTTCATTCGCTAGTGTTAGTCTCAGTGATTATATGATTATGACTTAGAATGGATCGTGCCTTTCATGTCTTCCCCATGAAGTAAGCTAGATACGTCATCATGACTCTAGGTCATGATAGAGAGAGCTTCTAGATTTTTTGGTTCAAAGGTTTTTCTGTTGGTATTTGGCTGGCTTTGAAGTTGGGTCCACTTCTATCATTTTCAGGGAGCATTCTATTTTGGTTTATCTACTATGGAATCCAACATGCATGTTTTCCACACTAAGGAGTCCCACATGATGGCCTTTCATGGTAAAGTGAAACTAGAATGCTGGAATAGGCTTCTAAACTCTATAGATGATATGACTAGGCTAGCGATGAGTAGGGAAATCAGCGGAGTATTTGACTACAAATTTACTTAGAGGACAAATAGTGACATTATTGGGTCATTTATCAGTTGTCTGGTCCGAGCTAAGGTGGAGCACATGGATATAATCCATCTTTGCTGTGAAATTTTCCACCCAACCTGGAGGAAGAGGATTAAGCAAGTAGTTAGGAGTATAGACAATAAGTTCCAAATTCCACTTCTAGAGAGGTATATGGCTCTACCACCAGGGGACCCAAAATTGGAGGTTGTGTTTTGACATCCATCCTTGATCATCTAGGAGAACTTAGCCTTTTACAAAGAATGGCCTAAGATGGTGGTAAGTATGTGGTTTCTTCTATATTGGAGGGGTATTGTGGTAGTAGAGGAAAATAGGGATTGGCTCATTGAATATCTCAATGCTTTTCATGCTTACATCCATCCTGGAGTAACCTTTGACAATCTGGATGCCCTTATTTTCTGCACCCCCAATGCGGAAAAGACCAGCAAAGCAAAATTTGCCTACAAATTCCCCCCCAATTTTCATATGGAAAGCCCTAATGACATCTCTAAGATCATTATGGTTTTCCCCAAATAGGGCTCAGGATGGAGATAGTTAATTAGGTTGGGTCTCTTGGGTCATCCCATAGTAGTATTGTTAAATTTTGTTACTAGCTATCATATCATAATATTAGATTTCTAGCGAGTTTAAAGCATTTTGTAATATATCTGGAACTTGGATGTTGTCGATGGTGGATAATTGTACATAATGGTATTGTAAACAGTTTTATTATCAATATAAACTATATTAGTATTATTGGGTGGTTCAGTTTGACCTTATTTCTCGTAGTATCAAGTTCCATTTTAAATTCTTAGAGCATGAATTGAAAGTGTATTTTGTGTTTTTGATTTTTGATAGTATTTCTATGAGATTTTTTTGTATCAGACTCTGAGATTTCTTTAAATTAGCTAATCTAGTAGGAATATGCAATTTCTCATTAGTAAGTCATTTGGTTAGCTATATGGATTTCTATTGCTTGTGATTAATAGGATCTGGATGATCCTCTGAGTAGTTTTTGCTGTCAACCTAGAGGCTTGGTCACAATCTCAATTTTTTGTGTATGTGTCTTACTCATTAATGGCAAAAGGTAATTGTTAATAATGTAATTCTACTAATAATCTGTTGGAACTCGAGTAATGATTTGGGTCTATGATTTCATGACTTCTGAGTATGTTGATGTCATGGGTGTCCTCTAAATCTATGTATTCAGCATTGGCTCATGGTCTCTGGTTTGGTAGATTAAAGTTTGAGCTTTTATTGACTAGTTAGACTCGTATGTTAAGTAGGTTTGATCTTGGCTTTGTGACTTGTATTAATGTATTAGTTATTTCATTATCGGGGTTTTATTTATGTATTCGTTTACCCTCTTGCATCTGATTTAATAGGCAAGATGATTCCTAGTAATTTGTTTAAAACCATGTATGATGGTTAACACCATTATCTATTTAGGATAGAATCTTTCTTTATATATGATGTTTTGGTTTTGCTTTTAACCTTTGATTGCAAGATAATTAGACAAGTTTGCTCGTATGGGTCACCTTGATCTTATGATAGAGATCTCACCAAGAGAAGATGATGGTTTGATTTTGTATTTAATTTAAATATTAACAGCTTAATTTTGGGATGTACTTATAGAAATTCTGACTGGGGTATGCCCCTTTTAATCTGCAATAATATTGGACTATTGTCCCAGGCAAGACTGGAGGTTTTCTTTCCCTGTTCTTTCCTACCAGTGCCCGTTTGAATGGAGGAACACTATTGTAATTAATTTTTCAATAATAAATATATCATCATGGCCTTGGCCGTTTACTAATTTTAAAAAAAAATCAACATATTCAAATGCAAGGAAAATTAATTTAAGGATGGCCAATGTCAAATTCAAATTTAGAATTAGAAAGGGCTTCTAGGGTGATTAAAAAAATCAATATAAAAAGGACAAATAGGGTTATTGTTAGGAATAAGGTGTCTCAACCTTGGATAATTCATATTCTTATTATTTGTTTTGTAAATGTATTTTTTGCAAATAATGTAATTAAGTGTGAGTGTGCATGTCTAGTTAGCATGTTGATGTGTCACTCCACTTGCATGTGTTGGCATCTTGAATAGTGTGTAAGGAGATCATGACTGAAATGGTTGTGATGGATTCCTATGACACATAAGAGCTATCTTTGGAAGATATGATGATGGTTGAAGATGTGAGGACATGTGGCGATTGATCATTGAGTACTGTACACTTGAGTCTCCATCTAGAGCACGGGGTTCCTACTTTTCTGGAGAATGGTAAAACCCTAATATGGTTCTTTTTTGGAAGTTGCCCTAAAATAGAAAGCGCATGATATAAGAAACTTTAGGGTTGCAGATAGGAGGGAGTGAAAAGTGTATTGTGGTTGCTACTAAATAAGTCTTTTGTGTCCTGAAAGAACTTGCATTGCAAGTGTGTTGTAACCTTTGTGTTGAAGATAATACATTGTTCAAGTTTTGGAGGGGTGGGGTTGTTTTACCGAAAGGTTTTTCCCCACCAGCATATCTTTGTGTTTGTGTTTTCTTTCTCTATCTATTTTTTGTATTCATGATTGACTGCAATATTGTTGTTTACATAATATCGAATATGAAATTGTAAAGATTTAAATAGAATTTGCTCAATACTTTCCTTAAGGGATTAGTGTAGGAAGTTGTTTCCGTAATGGTGCATATGGTTGCTCTGGCTTGCATATTATTGTAATAAAAATATCCACATGGTTGCAGTGTGTTATATTTTTTAATATTGTAATGTCTTTTAATTGAAGAAAATCAAAAGCGTCTATGCTTTTGTAATTGTTTGGTTATTGCACTTTGTTATTTATTTATATATTGTATTCTATCTGTTTGTGATATCAAGGAGTACCCTTCATCAATAAACATCTATATAACTAAATATAACCAAACATGTATCCATTGCCATGTGAACTTCTCCTTTTTAAGAGTCCAAGAAGACTCACTTTTTGTCCAAGCAAAGATTTGTTGTCTTGTGAACTTCCCATCTATAATATCCTACTAGAACTCAATCTCTATTGACATCACATGAATGATAACTCTCTCTTCTACATAAAGTCTTAGACTATGGTATTCCAACAATAACTTGACCTTTCTCAATCTGAAAGACCGATTTCATTATTTTGATCATACAAATAAACTTAAAGATTTTAAATATTATATTATTTATTATTACTTCAAATTTTGTTTACATTTATTCATTTCTCAAGTTCAAAGTATACAAGTTTAAAGATAAAATCAAGAAAACTTTGACTACTATCCTCATCATTATAATTGAATTGAACAACCATTTAGAGATGTACTTGTAATAATTATGATTTAATTCAAATCTCACTAGAGAAAACCTAAACTAAAACATTATATTTTTTTTTAATATTAGATCAATCTTATAGGTATAAGAAATATAAAAGATTAAAGAGCCAGATTACATGACCAAATAAAATAAAATGAAGATGGCAACCACAACAATGAGGACGGAACAACTGACTGTAGCCCAAAATAGTAGTGTCACATATACAAATGTGATTAGTAGTTGTGGAGATACTAACAGGGAAGACATGCTATAATGGACAAAATGAAAGCAGAAAAACCATATTTATAGAGCAACTTGTGTGGCATGCTTTGTAGAACTAACAAAAGCTGACACTAATACTAATAGGAAACACTGAACAAAGAGATATTTGACTAGGAGTCATTGAGAGAAGCATATAAGAATATACTTTCAAGCATGAATTTACCAACTATAGCCCACTTCCTATGTTGGCAAAATTAGCGAAAATTCGATTGACCTGGACTTGACATTATTAGTTGCTTATTTATCGACCTTGAGTTGTTTCATAAGTGCTATTGACAGATTTGCCATCTGGTGTGACATGTTAGCATAAAGCATTTGAGTTTCAATGTCTTGGTGGGTTAATTTATTTTTTAGTTTTTCTGGACAAGTGTACTTGTTGGCGTTTATAAGTTACATAGAAAGATTGTAATCTTTGACAGTTTAAAAATAAATAAAACCAAACTACCAATAAAATCAAGTGTTCCATATCAGGATTTGAGATTTCTTTTTAGCAGATAATAGTATATAACAGATAAAACATTGTTCCTCTTACCTCTCAAAAAAATGTGCAACTGAGAGGTTAAGCCAAACAACCTTATGGAGTGCTCTAAGCATGATTTCTAATGCAGGATTGAATGAAATTAATTTTAGGGAAACTTTGTAATACAATTAAAGCTATCAAATTTGATTGTATTAACATCTTTTTATTAATGTTTTAGATCACATTTCATAATCTACTATAATAATACAATTTAGTATCCTTAGATGAAGAATGTGAAATTTACTAATATTGATTTGCAACTAATTTGTATTCTGATAATACATCACAGAATGTAAATGGAAGCATTGATGATAAAAACTTAATAAAATCAAATCTAAAAATTATATAATATTGTAATATATTTTTTATTTCATTAACAGAGCTCTATTTTCTTCATTAGAAGTGGCTGGAGCACAAAATTGATGAGTATGGAGAAGAGTACGGCTTCATGTTGTAGGGCCAAAATGAAGCAATTATGTAACTTTCAAGGAAAAAATAAAGCCAAGGTTGCTCGAACAGAGGAAGCCTGCAAGAGAATGTGACAGTTGATGATATTTCTTATGGCGGCCCACAAACTCTACCACAGTTAATTTTCAATCCTCCCTCAAATGGTGTGCACCCACCAATACCAACTTCCCACTAGGCAAAGTTCAAATGACAATTATCAACCGTATGTATGCCGACATTAGTGGCAATTTGATTGAGCTTGACTATGATATCATTAGGTACTTATTGGAAGTTGGTTGTGTTGATTTTTCCTTTATTGTGCAACGTACTGACAGTGGTGTTGAGTTGGGTAGATTCATTTATTGTTGTGCAATGTTGGAATCGATTTCATACCATGCTTTGATTCTTGACTTGTCTTTCCAGTTTCATATCGACCTTCAGTTGTTTTTAAAAGTGCTGTAGACAGATCTGTCATCCAATGTGACATGTGAGAAATAAACATTTGAGTTTGAAAAGCATAAACGAAATATAACTTTTCAAAACATTTTCTTTGTTAAGTATTGGTTCTCACATTGTGAGAAAGGAATGAGTCCAGAAGAGTAATAACCAAAGTTTGAAAATTAGAAGACGTGTTGGATAGAAATATGATTGAGGAAGAAATCACGCAGTTTGAAAGTGGATAATAATGAGTGACTTAATGTGTAGAATTTGGATTAGGTTGGGATTTGTACTGTCCATTAGTTTGGAGGAAATGAGAAAAAGATTAAATGCTAAGAATTAAGTTCGATTTATTGTTTCAAGAGAACTGGAGTGAGAAAAAATAGGCAGTAAGATAGAAATTTAGATGTTCATTTAGTATTGAGAATGCGAGAGGGGTTGGAAAGAAAGAGGGAGAAAAATTAGATGCTTATATGCTTTGTGGGATCTATTTATATGAAAGGTTGGTGTTGAAAAAATGTATACAGTCAATCTCAGAAAGAATATATTCATTGATATGTACTGTGGAAATCTTATAGAATTAAATTGATAGAATTAGATTAGATGCCACCTTTTATCTTTTAGAAAACTGGATGCAGAGAGAGACAGGAAGAGAGAGGATAAAAAGCGAACAAATAGATAGAAGAGGTCGTATAGGATGAGCTTCTGAATGTATAGAATTTGTTTATGTGAGTGAATAAAATTGAATTGAAGCTTAAACTATTGTCAGAATTTCTCTTTGAAGTCAATTTAGATTCTACATTTCCTAAGTGAATAAAATTGAATTGAAGCTTAAACTATTGTCAAGATTTCTCTTTGAAGTCAATTTAGATTCTTCATTTCCTAGAATTCTTGGATGATGTTTTCTAAAAGAGATGTTTGCCACTCAAACTTGCTAACGATGCTAAGATGTTTGTCATTTTGTTGAACCAACTAGTTCCACTCAATAGAAAAATTAGTAATGCTTAAACCATGTCTAAGAGACTAGTCAAATTAGCTAAGGCACTGGGAGACGGATTTACGAACCTTTTAAATAATGTTAAAGAGGCTTTCTCTATAAATCTTAAAAGAAATTAGAATTATCTAATTAAATTTCATTTTGTTGCACAGGAAACAAGGTTCCTAGAAGAAAACTAGATTTAAATAATTAATCTTATATCTACCATAATCTTTAATAAATGTTCACAAATATATTTTTGTATATTAGATATTGGAAATATTACTACAGCATCATTTTAAAGCTCAAATTCGAAGACTAATTGATGAAGTATCAAAAGCTGATTAGAAGTTATCAGCAGTCCTAGTCACTCCTAATCACAGTCAGGATTTGAAAAAAATACATATACCTTATATACAAAGATGTATCAACCTCTAGAATATAAAAAGAAATAGGTAGCAGATTTGATAACAGGGATCAATCTCAAGAACCGATAACATTGTTAATACATTTAGCATCATCAGTATTGACCGGAGGTTAAATTGGAGACATCTCAGCAATGGCTTCTCAATTAGGAGCATCAGGGCAATGAGTTGTTTTTAATCTCTTTGTTCTGTTCTTCTATGTTAATGTTCTCAGCCACAAACTGCTTCAGTGCATATCTTTCCTTTTAATCCAGCACATCACTAAAGGTATGAAAGTAGTGTGCTGATTGGATGTCTGCTTTATAGACTAGCATTGCTCCCTCCAACAGAAAAATCATAAATCTGCTATTTGATATCTCCAGGACAACAGAAATCTGTAAAATAATATAACATATGAATTTTATACAAAATCCAGTAAGGTCTCTTTCGGATCCTGGAATGTTTACAAATATTTAATTAATGTTTTTTAAGAATATTGAAAGAATTTTGTAATATTCCATTTAACCATAAACCTATGGAACTACTAAGCCCTCTACCTAATTTAGAGTCAGTATATCTCATCAAATCATGGATTCCACGATAAAAGTAGGTTCATACTTTCCAAGACTTCCAATACTCTTTAAATGTATGACAGAGAGCCTTACATATAACTTTTATATCAAATATGGGCCAGTTGTACGCTGTTGTAATCGAATAAAACTTGGAAACAATTGCCTCATGCCTGTGAATGAAAAGAACAAATACCTTTCTTAATTTTATGATTCCTTAGATGACCAACCATTCTTCTAAACCAATGGCAAATGTCCACCTCAGCTTAAGAACTGTTGAATTGTATTAAGTCAAAAAAGAAAAATCATTTGATTGCCCGACAGAGGAGCATGAAAATGCTGTCTTGGTTAACTCATGGGCCCCAGCTTTACGAAGCTTGGATTATTTAAACAGCTATACGAAATTCAGTTCTCACAGTTGTTCATAGCTATTAAGTCAACACCAAACTCATTCATTGTACCAGTATGGTTCAGAGACTTCTACGCTAGCTACCAAATAAATAGTTAGTTACCCTGGTTCTGGTAATTATAAAAATTAGTATAAGGAAACAAGAATTGTTCACTATTAAGGAAAAAGTCTATATTGTAAACATCCAAATGATAGTAAGTTCAATCTTTTAAAAAATTAGAGAAAACTGTTATCTATTCAGAATATTTGACAATCATAAGTGGAATGGATTCCAGCATTGAAAAGTAGTGTTATTACAGCTGCAACCTTAAATGTCACCTGCATTGATAGTTCATTTTATCTTCACCCTATTTACTATTTGTACAACTTTCATCAATAGTATGGCATATTGAACAGAATATAGAAACATAAGCCATTGAGAGAAGGGTTCTCTGTCAGAATCTGTTCCCTTTATGTCTTATAAGGTAAGGCAACAAAAAAAATATTTTCATTTCAGTATCTGCAAATGAAGACTTGTCAGAAGCTTTTAGTTTTAAAAAGAGGAGGATGGTATGCCTCTTCACTTCTGATGCTCATTCTACGCTTTTCTTCACAAGGAGAATCCTCATCCTTCAATGACACCTTTGCTATCTCATGGGGAAATGATCATGTTAAATTGCTAAATACTGGAGAGACAGTCGAGCTCTCTTTGGACAAAGCTTCAGGTATTCCACTTATCATTGTACCAATCAAGAAGATTGTATACTGTATTGGACAATGTTAATGAAATTTTAAAACAAAACTAACATTGTCTTTCAATGGTTGTTTCAGGATCTGGTTTTACCTCAAAATATAAATACCTGTTTGGAAGCTTTAACATGAAAATTAAGCTGATAGCTGGAAATTCTGCAGGAACAGTAATTGCATATTATGTATGTAACCAAGTCTCATAACCTGAAAGCTTTAGTAATATTCCATATCAATTTATAGAGATTATCTCTACATAGAAAAGAGATCAAAAACAACTATGGACAGCTTACCTGAAGACTAGAAAGTCCTCTATACAAATATTCATCAGTTTTTCGAGTGATAAAAATTGCCCAGCTGTTGACTTCAAAAATCCTTTTGTAAATTTTTCATTTTCTAAGAAAAATGTTGACCCTAGCTGATGTAAATTTTTCCTTCATTTATAGCACTGGCTTAACATATCAATCATATTCCAAAAATTAATCTACTCCAACCTTATAATTTTTCTTCTTTATTACTATTTTTCTTGTGATAAGAATGGTGTTTTTATGTTTTTCCTACACCAAACTGTGTTGAATTGTTTCTAAATATGAAGTATGATTCGAAATATCGATTTTTAAAAACATTGAAATATAAGTAAAATTAAAAAACCATCAATTTTCTTCTGCTCATAGGCATACAGCAATGGATATCTTTTAAGAAATCAGTTTTTCAAAAACCTGTTTAGAGATATCCATATTATCAGAAAACATGAATATAATGACCTGCTAAGATTTAGCAATTCAACTGGTTTAATTAGGACCAAAGTACCAATTGAAGTAATTAATGTTTGTATTTGTATCTTGCATCAGATGTCATCAGACTCGACATCTCATGATGAAATCGACTTCGAATTTTTGGGAAACCTGCCTGGGAAGGGTTATCATTTGCAGACCAACATTTTCGTAAATGGAGTCGGAAACAGGGAGCAAAGAATTCGACTCTGGTTTGACCCATCAACAGATTTTCATAACTACTCAATTCTGTGGAACCAGAAGCAGATCATGTATGCAATTAATCTAACGTTTGCATTCATTTTTCCCATATTATTTGATGTTTCAAAAGTTTTAGGTCTTCTGTGCAACCAGCCAGATCTCTACCAAACGGTGGATGGGATGACCATGATTTATCCTCTCGAAACCCTCTTCTGATTTATAAAGATTATCTAATAAAAAATATATGCTTTTCCAATTCTTTCCCAATTTATCTGCATAAAAAATTTCCCCATTATGTTCAATTCTCCGCATATAATGAATCAAATATCTCTTTAATTGAGCTATGACTGCAAATGTATGCATAATTGTACCTGATATCACTCTATAATTTTTGAACAGATTTGGTGTGGATGCAATTCCCATTAGGGCTTTCAGAAACAATGAATCTGTGGGTTTCCCATATCCTCAGAATCGACCGACGAAAATCATCTCCACCATTTGGAATGGGGAAGACTGGGCCACAAATGGCGGGAAAGCGAAAATAGATTGGAGCAAAGCTCCTTTCATTGCATCTTTTCAAGCTTTTGAAGTGGACGGGTGCGTAGAATCATCTTCACCTTCACCTTCCCCCTGTGTTGGGCGTTGGTGGGAGCAACCAGAATTTGAGTGCCTCAATCAAGATCAACTCAATAAGATCAAATGGGTTCAGAAAAATTATATGTTTTACGACTACTGTAAAGATAAGTCTGGGAGGTTTTCGAGCATTCCCATTGAATGCGCCATAAACCCCTAAATTGTTGAAATTGATTCATCCCCTGCATCTAATATGATAATCTTTGGAATATAATTGTGTGAAATTTTAATATTCTTGTTAATTTATGGGCCTTGTCAGTAATTTTTTTTTGTCTTTTTGTCTATATGAATATAGTTATTTGAATGAAACGTGATTAGTTTGTAACGAATATATAACGAAAGTGTAGATTAATAACGGTAAATGCACACATACACATGACAAATTGTTTATAATAGGAAGTATGATTGTATAATAATAAATGGGAATTACAGGAGAGAATTGGATTAGGTTGTGGCTTAAAATAGGTTGCTTGGCCACCCTTTTGGTTTAAAAATAAAATAAAATAATTTATAATTTAAGAAATATATTTAAATTTTGAATTGTCAAAAAGTTTTTTTTTAATTTTAAAGTGAACTTACATTGTGTGAGATCAATTTTAAATTTTATTGAAATTACTTGACATGTGAAATTATTTTATAGCATATAGAATGTTCATTTAAAAATGTGGCTTATTATTGAAATTGATGTCACCTCAAATAATGATGGTCGCTAGTGCATAAAGATTGGAAGATTTAAAAATACCTAAGGTAGTTCATTAGATCACAAGGTTCCTTTGTCTGAACTCGACTCCCTTGATTAGATTTAATATACAATCATGGATGAATGTTGAAGACAATACTATCAAGCCAACAGATATCTTGGATGGCTTTTATGAAGATTGTGGTTTCTTTGAGTTATCTCTACTGAAATATCCCTATAGTGGCTTATCTTTAGTGGCTTCTCTTTTCAATAGTTAGGATATTAAGAAACTATAAAACTATTTATCTTTTAACTTTGAACCAATGATGCATATGCAATGATTACTCCAACATCATTATTATGTGTGATTTTGATACAATATAAAATGAACAATAAGATAAATATACAATCAAGTCATGGACCCTTTTTTTATAGTGGAAACCCCCTCAAGGTTAAAAAACACTTTCTCAAATCCTTTTACTATGCCTCACTTAGAAAATGTTCCTCGCAAAGCATACATTAGACCTCATATAGCCATACTCCCTCACATAGTATTTACTTTGTCACTTGTAAGCTTTACTTTAGGCCTCACATAGCCTTTGCCTCACATATAATTTTTAATTGAAGCACCCACTTCCAGCCAAATACATGAATAATAATTGATTTGATTGAAAAGGTTATTATGTTTCCATGCACCCCCCTTAATTACATAGGTCTTATATGTGTTACAAAAACTCTCACCTTCACAATATTTTCTCATCAAAGAAAAAATTATTTCATATCCTTAACAATACATATTAATCATGACAACCATGCCAAGGCTTAAACATACAACATAAATAAGATATTTAAGTATGCATACACAACCCTTTCAAAAACATGCTCATGATATGAATGATCAAACATGCATCTTCATTGTGAAATCAATGACTTCATAACCTTTTTACATAGGTTGCCATTGAAGTTCTTATAGTGACAAAAGTTCCTATAGAGAAGTTAGCAACATAAACATCAACAAACCAAATGTACACAAGTATTCAAATCTGATTAATGATCGATCTTGTCAAAAACCTCTGTCATTATTTTCTTTAATATTAAAGTATGATCAATTAGTGAATACCAAATGTTATTTATAAGAATACCAAGCTTTCATTGTTCCACAAACACTTTTTTAGTCAGCATAAAATATGATCAAGATATTTTTGATATGTACATATAGTATTAACCATACTATTATCTCAATCTCTACAACATAAGAATAAACACCTATCTTCTCAAAACAAAAACATATTTTGAAATCTTATTAATTATTATAAATTAAAACTTTATTCCTCATTTCAAATATCACTTCTGAAGTCAACAAACATAGTCCATAAGTTAAAATAATTACAATTTTTTTTTTTATCAAAAATTGAATAATCCAGTAACTTAAAACATTTTAATGAATCCGATTTATACTTCATTAATTTCTAAAAGTAAGTGGCTATGACATTACAAAAGTTAAAGAAATGATTTGCAAAAAAAACACAATTAGAAAATACTGTCTTTCTGTTACTATCAAAAATAAGAAACTCAAATTACCAAACCTCTTATTCATTTCTTCCTTTCTATGTATGCATAAATTTCCTTCAACGTAATATTGTTGATTGTTGCAAGAATAAATAGGATAAACTAGATACTGAGATGGGAGGGGGGCTGAGTCAAAATCTTAAACACTTTAAACTTTTCACAGATGCATCCACATCTATCAATAACTTGTGCTTGTAAAACTAGTAATGTAAATCTGTTGTAACATATAAATTTGATCAATCACATGCATTAAAGAAAAATATGTAACACAATATTTGTTACCCATAAACCCTCCAAGGTGAAGGCAAAACTAGGGTGGGGATGACACCCAAAGCCTTGACTATTGCAGTAACAAAGTTAACCAGTTAAGATTACAATGTTTGACCATAAAACATGATCTACCCTATGAGGGGTCTTCCCTGTTAAAGGCTTAAGAGACTACTAGGTCTCACTTTGTTAGAGGATATAAAACTTACAATAATGTAAGGACTTTGTTATGATATTTGCAAAGGTATGCTAAGACCACTCTATTAAGAGATTTACCCTGATTTAAGTATGTTAAAACTAATTCAATACCTGACTCTTACTTTTCTTTGTAAGCTGAATTTAGGTATTCTCCTTGCTAATTGATCCTCTCCTCTAATATGATATGCTTGTCTTTCCTTTTCACTTCACTGCAATGACTAGTTCACTCAATTTGTTAGATGATAACAAAACCCTCTAATGACTTCTAATTTGATCTCAATCTTTTTTTATATATAGCTTCATGTTCGCACATAAACTATTTTCATCTCCTTCTCTACTAGGATTCGATCTAGGTTAAGATCATCACTATATAAAGTTTCATGAAGAGTTTTCTAGATGATTCCATGTTTTTCCTCTTCATCCTGATCATCAAACACACAACATAGGGATTTTTTATCCACAACATGTGCATGTTCTGTAACAACCTCTAAAAGTATTAAATGTTCTATAAAAACCTCTTCAAAAGTTGAATATCCCTTCGAAGTCGACCTGATAATCATTTTTCCTAAAACTATGTTACATTCTTGACTTTCATGTAAACTACGCATAGCTCAGCCTTTACTATTTCCTAATACTTGACATTTTTTTTTCTTGGCCTTCATTGTGCTCAGTACACACTAAGTAATTCAACACTTTGTGTTCTCAAAAACTTTCTTGGTCCCTAATGACTTTCTCGGTCACCAATGAGCTTGGTTCACATACAAGAATACTCTATGACCAAAAACTTACTCATAGAGTTGGGTACATCCTTACTTATGTACATGACTCAGCTTATATAGAGTAGCTTGGTGACAATAATGATCGCTTGACTCTTCCTTGTAAATGACTAATTGGTTGACGCTAATAGGTCACAACAATGGTTAGATATACCAACAAATATGATCTCTATGCCTTCAGTTTTCTTCAAAGTGCACATATGTTGACTTTCTCAAAATTGATCAACTCAAGCCTCTCAAGCCATTGTGTGTTTGACAAATTCATAAATTCAATCTTCTAATATTAATCCTTTTGCATATTTATTTCATACTCTCATTCTCACAATATTATTTCTCCAAAAATTTCATTAATTATCAACTTCTTTTTATAGTCATCACCATGTATGTCCTTTAAAATGGATTCCATTTGATTACAAATTTTGAAACCATCAAAATCATTGGTCACTAAAATAACACCTCTTTTAAGTAAAACTATTTTGACCATTGTATTAGTTATTATATATATTTAATTATTATTATTCCAAGAAAGATTAAATATAAAAATAAAATAAAAAATTCCATTTTAAAATTTTTGTGTAAACAATTCACGTTTGTGGAAGGGAGTTCTTGAGCCTCTTGTAGTAGTTGAAAAAATCATGATAGTATATTTACTAAAGAAACTATGACATCATATTGACCATATAAAGATTAGTTTGAATTAACCATTATGAATATCAAATTCGATAAAAGCATATAATCATCTATATTTGCACAAATAGCCATAATCTAATATGAAACATCAACAAACATTCAATGAAAAATGTTTGAAATATCATCAATCATATTACATAATCCTTTTTGACTCAATAAAAAATATGCCAAAGTCAACAAACTCCCCCTTTGATATTCATGTCAAATAATCATCTTTTTTGTTGGAAACTTGCTATTGGAACAATTGTTGTTTTGGCATTGATGTCAAATCTATTGATAAGATGTATTGCTACCTAATCTAATGTCATATCTATTTGATTGATGAAGAGGATTTGAGAAATTTCTCATAATGTAATTTCACCAAGAGGAAAGGTTGAGTTATGAAAAAGAAGCTACAATGGAGATTTGATTAGTTAGACTTTGATGAGACAAAGTGATTGTTTATATCAAGAAAGTTAAGCTAAGCCAAGCAATAGAGTAAATGGTTAAGGAATGTCAAGTGATACTAGTGTCAACTGAGACACAATAAGTTTCAAGAAAATCTAGTATTGACTGAGAATTAGTATCGACCAAGAAAGCTAGTTGATCCTGAGCCAAAAGTTTTACAATGACTGAGTGTTAAGTGATGACCAAGTGTCAGAACTTAGTTATTGTCGAGTAACACTTTTAAGAATGAATTTGAGGAAATCGTGATTCCTAGCTGACTTAGTTGATTTCTTGGGAGATGACAATTGTGTTTAAGATAGGATTGATGAGTTGGATCATTAAATTTAGGGTAAGGATTAGGTAAAGATCTAATAGAAGGATTCCAAAGAAGTTTCTAGAGGAAGATCAAGAAGAGGGAAAAATACAATGAATCATGTTGAACCTAATCATAAACCCAAAGATCTATGGTGATCGTAGAAAATGGTAAAGCTAGAATTTCCTATATAAAGAGTTATAGAGTTGAATGAATGAGTGCCAGTGCTAGTGCATGTGCCAATGTATGTGAGAGGCGTATATAGAAGAAGGTTGATCAAAGATGCACAAGTGTGAGAGTGAATGTGAAGGTAAAAGAGATTTCTTACACAGATGCTGTTGATATTGATAAATGAATCTAAGAAAATGGCTTAAGTGTTGTTAAAGGGAGAAAATTAATTGCTTGAGGGTTGCTAAGTGAATCTAGAATAGAGATGACAGTGGAGAGTGTATCAGTGATTCAAAATATGAACTAAACAGTGATGTGAAATTTCAAAGTGAGTTATAATCATACAAATCAAAGCCTTATTGTTTTCTTTCTAATCATTGCAAATTATTTTTATTGAAATCCTTTTAACAAAGGTTGACCTAATAGTCATTTGAAGGACTAAATAGTCTATGTAAATCATTTAATAAGGTGACATCCTAAATGGAATGATCAAAGTCCTCTAACAAGGCCACTCCTAACAAGGTGATTAAACCCTCTAACTAGGTCACATTTAAAAATGTGTATAGTAAACCTTTAGCAAGGTTGGCTCCTAACAGAGCTCACTTCGAAGAGTGAAAAAATGGTGACATATTATTGGTGGTTTTTCCTAAATTGGGTTTCCATGTAAAATCTTAGTGTCAAACTTGTGTTGAATGTTTTGTATTCTTTACATTTTATATTCAACAAAGTATGTTATGTTTGGGATAGTAATTTTGATTTATTAATACAATAGAGACCGAGCAACAACACGATAAGAAGAATAGTGAGTGTTTTATGTTTAATTGTTCAATGGTACTTATGGACCTTGAGTAATTGATTCACCACCACCCCCACCTCAATTGTTGTAAAAATTTCTAACAGGTTGTTCTTCTTTCTCTCCAATTTTGAAATTATATGGAAAATGGATAGCTAATAACTCAACATGCTCTCCCATTCAAATATAATAAGAAACCACATTTCTAGGTGTAGATCCAAAGCCTCAACCACATCATATCTAAATTATCACATAAATATTATAGTGAAACAAGATGTTTTACCATACTCACACCTACATTGCACTTTAAGCTACTCACAAATAAAGATCCACTAAAAGTGTCCATTCCTCATTATCACAATAGTGCTATAATCCTCCATACTGTTCATAAATTTTGATCACAACCTTGAAAAATATATATGTCACAATATGCACACCAATACAAACAATTAGATCTAAGATCATCTTGAATGTGTTCGATGATACTATAATAGAAGTTGCCTCTTGAAATTAGAATTAGATCTTGGATTTCTAAATCATATTTACTGTCAAAAAAATAATAAACTCCAATATTACGAAAGAATTCATTTTACAAAATCTAAGAATTGGATTCTCAACAAGAATAGTTTAAAGAATCCTCATATGTAGATGCAACAAAAATATCTTTAGCATACTCTTCCATACAATGTTTTGACATTCATTGTCCCAAGTTGTTTTGTATGATACTTTTTACTAATTCCAAATGTACCATCATTTCCATCTACACATGTTGAACCCATCAAAGTATTTGATCACATATCATTATAAAATATGGCCTACATCTATTTATGCTAACTACACAAGGGGAAAAAAGATAGATCACAAAATATTATTTTCATAGTTTAATTATCTATACTTTTTCATGCAAAAAATTATTCCATTAATTATCATGTTAAATTACCTTATATGCTTTCTTAATCTAACAAAAAAAATTTGTCGTCTTATAATAACAAAGTTGTAAGTGATGAGTGAAACCTCATCCAATGTTGACCATGTAACAACATTATGTTTTGGCCATAAGTATATCTCATGTAAAAAATTTCCCTAAATAAGCATTCAAACATAACAACACAGTCTTATGAAATGATCTCATCATAATTTTTTTCTTGTAATGAAGCTAGATATTTAATGTAGACCTCATGTTGTAGTAGTAAACCGTCATTCCAAACTTTTGATTCATTTCTTCCTTTCTATTTATGTATAAACTCCTTTTCATATAATGTAATCTCTATGCCTTCTTGTTCTTGAAACTACATATACATTTTATAGTATCAAAATTGATAAACTCATGCCTCTATGTGTTTGAGAAATTCACTATTCACTATTCTATTTGTAAACCTTCTGCAAATTTCATTTATGCTCATTCTCACAATATTATTTATGCAAGTATATTCAATTTTCACTCATCCAACATTTCATTATAATATAAAATACATTTTGAATCCCCACAAATATTTCATTGTATTAGCTTCATTTATAGTCATAAACAAATATATTCTATAAAACTGATTCAAACCAATGTGAAACCAATTTCATTTGAATAAGAATTTTGAAATAAATTTAATTCTTTAGTTGCCAAAATAAAACCTCTTCTGAGTAATGATTTTGAAAGTCTTATCTATTTTTCTAGATACAATCATGATTATTCCAAGATAGTTTTTAAAAAAGAATATTTTTATTTTTACTTTTTTAAACAATCCATGTTTATCAGAGAAAGTTCTTTAACCTAATATACTAGCTAAACAAATTGTGACAACATATTGGTTGAAGAAATTGTGACATTGTATTGACTATATAAGATTTGATGAAACTATATAATCAATGACATCTATGAATGATCATAATTTGATATGAAATGTCATTTCAATGACAAATATAAGAAACATCATCAAGAATATCATATCATCATTTTTGACATCAATGACGAATATCCCAAAGTCAACAAAATGTAGACTTACATTGTAAAAAAAAAATGGTTGATAGGAGACATGAGGATTTTTTCCATAATATAAACAAGTGTTTCCATGCTAGAGGATAAAATAGGAGAATAGAAGGGAATGTATCAAGTAATCATATCTATTTATTGATAATTCATCCTTGACCTCTCTTCTTGGTGGATTTTCTCTATGCAAGGGTTTCCCCATTTATATCATGTGTGTTATTTGATGATCTTTTATTGCTTACTTATGCCTCACTTCTTATATATTATGGCAATCTTATCATTTTCTTATAGATGTTATAAGTTCCCATAAGATAGTTTCAATAAACATAATTTGAAGATAATTTTTTGCATCATAAAGGAGAGGGATATAATCATTATAATTCATATCAAGAATTTTTTTTTTTTTTAAATTTCATATAATTCTTATATTTTCATGTTATAGAATTCCAAGCCTTTCATTTCATCTTTTGATTGTTTATTTGGGTAGAGATTGATTTTCTAACATTTGGCATTAGAACTTATATACTTCTCAACATGTATTGAGTGTGTTGCTATGTAATTCTATTGATAAATTACAATAAATCAATCTAAAATAAAATAAGAATTAGCATGGGTGTGTAAATTTTATCATTACATGTTTCCCCCACTTGAAGGATCATGTCAGTGTTTATAAACATGCATAAAAAAGAAATGTTTAGACACAAAGGGGCGTGGGTTCTATCTGAAGAAATGAATCTATCATTTCCTCCTATTTGGAAAACATGCTCCATAGTAACTTTTAAAATATACACAATATATATACAATGAGAGTAATTTATAATGAAAGTATAAATAATAACAAAAAGAAGATAACTTAGTTTCATTTTAAAATGGCTTTGTGTGTGTGTGTGTGTGTGTGTGTGTGTGTGTGTGTGTGTGTGAGAGAGAGAGAGAGAGAGAGAGAGAGAGAGAGAGAGAGAGAGAGAGAGAGAGAGAGAGAGAGAGAGAGAGATTTGTCTTTGCATGGTAAGAAAAAGGAAGGGAATGATGGATGGTGCTGATAGGATAAGATGGGGGGATCAATCCTTATTTCATATTGTACATTAGGAAGGAGGGATAATGCAGTAGTCTTATAATGATCCAAGCATCGTATACGTATTAAGATTTGTTTACTAGTGTAGAAATTTGATAGTTGCATATGAGATTAAAGATAAAATAGAGAAAAAAAAAATCTTTTTGTGCACATAGACTAACAAAAAATAGACAACTTTATATAGGGATCAAATATAAAAACCTGACAATTCCATTAACCTATGAATTTAGTTTGATGTTGTTTTGTAGGGAAGAAGGTGTTTGGGGTATCATGTTCCAAGTGATTTTTTACTAAGCTTAGTTGAAAATAGCTTGTCAAGTCCTATATTTTCCATATCCAAAATGGTGTAATCACCACATATTCTTGCACATAAAAAAAATGAAGAAAACATTGTGTGGAAATAAATTTTCCTTAGTTAAACTATTATTGAATAACCAACCTTAAATAGAAAGGAAATTACATGAAAGGAAAGACTACAAATGTAAATTAAATATTATATCTACTTTTTAAATGTATATGTTGTGGCTTCACAATACCTGCCCCATTTTTTGACAAAAATGGGGACCCCCTCTTTTCTTTTAGGGAAAGGGATCCCACTATCTAGAACAGGGCACCAAGTTGGGTGCCTCAACAGATGGGTCTCCCTCTGGTCTAGGTTGGTCTAAAATGTCCATTCAATTAACACCAAACAAGAGCTAGGGAACCAAAAAATCAAATTTTGCCAAGTTAGTGAAAGGTGCACACATGTTCACTTGCACACATGCTCACCTAGTAGTGGTGTGCCTAGTGTGCTCAAATACCAAACTCCCTAAGAGGTATGCACAACCTCAGAAGTGGATTGGGTATGCACCTATTGAACCCAATGCATCTATAAACATGCGGACCCTCTCTTCTATTAGCCATTTGCATTCCTTGAGCCCTTGAAGACCACAAATTAGCACCTCCACTACTGTGCATTTGGAAATCACATTACACAAGGTATGCAAAGTGCACACATGTGCACCTTGCACACCCTATCAAGGTTTGCAAAATGCAACATGTGCACCCCTATTTGAAGCATATTTGTTAAACCAAGGCACTCTAATCACACTCTTCACACCTTGCACACTTGCATAGGTGTGCAAGGTGCAAAGATGTGGTACTTGCACATGGTGTGAGCTCAAAATACCAAGGTCATGCCTAATGCACTATATGCACCTATGCATGTGCACTAGGTGTGTGTGTACTCTAAACGCCCTTGTCAATTGTTTTAGTTTTAGTAAATTTTCTTGTCTATTTTTGTCATTTTGGTTGTACCAATTAGCATCTTTCAATCTTTTGGAATTGATATACTAACATATGTCTCTTGTGTAGATTAAAACAAAATCATCATCATCATCTATGGTGGCAAAGATAGCACCCAAATGACCTTCAAGTTTCAAGGTGTTTAAGAGAAATCATAGTTTGTAGATAAATATTTAGAGGTTTGGGACACATAGATGGGACCTATCATTTAGAACACACTCCTAGTTTTGTGCAACAAATCAAGAGAGAGATAAGAGATGATCTTATCACTAATCCTAAGCAGGTTAGTGAATATAGCTTCCCACCCTATATATATTCAATCCTTGGAGTTGATCATGGCACTGGCACACCATTACATGCCATAGGAGAAGGTTGTGAGAAGTATCACAAAGGAGATGGTTTTGGACATATGCCCCAACAACATAGAAAAAAAATATCACTTGCCACTTGTAGACTAAATCCAGAAGAAAAATATTGCATAGCCGATAGGACGCCCCAACAACATAGAATTTTTTTTTCACCTACCACTTGTAGACTAATTCCAGAAGAAAAATATTACATAGTTGATAGGAGGTATAGGGAACACGAATAGGAGGCGAAAGACATAGTGCAAGAGAAGTACCTTCTTACCCAACCCCTTGCTAATAGGAGAGCTAGAAAGGTCAACATGACCCAAGGATATATGATAGATGATATTGGATAGAACATAGTGTTTATGAGAAGAGTCAAGGGACTCCTTGCGACAAGTCATTTAGAAACATTGATGCTTAATTTCATAGAAACCATCAAGAGGAGGGGATTGCCAATTGATTGGGCTACCATCATCAGCAATAACCTAGATAAACAACTCATTTTGGTGAAGTTTACCCCCCATTTCTACAGGACTTCCAATGTGGTATAATATATGTCAACTAGATTGACTAGTTATATAGGGTTGGTAAAGAGAGGAAGCATGCATATGATGCAAATGACTAACATATATAGTGTACCCTTAGTTAGTATGGAACAAGATCACATGTAAGAGCCCAAAGTATAGAATAGTGAATGATGTTTTTATCTTTGCTATAATCTAGTTCATTAAAGGGGATTCTGTAATGCCCTGCCTAGAGATCCTTGGAAAAAGGATAGGTAAAAGCCAATGCATTTTTTTTTCAAAAGAACAAGCATGGAATCAAACACATCAACATGAAATAAATAAAAAGATCGCAATGAAAGAGTTAACAAAATGATCCCTACATCCAATGATCTCTAAGCATCACTACTTATTGATGCATTCAAATGACTATGAAAGTTAAATAGTTATGAAACCTAGACTCTCTAGTCTATCAAAACCTAGAAAGGTGTGCGATCCTAAAGGGTACTCCAAACATCAAAATACATTTCCTAAAAGTGGGTGGAAATACTCCCTATTTTTCATGTGAGAAAACATAAAATATAGGCTCATGTAAGAGAATACCTTATTGCATGAGGACGTGCCTTGTTGCATGTGAGAATTTTCCCTCTTGCATGAGAGAACATAATTTAGACCTGCAAAATCTCTACTAGCAAGGTGGAAGCTCATGCTAGCATCTACTTGGCTGCACACAAGGAAATACCATCTCGTGTGAGCATTCACCATGCTCCACATGATAGAAGGTTTTCTCATGTGAAAGAATGCATTCTCATGTGAGGAATCTCCTCTTTAATGTGAGGTTCGACAAAAAAATGTGGAAAAAAAAAAAGAGCAGTGGAAAATTAGAATAATTACTCCATACCGGGGAGTACCAGATCCACAAATATCAAGGCTTGAACTCTCAAATGAAAGAAGAATAACTGAGCATGCTAGAAAGGATGAATCAACCATCTAATCATCTAATCTATATAACATCTAGTAATCATGTGAAAAGGTAAGATTGTAGTGAACATATAAGTGAATAAATCAACTATCAAGATTGTAGTGAACATACAAGTGAATAAATCAACTATCTCTATAAACTGAAATAAAATAAATCACATGGGAACATACTCTAAAAGAAATGAAGAACCATGTGGGCATCTAGCTCTAGAAATGAACATGGAGAAAGGCCAACTTTGTACATCATTCCCCAGTAGTGGTAAAGGTAGCTACATCTCCCAACCACATGGAACTCGTAGACCCACTCCTACCATGTTGATGGAGATAATGATCCGACCTTGAACACACACAAGAAAATCATCCATGGATAATAGTCATGCCAAACAATACAGAGGACTAAAACCAAGATCATGAGATAATACAATACAATAGGTGCTGGTTAGACACTCTATGGGTCTACTATATAGGAACTCTAGTGGAGAGTAGATTGCTTGGCATCATAGAGCCCAAGCTAACACCCAATGGAAGCACTCCCTTGGGAGAACATAGTGCTTAATACACCAAAGGAGTTGTGCAAATAATTACCCTCGAATAACCAAACATGTAGTACACACCTTTGGAGTAGCCATGTAGGTATGCAATGGCTACTCCAAAGGTGATGAGAACATGTATACCTCAATGGGAACATGACTTGAGGTGATGAAAGAAGCCCCTCCACTATTTTACCCTACATACCCATGCTCATCACACAATGAGTGCCCATATGCAATGTAGTTTTCTAACCCAACCTCAATGAATATAACTCTAACAATAAGCAATCGGGAGTTTGGGACTCACAAGACCCTGATGAGTGTATGCTCATGTGCTCATGTGTGGGCACATCATTATATGATGATCATAAACAACAAGGGCTAGATGAGAAACACAAAAGACTAAAGTATAACAAATCACTCAACCAACCTATCTCTAGGAGTATGGATTTGACATGAATCCCAATGTAATTAAATACATCTAGGGTTAGATAGATGTCCCTATAGATAATTTGGGTCCATGACCAACTAGAGTACCAAGAAAACTAGAGAAAGTCAAGTGGCATGCAAAATGGGGTAGAAACCAAAAAAGCCCAAAAATCTTGAAATTAAAACTCATGACATTGGGTATAGAAGTCGCAAATATAAAATAAAAGTTGGGTTCGGAGTTCATATGCAAAAATGACCAGTATAACAACACAAAACCCCAAACTTCCAAGTCTAAAAGGCTAGAAATGCTCATACCCATCCAATTAGTTAGAGCTAGCATGTAGAAATAGAGGGTAACACTAGTTCTCTACCTCTAAATGATTTAATACCAATAACAAACTCCAAAATGGAGTGAAAAAAATAAAACGGGAGAGCCCTACCTTGCAACCAAAAGGGCTAAAATAGGAACATGCATGATAAAATAATTGCCTCACGGTCACTGCCAAAAATCTCAGAAAATGAAGGTCTCCCCAAGCCGGATCCAACAAACTCAACCTCATGATGATCTTACACTCATAGCTCCTATAATGAATAGAATGATAAATCCTTCAGAGATAATTTTGGAATTTTCTCTCCAAGTTCCTATTTTGCAAGTGAGAAGTTAGGAAATAATTCCCTTTTGGGATATATATTCACTTTTAGAAGTGGAATATAATATTAGGAAATTAATTGGCCCACTAAAACAAACCTTTTCAACCTAGACAAAATTAGGCAATTCCAATTAAGTGAAATTCAAGTACGAGAAAGCTGTTAAGAATTAAAATACTTAAATTAAATATAAAATTCACATATATAATAAATCACAATATTCCTTAATAAATTTTGTGACAATTGTGAAACTCTGAATATAGAGACATGCTCATGGGTCTAATCACATAATGCAAATGAATCTAGACTCATTGAATCACCAAAGGGTTTAATTAATCAATTAAATAGGATAAGTTGACCATATAGGGATGACATGAATAGTCGAATCACTAACTCCATGTGCCACTACCAGGGATATAAATATTGTACATTGAAAAACATGATCAAGTGCAAATTCATATAATAATATAGCTGAAGCAATAAATGCATTAAATCACATTAATAACTGTTTATTTAATCACATTGGAATAATCTATTTAAATCACTCACTACTTTATAAAACATCTCAAAGAAAAAATGAAGTAAATAACCATAGCATAATATCAAAGTATCTAGAATCTAATAAGTCCCTTATATAATCATAATTAGAGTATATGTCCAAATACAAAATAACCAGATACCATCATAAAACATCATGTCACATCAATAAGCATTATCATACAGATATGATCAAACCGAATAACATAGCATCTAACATCTATGACACTAGTAAATCAAAATATGGTATTTGACCATTAGGTCATCTCAGATTTCCTCAAACATGAGTATCAAGTATCTTTCAAAACCAAAATATAATAAGGTACATAATGCAAACATGGGAGGCACTACAAATTATGCAAAGAGATTGTTTGTGGAAGTTGTCACTCAAGTAGTACAAGTGGGTGTTTATTTCATTTAGTTTAACACCCTCTTATGTCCAAAAAATTTACTTTCTATTTGTTAGAAAATTTTGTGTTTTTGGAGATATCTAGGTAATTTTCCTCTTCCTATGATAGGGTGAGAAAGAAACACAAGAAGACATGGGTTTGGCCCATCACCATTGGAGCTTTTGAGGTTGAGTAGAAGTAGGATATAGCCACATATAATCTTCAATGAGACTAATACCCCCTAGATGACTATCCAATGTCATGACCCTATTTTGACAACAAAAGGATGGTCCAAAATCTTGTAGGGAAGTAGTCCATACCTGATGCTACTAGTGAAGATCATTGGGTGAACTATGTAGATGACTACAATGTCTAAATCAAGAACTATGACTACAACTTGTAGAAAGAACCCTCAATCTACACATTCCTTTGAAGATATGGAATAAAGATAGTCTTGATGTGTTGGACCCACTATACAATAGGAACAAGATCTTTGAAAGGCCTATAATAGATGATGAGATTGGTCGAGAAGAGAATGATGGCATACAACATTGGGCCAAGCATGTCATTCAATTGACTAGAGATGGATTATGGAAGCCTTTTCACTTGGAGCCAATTCCTAATGCACCAAAATTATAGTATATAACAAGACCCAAGAAAGGAAAATGAACTAAAGTCACCATTCTGACTTACCAAGAAAAGTCCCTAGTGCGACCAGAGATTATATACAAGAATGAGTAGGAAATGACATACTTCTACAATGATAAGGTCAAGGGGAAGAAAATGAAGAAGGTCGTACAAGAAGAGGAATCCACCCAGCAAGAGGATCAAAGTAAAGAAGCATAGGTTTAGGATGAAGAATCTTAGGATCCACCCAAAGAAGTTCAAACTCAAACAAAACCCTCTACCTCAGTACCTAAAAGGGCTAGGACCAAAATATTAGTGATAAGTGAGAAGAGGAGGAAGTTAGAGAAGAACAAGAGCACTTTATCTTCTCATATCCTAGAGACTAACCTTGAAGGATAAGAGGAAGAGAAAGGGGAAGAAATTGAGTATCACCCTAATCTAATTTAAGAAATGGGCTGAAACACAATATTTGGTGAGAATCAAGTACCTATAATATCAATGGTTGATTTTTGGAAAAACTTGCAAAAACTCAAAAGAGTTGTATGCAAATCAAAAGCCATCTTATTATTCAAAAATGTAAGAATATATAAAATGATGGAACATCAAAAGTCACCATATCCATAAATTCAAAATGTATATGTGACTATAATAAAAACAACAATATTTAACTAAACTATTCAATACTAGCTATTTATTTATCCCAACTTATCGAGGTCATAACTTTTGACCTAGAGCTCAAAATTCAAACTCATTTACACCATTGGAAAGAAGAACTAAAAATATATTTTTTGTCCCTAAAATAGAAAGCCTTTGGCTATGCAATTTAAAGGACTAGTGAAAGTTTCAACTTAAAATTTTGACAAGAAAACCTCCAAAAAAGCCATTTAAAAAGACTTAGAAAAACTTTTTTTAACATATGAAAAAGTTTCAAATTTTTGATTGTTTTGGATAATCTAGATCAATCCCACTCAATAGAGAACCCATTCAGCAAGGACCACAAAAGAAGAAAGATTGAGGAGTGAAACATATACAACTCCCTCCATTGTGTAATAGCCCATCTAGCTTGAAGAATCTACAAATAAGGAACATGAGGCATGGACAAATTCTATATGGGAGATGGCTCTAATATCTTCAATCCATCAAAATTCAATTTTATGCCAATGAGGACCCATTTATAGGGTGGAGTGATAAGAGACACTCCATAGATAGAAACTTTGTGTGAGGATTGGAATCAATTGCCTCCCTTTCCATAAGTACTAGTGGGTATACCACCTCCATCACTCAAAAAACTGCCTTCTCCTCCTCCAACAATAGAGTAGGAAACCACCCCTTTTACACCACCAATCATTGGATAAGACTATCAGATAGCTAAATGTGATGCTTTCCAATAATTAAACACTCATGGGGTTTTAGAGGAGGGAAAAATCCCTAGAGAGGGAAAGAGAGAATACCACATATACAGGGATCAAATACCTCTTGTCTAAGTACAATAACAACCACTTCATTAGTCAAGCCACCAAGAACAAAGAAGACCCTAGAGAAGAGTGATAGGGGGAAAAGACCAAGTTTAGAGATGACCTCATCATCAAGCTATTATATGTAACCCATGGGCACCACTTTGGCATGGTTAAAGTAAGAGGTATTGACTCTCTAAAGGAGGTATATAGAATATACAAAGGAAGAAGGATTGGGGGTGTTGATAAAGCCAATAAAGACAGTGACACCTATCTAGGGTGATCCTAAGAAATAACTTGATAGAACATATAGATATTCCTTCTCCCCACTCATATGTTGAAGACATTTATCCTAAAAACTACTAGATGTAAGAAGTAATGTTGGAGAAGGCCACCTGGGACACAACCAATTCTTTTACTACCACGTGTCTTATACTAATGTTTTCGTACTTGGATGAAAATGAGGCTGAGATTTTGGAATTGAGAAAGAAGGATTTTCTACTCTAGGAATATGTAAAGGAGGTAGTCAGTCCATTGGATCCTGATCATCCTAAGGTTACTCTAGTGGCTTCCCTTAACAAACAAGCTCCAACCCCTGGTATCCATTTGCTCATTTTTTTATGCATGTCAAATATGGTGCTATAGTTTTAAGGAAAAAGAAGTATAAAAAATTGAAAGAAATATGAACCTATTCCATAGTATTCAAAAGACTACTAACATTTTGGTTATAGTAGTGGAGAAAGATTTTTGATTAATGGATGAGGTGGCTACTTGGACCAATGATTTGAAAGCATTAAGGACCATGAAGGGAAAAAGATATCAGATGCTTCTACATGTATATTTGATAGAAGATTTAGATAAGATAGATGATTGGATTGAAAATATAAAAAGGAAGAAGGATTATATGTGTTGAAAAAGGTAGCAAAGACACCAACACCTATCTAAGATGATCCTAAGAAACTAGCCCTTTTCATAAGGAATTAGACCAAGGACTTGATATCACATATAGCTATTCCTCCTCCCCATGTAGATGTTTAAGATGCTTCTCCTAAAGACTCACATATGCAAGAAGTAATGTTGGGGAAGGCCACATAAGACATGGCCAAAGTTTTGACTACTATGGGCCTTAAACAAGTCCTTTGGCGCATGGATAAAGATGACACTAAGATTTTAAAATTGAGAAAGAAGAATAATGTCCTATAGGAATATGTAAAGTATGTAGTTGGTCCATTAGACCGCATCCATCCCAAGGTTACTCTAGAGGCTACCCTTGACAAATGAGCTCTTGCCCCAGCACCCATTTGGACATTTTTGGATGCATGTCAAAGATCATGCTATGGTTTTGAGGAAAAAGGAGTCTATATAATTAAAGGCAATATGAACCTACTCCATAGTATTCAAAAGAATGATGATATATTGGTTATAGTAGGGGAGAAAGATTTTTTATTGATGGATGAGGTGGTCACTTGGACCAATGATTTGGAATCATTAAGGACCATCAAGGGATAGTGATATAAGATGATACTAGATGTATATTCTATAGAAGAGTTAGATAAGATAGATGATTGGATTGAGAAGATAGTGGCCAGGAATAAGGTTATGATTGGGCTTTATGAAGATATTTAGGAAATGAAGGATAAGGCTTTGGAACAATTTTTGGAGGCAAATAAATATAGTAGTGTTTCTAGATTGGAATTTTTTTGAGATGGATCAAGAACTCAACTGTCTTTAGTTGAAATATTTTTGTATATTTTTTGAAATGGTATCTTCTAAAGATGATGTTAGATGTGTATTCAAGACTAAGAAGTTACTAAAGGAGTTAGATTCTAAGATGGAAGATTATGGAGAAATCAAGTAGAAAATAAATGACTACTGTCAAGAAGTTCACACTAAACATGAGTCTTTTGGACTTGCTGACTACTGAAGGAATCATTGACACAATTCAAAAGTTCAAAACAACACATTCAGACATCATTTTGGTGTAAGGGTCACAAAATCTAGGTTCTAGAAATTGAAGTTTTGACACTTCAAATTTTTTTGTCAACTTTGGTCCTACCACCTAGAGGTGTGCTAGTGTAAAGGTGCACAAAACACAGAGGTGCACTTTTTACAAGTTGTGTCAAACACTAAGGTGCATCAAGATTTTTGATCAGTTGTGGTTTCTCTAATAGTTAACTACCAAAATCTATTTATTGAGTGTTTCACGCACCCAAAACATGTTTTGCTAGTAGTTTAACTAGTAGAGACTCATAGTAAAGTTCAAGCTTACCTCTAATGAAATGTTAGAGACTCCCAAATCATCTCAAGTATTTTCTCTTCTTGTCTTATTCTTATTTAGGAGGTTTTGAGTAATGTAAAGTTCCATTCACCATGTAATTAATAAAATAAAGAGTGTAGAGCTTCTTAGCACCTAGTTAGAAGTGTATTTGTATTAGCAATTTTAACATTTTTTGCAAGGAAAAAGCCCTAGTTCCAAAAATTATATTAAGGATGGATTTTATTATAAATTCATGAATGTAATATATATTTAGGGCTAGTATTTTGATGCAATAAAGTATGATATTGGTGCTCTCATTCTGTGTGTAGTGTTTCTTGTTGGAATGTGTGTTTCCTTTATGAATTTTATGTTCATGAATAATGATGGAGCCAATGGTTTTATTGTATGTTAATTCTTGTGTGATCTATTAGTTCTTGTGTTTCTCATTTTCTAACAAATCCCTCTATTGTGAAAAATTGGAGAAAGGATCATCATTGAGTTCTTGTATAGCAATTTATCTCATGTAAGTGCACTTTTCATGACTATATGATTTGATGAATTGTGAAACATCCTGTGATTGTTATTGTTCTCTTTGACAGTTGCATTAGTGGAGTTAAGGAAGCATTGCTCCTAATTTCATTAATTTTGTACCCAATGCCTTTTGAATATTTAATTACATAAGCATTTTTAATTTGACTTATGTCCATTAGGAATTTTATTTTCAATAATTTCCTTAAATTTCTTGTTACCCTAACACTATATTTTCTTTTGAAACACTAATTTAGAATAGAAACTCATATAGTTGTATTGTTATAACTTTCATTCATCATTAAAATTATAAAAATACAAAAAAAAAAATCATTTGTGGGTTGCATTTATTTAGAATTTTTGTAGGTTAAAGTAACAACTAAAGCTTCGTTGTGAATATTATAATTTATCCATTGAGCTACCTAGTAGGTTGAAAAAAAACCATCCAAAACCTTGGAGTTGGCCAATTTGATCATCTTTTCAAGAGATAAATTTATAAGAGTTTCAATTGTTGGCATCATGAAAAAATACAACTTAACAGAAGTGGCACTAGAGGGAGTGCACAATGAATTTCTAAGTCTAAAATCTCATTGTTTTGTAGAATTCTAAGTTTGCATTTTTTACAATAACAAAGGTGTGCAGGTGCGCTTGTGCAAAGGTGTGCCTATGGACAAAGTACATCACTAGAGGTGCACAAATTGGAAGATCTCAACCCAAAATCCCCCTTTTAGTGAGAATTGAACTCCTCTCCCAACAAGCATGAATTCTTAAAATTTGACTATTTCTAGAAGCATCGTAGCGATAAGGGGATACTAGAACTACACCCATTCACTCCACTAATCATCATCTTCCAACTTACTTTTCAACACTTTCATCCCAATAATTTCACAAAACAAATCATAACAACAAATTTAGTCACCATCACTCCCACTTATGGATTTATTTACAAATGCATAGGATTCACCTATCAACTTACAAGGTCCACTTCATGACCTCCCCAAGAATCTTGAAAACTTCTACCCAAAGTTCATCTATGATGAGATGAAAACAAGGGAAGATCATATCAAAGTTTTTAAGGAAATATTTAATGGAAAGAAAATTAAGCATTAGGATGTAGTCCTCCATCTTTTCCCATACAGTTTCAGGGAAGCTGCATTCGATTGGTACATGAATATACTATTGGCATCTATTCAAAACTGATAATCTTTTGAGAAGTTATTTCTAAGTACATTCAAGACATTCATCAACCCAACTATTATGCATCACCAGTTCTTGTTAATAAAAAGGGACCCCATAGAAACCTTCTCCCGGTTTAAGCATCATTTTCACATGACCTACTAGAGATTGGAGAATCCCTATACCATACCAAAAGAGGCTGCAATTCAAATGTATTTGAATTATATGGATCATCTCACTTCCATCTTCCTTAGAAGACTTCCAACTATAATATCGATACTCTAGAAAAGGTCTTTAAAGAAGCGGTCACCTTCACCAAAAAAGGAAATCCTAGTGGAGATGGTATAATGGTCCTAGCTAATGCCTCCAAAATGATGTTGTGGTATCCAATAGGAGTACTAATAATACCCAACCAATACCACCCATTAAATATACTTCTAGTATAGTAGATTCCTACAATCCCAACACTAGCTATAACCTATCCAAGATATGAGCCTCCAAAAATAACTTTCTTCAAATTAAAAGTGACACCTACTATAGAAACATAGAACAATGTGATGTCTAAATCAAAACAAATCAAGAAAACCATGTTCCAAATCACAAATGAGGTCACTCATTTGTGATTTTCATAGGGGAAAAATACTAATTTTCAATGCTCCAATGGAAACTTGAACAATAAAAGATATGGGAGAAATCAAGCAAATAACTTCAACTCTTATAGGAACAATACTACTAGAAACATCTTCAATCCATTAGACTACAAAAATATATTTCCTAGAAAAAATTCACAGTGGAACACTTTCCCTAATAATGGAATCATACCAATTGACAACAATAATAATGTTCAATTTTCCAAAGTCAATCAAGTCAATGTAAACTAGAGCACATCTAATGACAACATGTTCAGCAAAGGAAATCAAGACATAGGCCAATGTTCGCAAGACACAAGTGACATGCGACCTCTCTAGTTCAAAACAATGTTGTTAGAGACCTATGATACTTCATTACACACTAAGAAGATTTTTCAAATGAAGAATTTGTATTCTCTTTTAACCAAGAAGTAGAACCTAAACCCATTGAAATTTTTTCTTTCTGCAATAATAATTAAAACACATATAATTTATGCAACTAGAAGGAACCACTAACTGATGGGGATTCCTCCTTGATTAAAACCTACTCATCCTAATTTATGAGACAATAATAATCCTATACTAGTACATGTATCTAACTAGGTGCAAGGGGTTGTGCCCACCTTATTAAATAATCTTGCGTGGTCTATGGAAAAGTATAGTGCCATCAAAATAATTGAAATGGACCAAGACATACATCTCAATATACAATATTTTGCAAAGTTTTTGCACCCAAAGGAAAACACTTTTGAAGATACACAATCACAACAATACATCTACCAGTGCCAACACATAAAATGTGAACTCTCCCCAACTCAATGCCACCGAAGCTATGAAAATCACATTCAAAGATAAGATGGAAGCACCTCCTTTTTCTAATAAGCATCTAAATCTTTGGGAAGAACCTTCATAACTACCTCATGGATTCAGGCATCTCAAGAAATGTCATGTTACCCTCAATATCTTAAAGGCTAAGAGTTACTCCATAGCCCACCAATTGGTGCAAGAGCACCCAAAATGAATGATGAGTCAACAAGGTCCTAAGAACTTCTAGATTAGGCTAGACTAATCAATTAGGCATCTAGACCAAATTGTATGCCCTAGTTCCAAGATTGGCACTAGTATAAGCCCTTGGTCAACTATGGTCAAAGGTGGTAAAAGCGCCTAGAATCCCAATATTTTGAATTATTTCATTTTTATCATATTTAGGATCTATTTGGGTCTTTAGATTTAAGTTTTCATAACATTTTCTTGTAAATTGCAAAAAGTGCAAAAAATGCAAAATTGCTTGAAAAGTTGTCAAGCAATTTTTTGTAAATCAAAGAAAAAGCTTCCCCAACAGGCATAATTTTTTTAAAATTTTGTTATGATCATTGGAAGGCCTATAATAATCCCTTATAAGTGGGTGATAGGCATAGAGAATGTATTTTGAACTTTTAATCAATAAAATACCCTATTTTTAATGCAAATAACATGTTGTCTTGTGTTGTATGGATCTGTACGAATTCATCTAGTGCTAAAACTTAAATTTTTGGATAAGTGGATGAAGTATCTTTCCAATTCTTCTATTTTGAAGTCTCCATCTATTCCCTAGCTCAAGATATTCACCTTTTTGTGTAGGTAGGTCCAGATTTCTTGCTAGCCTAGGGTTTTGAAGCATTTTCAAGCATCGAGGAAGATTTTGCCATGGGAATTTAATGACCTATATTGAAATCCTAGTGTTGGATATGTAATTTAATATGAAAGTGGTTTTAATTTTGTATTTGCAGGGGTCTTTGAGAAATTTGATGCCCTAGGCATGCAAGTCCCATGTGCATGGTAGGAAAAGGATGTTACATCTCCCACAACTTTAACCAGACTTGGCATCAAGGTTTGAAATCAAGTTTGTAACTTTTTTAGGGTTTCCTTCACATTTTCCAATCATTTTTTAAATAATGGAGTCTTAGAACATGTACTTCCTTTGTAAATGGAGGCCTAATTACCCTATTTGCCTAGGCAAGAAAGTGAACAAAAGCCCATTTTTGTGTGTCATCAAACCTTGGTGCCTTAGTATGTTTTGTAAGTCCCAAAAGGGTGTTCAAAATTGAATTTTTTTTCCTTGGGTTGTGTGGAGATATTTCCTTTAAAGTCTAATTTTCATCAAATAGGGCTACTAGCCTTTTGGATGGCTTAACAAAATAACCATGTGAAAAAACTTGCATAGTTTGGTTTTAACCATTGTTTCATGTCATTTGTGACCTAAATAGACTATTACCATTTATTGGAGTCTTCATTTTTTATTTGAAGAATTTTAAGGTTGTTTTCCCAAAATTGGTCATTTTGTGCATTGTGAACAACTTGTGATAAGTTGTCTTGTTCATAGGGTTCTGTTGTGATTAGGGTCTTCCTTGTTTGGGTGTAGGGTTGTGATAACTTGGTATCATCCTTGTAGCACTTGTGATTGGTGCTTGCACAATTTATCATCTTTACCAAGAGATTTGGTTGAAGAACTTCAGTGAAGATGGTCTTTGGATTAGTTGACAACCTTTTGATCAATTCCAATAGGTTCCATTGCATCAAGTGGTATTAGAGTCATGGCTCTTATAGAAGAAGATGAAGAAATTCCTACTAGGGTAACAAATATTAAATTATAAAAAATAGTAGAGAGAAAAGAGTAACCAATGCTTCTCTTGCACAAAGGTTGAGAGAATTGGAAGGTAGGGTAGACAAGAAAAAAAGGGCATAATTTGATGATGAAGATCAGGATACTAAGGCTGATGACCTTAAAGAAGAAGGTGAAATACCTACTAAATAGAAACCATTCTTAAATTCTCTCAAATCTAGGGAGAAAAGAAACATGAAGGGAAGTGAATGCTAATGTAGCATTGGACTAGATAGAAACCCTAACTAGTTTCCTTGAGTGTGAAGACATTACAGAGAAGTAGAGGGTAAATATGGCAAAGTAAAAGTTGAAGGGAGCAGCCCTAACTTGGTGGAACTTCATCCAAACAAAGAGGTTGAAGGAAGGAAGAAGTATGATTTCTTCTTGGGATAGAATGTTGTCACTAGTAAGGGAGATATGTATGCTTGAAGATTATGGGGTACAACTCCATAGAGAAAAGAAAGTCTGAAGAAAAAGGATCTAGATATTAGTTCCTATATAGAGGAGTTCTTAAAATTGTGTATGAAGACCAACACAGTAGATGATGAGGAAGAAAAACTAGCAAGGTACATGAATGGCCTTAACTTACCCATCCAAGAAGAACTCAACCTTCACACCCCCAATTTTGTGAACAAGTTCTATCAATTAGCACTCAAGGTGCAAGAAAATTGGAAGAGGAGGTATGATCAAAATAAAGGCAAGAAGAACAATAATAACTTAAAACCCAAGAGCAATTCTTGGAACAAGGAGCAATATAGTGGAAACAAACCTACTAATCAGAATAAGGATTAGGGAGGAAAGTCTTTTAGAGGTAGAGGAAGAGGAAATGGCCCTCTCACATGCTACAATTGTAATCAAGTAGGTCACCATTCAAGAAAGTACCCTAAAAAGAGAAAATAATCAAGGGGAAAGAAAAGAAAAATTTGTGAAGGAAGAACAACTTGATTGTAGAGAACTTGAACCTAAGGAAGGAGCATGTCTAATGATGAGGCAATCATTTCTATAGATCCCTCACACCCAAGAGCCACCCTAATGAAAAAATCTCTTCAAGACAAAGATCAAGTGCTAAGGCAAGGTATGGAGTTTGTTGGCTAATTTAGGTTCTATTGAAAATATAGTTTCCTCTAAAATGGTAGAGAAACTTAAGCTACCTAAGAAAACCCACTCCTTTCCATATCATTATTTCAGCTTGGCTAACAAAGGGTCAACAAACCTTAGTGATAGAACAAGCATGGGTAGAATTTTCTTTAGTAGATTTCAAGGATAAGGTACTTTGTGATATTATAGAAATGGATTCATCTCATATAATCCTTAGAAGACCTTGGTAATATGATGTTGATGTCATCCACCATTGCAAGAAAAATACTTATTCTATAACTAGGAATGGTGTAACTTTCACCATGAAGCCCATGCCTAATCCTAAAGAAAAACCTACTGTTGTAATCATATGGGAGAAAGAAATGATTAAAGCCTCAAAGGAACCTAATGTCCAAGGTTTAATTTTTGGTCTCTAAGCCAAAGGAAAACATAATTTCCAAGGACAAAGATCCTATTCCCAAAGAAATACAAGATTTACTATAAAAGTATAGTCAAGCTACTGCTACTGATCTACCCATAAGCTTCCCTCCCATTAGAGATATTAATCACCAAATTTACTTGATACTAGGCTCTTCCCTACCTAACAAGGCACCCTATAAATTGACACCTACTCAACATGCTAAAATTGTCAAGCAAGTGAATGAATTATTGGAAAAAGGTCTAATACAAAGAAGTTTAAGTCTTTGTGTTGTTTTAACTATTTTTGCTCCCAAAAAGGATAGAAAATGGAGGTTGTGTACTAATAACATGGCTATCAACAAAATTACCATAAGCTATAGATTTCCCATGCTTATAATTGAGGATCTATTTGAACAACTAGGAGGAGCTTACTATTTCACCAAGATAGACTTGAAGTCTAGATGTCATCAAATCAAAATAAAACCAAGTGATGAATGGAATACAACATTCAAAACTACTAAAGGTTTTTTTGAATGGTTAGAAATGCCCTTTGGATTAAGAAATTCCCCTAGTACTTTTATGAGGTTTATGAATGAAATATTTATGTTGGAATTCTTTAGAATAGCTTAGGGGGAGGGGGCCGGGGGGGTTGGTGAATCAGTTATTCAAGGTCCAGATGTCCAAATAAAACTTTTATAATTTAGTGAACTCATAAAACTTTCTTAACCATGCATGCAATCATTGTGAGTTAACCAAAATTGATATGTTACTGTTAAAATATCATGTAGAAATGTAAAACATAACACATTCATCAGTACACATGACACAATGTTTTAATGTGGAAACCCAATTTGGGAAAAACCACTAGTAACATGCTACTCCATTCTCACTCTTCTAAAGTGATGCCCTGTTAAAGGCCAACCATATTAAAGGTTACAACACAAACTATTAAATGCGACCCAGTTAAGGGATTTCAATCGCCCACTTAAAAGTGAGCCTTGTTAGAGGACTTTAGGCCATTCACTTGGAATGCCACCCTATTAAAGGATTTTTCAATGACTGTTAAGTCAACCTTTCCCCTAAAGGATTTACCCTAATCTAATACAATTGTTAAAGAGTAATAGTAGAGTTTGATCTGATACAACTTACAACCTTGCTTGTAGATTACATATCACTATTCAGTCCTCAACTCTACTTGGCTTAGAATCTTTGCAGTTCTGACAGCTTGTTCACCCTTCAAGCATTTATCTTCATTAAGCCTTCTTTCTTAGTTCACCATTGCAGGCTTCTTTACTTAGATCACTTAATGAAGTAAACCCTTCTTCCTTCTCCTTGTCAGATTTTCGCATCCAAATAAATTTTTGACATCTCTCTCTTTTTGGTTCATGACTAGACATCCCTAGATATATGGAATTAGAACTCTTTTTCTTGCTCACTATCCATCTCAACAATTAGGGTTTTTGATGGATTAGGTAGGATACAATGTATCCACCCCATATTTTGTCTTCTCTAGAAACTTCTCCTAGAATCCATTTGAATTTGGCTCAAAAATAGTTTACATAAGATTTCTTGCCTCTAGCTCATTAATCTTATCTTCCTCTTGATTCACAAGTTCCAAGAAAACAAACTTGTCAGCTTTTATTTGGTGAATCTTTGATCTTTTTCTTAATGCAATAGCTCAGCATTATCAATTTACTAATGCTCAACACATACTATGTTACTCAACATCTATTGTAAAATCACTTTGCATCAACTAGATTTTGTTGGTGCTCAGCACATACTTAAAATTACTTAGCACCTATTAGTTTGCTCGATATCCACTAAAAAATGCTTTCACTCGGCTCCAACTAACTTTTTTCTCAGCTTGCACTATCTTTACTTGGCACCTTCTATCAACTTGGTCAATCTTAGCAAATGAACTTTGTTCAACCTTTTTCATTTGAATTTTCTAAGTGTAACCAAACATTTTGTAACCCCAAGTAGATCATCAATACATTATTTTATCACTTCCTTAACTGATTCTTGTATGTCAATACATAATCATAGCTCAACCTTTCCTCTAGGTACTTTTGTTACATCTTGTTGATCAAATCCTCTTCATCAATCAACTAAGTGATAGTGCTTGAAACATATAAGCAATTTTCTTACCAACATATAGAAGGTTTGACATCAGTGACAAAACAATGATTGAAAACACTAGTTACAACAATGTTCTTAACTCAAATGATCTTTTGAATCATATATCAACAATTCATAGATTTTATTGGAAAATTTGTTGTTATTTACCTTGATGACATACTAATATTTAGTCTTGGAAAGGAGGAGCATCTCGATCATGTGGAATAGATACTAAGGAGGCTTCATCAACACAAGTTGGTGATCAACTTAAAAAAGTGCATGTTTATGAAGAAAGAATTTGTGTTCCTAGGCATTGTGATCTTGCAAGGTGTAATACCCCAAAATTGGCACATTTCCGTGCTAAACCAAATTTGGTCTATTTAATAAATCCTAAGTCCTATTTTACTAGGGAATTTTGATTATTGCTACTTGACCTAAGTGTTAGATGCAGAAAACCCTAATTTTGCATTAATCATACTCTTTATTTAATTCCTAGGTATTGACTGAAATTAAGTACATTAAACCTATTGATTAATTTTAATTTAATTATAAGTGTTCATACTTAAATTAAATTAAATTAAATATTTAGCTAATTTATACAAGAATTAAATGTATTCAATTTAATAATATACTCATTTTAATTATCAAATTTAATTATTCAATTAATTGAAGTTTATGCATTTATGAGGTCATATCTTATTTTATTAAATTAAATATTCTCTCCAAATCTTCTCTTTAGTTCAGAAATGGAAATGTTGAGTGAACTGTCTCTCAAAACGGAATTAATTTAGTTAACTTGTTCTCACACTTAGGTGAAACTCAATTAACTCTCTTTCACACTCAGAAGAGAATCAGTTAACTCTCCATCACATTTAGATCTAAAATAGTTAACTTCATCTGCACAAGGAAGTTTGCATTTTGATTGAGTCTCATCTTCAATCTTGATCATTCATTCCAATTGATCTCGACTATCGATCGATCCTAGGAACTATTTAAGGAGCCTTTGATTCCTCATTGCAGGGGTTGAATTGAATTTGCATCGAATAAATGCTGGAATAGTTACTCATTTTCATACATCCATAGCTTAATTTCTTACATTTTAATTAATTTTCTTAGCTTAATATGCATACATATAGAATAATATGCTTCTTTTATTTCTTAGCTTAACAATGCATTTCATTTGGCTTTAAATGTTGCATTCTCATATAGTTTACAAAATCCTTCGTACTAGAGGTCTAGTTGCCATCTTCTTATTCTGAGAGCAAGGGCAAAATCCATCTAGTTAGGAGGCAACAGGTCAAACTATTAGATTACTCGAGTGAATAATCTCATATATATTCCAAGATGATCTCTTAGGTAAGGACCATGTTGAAGTGTGTATGAGGATCAAAGGCCCACATTTTATGCATACACAAGGTACCCTTAAGATGGACCCTGAGAAGGTTGAAGCAATCATCAATTGGTGGCTTGGAGATTTATGCCATGGTACAAACCCTCAAGAAATAGAGGCACTATCTAATTCCAAAGGAATTTGTAGTATACATGATGCAGACAAGTGGATGAATAACTAGGGCGAAAGGCTCACCCAACTATCCAAACCACCCTGCAAGAGTTAACACAACGAAAATAAACACAAAGAACATAAACCAAAGGAGGAAGAAGAGTGAATTACTTTTATTGATTCATCAAGATATCTTCTTACATACCTAGCTATAAAATCTTCTGGGTTATGGCCAATTACAAATACATTCACATTCAAAGATCCAATTGCAAATTCGCACTTTCAGTTCTGCTCTCCAATCTTCTTCCCAAAAGCTTCTCTGAAACTTCTTCTCTTCCAAAACTTGCCTAATTCTAAGCCTAAAAATTCTATTTATACTTTCCAAAATAGCTTATAGATCATTCTAGAATCATTACATAAGAGGAAGGCCAACCCAACAATGGTCTAGGCTCATCCCAAGAAAATATCTTAACATAAATGTCGTGAATGAAATAAATATCGCAAGTTGGCTTGCAAAATCACATCCAAATATTGACACTCAACATACACTAGTTAACTTAGCACATGAAGAAACACTTGACATGCACTAAGTAACTTGGCACATGAAGAAACACTCGGCATACACTGGGTAACTCGGGACATGAAGAAACACTTGGCATACACTGAGTAACTTGGCACATAAAAAAACACTCAGCATACACTGGGTAAATCGGCACATGAAGGAATGCTATAGTAACTCAACACATGAACGAATTTCTACAATAACTCAACACATAAAAAAAATAGGGTTACTAGGCACATGAAAAAAATAGGGTTACTAGGCACATGAAGAAAATAGGGTTGCTAGGCACATGAAGGAATTGTTAGGCACATGAAGAACTACTAGGCACATGAAGGAATTGCTAGGCACATGAAGGACTTCTAGGCACATGAAGGAATGACCAGGTGAACAAAATGAGCAGGATAACAAGGCAACCTAGGATGCTCTTGCATCAGACAACTAGGGTTGAAAAAAATGATTCTCCTGAATCATTGAGATGTCCCAACCTAAGTTGAATCCAACTCAAATTGAGAAATCCATGAAGCATCTTCAATAGGTCTGTTCTTCCACTTCACCAAATATTCATAGTAATCTTTTCCTCTTGTACTCTTGCCAACTCTTTGATCCAATATCTATTCAACTTCCTCAATCTATTTCTTAGGATAATCATCTAGTATAACAACTTCATTCTCTAACTCCTAATACTTATACAAATCAGAAATATTAAATATAGGAGATATATCCATGTCATCAGGTAACTCAACTTCATAAGCATTACTACTATCAAACTTCTTCAGGATCTTACAAGGTCCAAATTTTTTCATCTTCATCTTGCTATATGTTCCAACTAGGAATCTTCCTTTCTTTAGATGAACCATCACCTCAGCACCAACTTAAAAATCATGGTGTCTTCTAGACTGATTAGCATTCTCCTTATACTTCTGATTGCTTTGTTCCAACCTCAACTTCACTTTTTTATGCAAAGACTCCATAAAATCAACAAATTCTTCTCTTGCAGTGCTTTTTTTTTCTTCACCAGCAACATCTCTCAAATATGATATACCTCTAGGATGCATTTCGGTAACAATCTCAAAAGGTGTCTTACCTGTACTCCTATTCACAGAATTGTTATATGCAAATTCATCTTGTGCCAATACCATCTCCTAATTACTTAGCTTATTCCCAACTAAACATCTTAGCAAATTACCCAAGCTTCTATTCACAACCTTTATCTATCCATCTGTTTGTGGATGGAATGTAGAACTAAATTTTAGTTCAGTACCCATCTTCTTCTACAAAGTCTTCCAAAAATAACCAAAAAACTTACTGTCTCTATCTGAAATAATGCTTCTTGGTAATCCATGCAATCTCACAATCTCTTTAAAGAAAAGTTCAACAAGATGCTCAGCATTTGATGTCTTCTTACATGGTATAAAATGATCCATCTTAGAAAAATTTTCCACTATAAAAAATATAGAATCATACCCCTTCACTGTTTTAGGCAATCCAAGAACAAAATCCATACTAATGTCAGTCCAAGGTTTCTTAGGAACAGTAATAGGTGTATACAAACCTGTATTTTGACTCACTCCTTTTGCAACTTGACAAAATTCACAACTCTTTACAAATTTCTAAACATCCTTATACATTTGTGGCCAATAATATTTCTCTTTTGGCAAACTCAATGTCTTATCAATTCCAAAATGTCCAGCTAATCCACCACTATGCTTTTCCTTAATCAAATTCAACCTCATAGGACTTCTAGGAATACACAACTAAATACCTTTGAACAACATACCTTCTTGAATGAAATAATCATCATACTTACTTATGTGATCTATTAGATTTGATGCTCTACACTCTCTCCATGCCTCAGAAAAATTAGGGTCAACATCATATAACTCTTTCATCTCATCAAAACCAAGAACTTCAACCGTCATTTCAGTCAACAAAGAACATCTTCTACTCAATGCATCAACAACTTTGTTAGTAACTCCACTCTTGTGCTTGATCAAAAATGTAAAACTCTGCAAATACTCAATCCACTTCATATGTCTTTGATTCAATTTATGTTGACTTCCCAAGTATTGTAAAGCTTTATGATCAATATACAACACAAACTCCTTAGGCATCAAATAATTGTCTCCACTTCTTCAATGCTTGAACAATAGCATAAAACTCTTGATCATACACAGAGTATTTCTTTTTAGCATCATTCAACTTTTCACTAAAGAAAGCAAAAGGCTTACCTTTTCGACTCAATACAGCTCCTATTGCACTACCACTTGCATCACATTCAACTTGAAATACTTTGTTGAAATCAGGTAAAGCCAATACAGGTAATTCAACAACCTTTTGTTTCAAAGTCTCAAAACTCTTATTAGCTCCATGTGTCCACTTGAATTCTTTTTTATCTCCCCTCATTGTTTCAGTCATAGTATTACAAACAACATTGAAATTCTTTATAAAATTTCTATAAAAACTATCCAAACCATGAAATGAGCTTGCCTCGTCCACATTCTCAAGTGTAGGCCATTCAAAAATTGCTTTAACCTTCTCAAGATCCATCCTCAATCCATTAGCTAAAATCAAAAATCCCAAATACACAATCTCCTCTTGCATAAAAGAACACTTTTTTAGATTAATCAACAACTTTTTGTATTTCAACCTCTGCAATACTTGTCTAATATGCTCAAGATGTTCTTCCTTAGTCTTGCTGAATATCAAAATATCATCCAAATAAACAATCACAAATTTACCCAAGAATATTTTCAAAACTTCATTCATCAACGTCATGAAAGTACTAGGTGCATTAGTCAGACCAAAAGACACAACCAACCATTCATACAAACCATCTTTTGTCTTGCAAGTAGTCTTCCATTCATCACCTTCTCTGATTTTGATATGATGATAGCCACTCTTCAAATCAATCTTGGTAAAATACTTTGCTCCACTCAAACAATCCATTATGTCATCCATCCTTGGCATAGGAAACTTATATTTCACTGTTATCTTTATAATGACTCTGGTATCAGTACACATTCTCCATTCTCTATTCTTTTTAGGTGCTAATACAATAGGTACAACACATGGAGTCAAGCTTTCTTTGATCAAACCTTTCTGCAACAACTCATGCACTTGTCTATTAAGTTCTTCCTTCTCTGCAGGTGTCAATCTATATGGTGCTTTGTTTGGCAAACTAGCTCCAGGAATTAGATCCATACAATGACTTATACTTCTTATAGGAGGTAAACCATCAGGAATATCTTTAGCAATAATGCCTTTATACTCATTCAACAACTCTACAATTTTTCCTTGCACTTGGTCAATACTACCATCTGTCACTCGGTCACCACTAACTAGCACTCGGTTAACATTGTTTTCTTGCACTTGGTCTCCATTGACAAAACTTAGTTTTCTTGGAATTATAGCAAAAAAAAATTGATTCTTCTTCACTTCCTTTTCAAATTGTTTTCCATTAACCATGCAAATTTTTATAGCAATACAATTAACCTCATCTAGACTTTTGATCAAAGGCAACAATGTTTGTTTCTTCCCATTTACCCAAAGAGTATATTGATTCAATCTTCCATCATGTATAGCATATCTATCATATTGCCAAGGTCTACCCAAAAAAATATGACAACAATCCATGGGCATAATATCACACAAAACTTCATCAAAGTAATGTCCAATTTTGAACTTCACAAGGCATTGCTCACTTACCAATATCTTATGCTCATCTTTGATGTAGAAGTTGTGAAAACCAACTTCACAAATTGCCAAGATCACTTGCATGCAAATAACATGTTGAAGAGAAATCAAAAAAGAAGGAAAAAGCAGAGCTTGGAAGAACTCAACAAGATGAGAGAAAAAACTGTATTCCCAGATTGATTGAATGAATGCTTGAAAAAAGAATTACAAGAGTTCACCCTTAAAGGTGAATGAAAGCCCTAAAGCCTAAAAAAGCTAGGTTGCACAGTATAATTAATAAAATATTAATTATATGCACCTACAAGATAGCTTAAGAAAACTAGAGTAATAGAAAACTTAATTAATTTAATCAAAGTGATTTAATTAATAAGTGCGAACAAAAAATTACTCTAACACCCCCCCTTAAGTGAAGCTTAGGAGGTAAGCTAACCTAGCACAACTAAGAAAGTATGAAAAGATGGGTCCTGACAACAAGGCCTGATTAGGTACCCAATCACAACAAGGAAATCTCTATAAATTGGAGACAAAGGAGAAAACCCAGTGGGAAAAACCTCTCTCCAAAAAGAGATAGAAAAGAATGTTCCAGGAGATAGAAACAAAGAGAAGATCATGAAGAAAACCACTAAAGCAGAAGAAGCCGCAAAATCTGTCAGAAAGAAACTACTGATTTGAAGATCGTCCATAGAAATAGAAGGCACAAATCGAGAGTGTCTATATGGTAGGTGATCCATCTCACTGAAATGCATAGGTAGCCAGCCACTGCAATTGCCTAGTATATAGGATCAAATACTGAATACATAGCTCACTCCAATGAACCATTGAACCAAGGAAGCATTAGAACTAACAATATAACCCCCCCTTAATGCAGATGGGGTGAGGTGACAGGCAACTGAAAAGATGGGCCAAAAATCTTCTACAACACAGGAACCAAACACATCGAAAGTGAGGTACAAACACCTATAAAGGCATGTGTCACCGACACTGCACGAGGCAAAAAGAGGAAGAGGGTACAAAATAGGAAAACAACTATCCCCCCCCCCCCCCCCCCCCCCATGGAACTTTATAAAATAGTGTGAGTACAACAAACCACAATGATGAAAAGGATCCCAAAACGCAAGAGTGGCACTTTATCTTAGTGTGTTTGCATAAAGATGCTTACAATGAATATCAACAATGATCAAAAAAAGAAAAAAGCTGTACAAAAGATAGTATAGCCCAAAAGAAGAGATCCCATGCTAAGAAAATGATCCCCAGACCTGAAATACCCAAGATATCCATCATAGAGCAAAAATGCCAAAACATGATAGAAAGAGAATGGGGTAAAATATAGAAGAAATTACATCATTTCTGAAAAGTAGACAGAACCAGCTTTCCAAAAATATCACGTTTTCAAAAAATGGAGATGGGACACACAAGAAACGCTCGCCGGAGTCAAAAATAGAACTTCAAACTTCAACTGCAAAAATAGGAAGCTAAACTACATCAAAACCAAAATTTTTTTACACCACTATCTCTATCTTAGAACCAGCTTTTTGGTGCTTCTTTTGGATCAAAAAAAGACCTCCGTATGCTCAAGATATGGCCAAAAAACTGCGAGTAGGTTAAAAAAGGACCTGAAGGAGAGGCAGGAAGGTGTTGATGCAGTGCTGACATCATGCTAATGTAAGCATTTCACGAGAAAAAATTTGATGGCCACATGGCCATCACTATAAAAAAAAGTTGCCACGTGGCTACTACATGGCAAAAGGCTGATGTGGCAAGGGCCACGTTGCATAGTGCCACTTGGTAGCCCTGCCACGTGTCCCACGCAGACTAGGCACTGATTGCTGAAGTCTCCACATAGGCAGATAGGTGGCGGGGCCATAGGAGGGCGATGGATGCGAGCGGCGATGGCCGTAGTGCAGTGGTGGTAGATGTAGGCGGCACTGCGGCTATGGTGGGGGATGGGTGGTCCGCTGGTGGCGACCGGGCCACGGTGGTCATAAGGAGGCACAGTCGGCTGCAGCGGGGCGCGGGCTGCACGCTGGTGGGGCTGAGGTGGCATGGTGGTGGCTGCTGGGTAGCACGCTGGCAGAGTGCATAAAAAGGTTTTTTTTAAAAAAAAAATTTGTGCAATAAATGCAAAATCTCATTCGTACAACCTCCCTAGGGGCAAAAAATTTTTGCCTGATGCTATGGAAGACAAAAAAGACAAATTTTATATGGATCCTTACTGTAAATGGCCTTTCAGATCTAATGGCAACATCTTTTTGGGCCCAAAGTGCTGTGAAAAATTGCTCTTCCTCTTGATTGAAGAAAAAACCTAAAAAAAGCTAGGGTTTCTAACTCCGAATCGCAGCTTCAAAAATCATTCAACAGAGAAGCAACAGGGAGGCTCTGATACCATGTAGAAGTTTTGAAAACTAACTTCACGGATTGCCAAGATCACCTACATGCAAATAACTTGTTGAAGAGAAATCGAAAAAGAAGGAAAAAGCAGAGCTTGGAAGAACTCAACAAGATGAGAGAAAAAACTGTATTCCTAGATTGATTGAATGAATGCTTGAAAAAAGAATTAGAAGAGTTCAACCTTAAAGGTGAATGAAAGCCCTAAAGCCTAAAAAAGCTAGATTGAACAATATAATTAATAAAATATTAACTATATGCACCTACAAGATAGCTTAAGAAAACTAGAGTAATAGGCAACTTAATTAATTAAATCAAAGTGATTTAATTAATAAGTGAGAACAAAAAATTACTCTAACATTTGATCCATGAAACATGATAAGGTTTGGGATGTTTCAACCTCTGCAACTACAAATTTGTAACTAGCTCTTCTGATGCTAGATTTGTAGAACTTCCACTATCAATGATCACTTTATAGCATTTTCCAACCATCTTACATCTTGTCTTGAAAAGACTTCTCCTTAAAATAGGTTCTTCATCACCTCCCTTATTACATAAGGTTCTTCTCACCATCAAATTTTCTCTAGCCTCAGGTCCACTTGGTGAACCCTCATCATCTTCTTGAATCATAGCATTTCTATTACCTTGGCTACTTTTAGAGGATCTACATTCAAAAGATCTATGTCCCTCTTTACCACATCTAAAACAATTACCATGAAATCCACCTCTAGAATAAGAATTACTTCTTCCTTGGTAAGAATTGGTGCCTCCTTGGTAATAATTACCACTTTTCCATTTAGTCTTTCCTTTGTCATCATTCTTCCATTCAGATTTGCCATTATCCTGAATAGAACTGTCAGATCTGCCACTTTCTTCATAAAATCTACCTCTGCCTCTCTGGAATCTACCACCTGTGCCTCTCTATCTTTGTTCATGCTTCTTTGTCAAGATCTCCTCAGCTTTCAAGGCATATTGATATGCTTATTCTACACTTTCTAGCTTCATAAAACTTATTTCATCTTATATTCTAGATCTCAATCCATGAATGCACCTTGCAATTTTCTCAACATCATCATCCACATGTCCAGATCTAATGTCTAATCTATAGAATTCCTTGGTATATTCTTTTACAGTCATGTCTTTTCCTTCAAATTTTGCATCTTTCTCAACAAGATAACTTGGTAATTAGCAAGAAAGAATTCATTCTTTACCTTGTTCACCATCTTTGGCCAAGTTCTGATCTTCTCCTTTTCTCTCCTTTGTCTATCAGTTTGCAAGTGCTCCCACCATAGTGATGCATGACCTTTCAACCTAGTGACCGCAATCTTCACCTTTCTATTATTAGGAGTGTTTTCATACTCAAAGAACTTCTCCATATCAGAGATCCAATCCAACACAACATTGGTGTCCAAATTTCCATCATAAGGAAGAACTTCTATAACAGGCTTTTAATTCATTCTAGACAATACTCTCAACAATCTTGCTTCATCTTGGTCTTCTTCAAGTTCTTGATTAGGTTTTGGTGCTGCTACTCCATCATCACTTACATCATCAAGATGTGCTCCTCTCCTTTGGGCTATCTCCACAACATCTAATCTAGCTACAATTTCTCTCAACTGATCCAATATAGCATTATCAACATTATTTCCTCTACCACGAACCAACTTTACAAATCAGGTTCCTACAAGATCGTAACCCTTTGCAAGTTATAGGTCAAATTCATAGATCTTCCACCCTACAACTGAATCCAAATCAGGGTTCTACATGATCCAATCTCCAAAAGGACAAACCTCAAGCTCTGATGCCAATTGACGTAGGCAAGTGGATGAATAACTAGGGCCAAGGGCTCACCCAACTATCCAAACCACCCTGCAAGAGTTAACACAATGGAAGAAAACACAAGTGGATAGAAACCAAAGGAGGAGAAGAAAGAAATACTTTTATTGATTCATCAAGATATCTTCTTACATGCCCAGCTATAAGGCCTTCTAGGTTATGGCCAATTACAAATACATTCACATTCAAAGATCCAAATGCAAATTCACACTTTTAGTTCTGGTCTTCAATCTTCTTCCCAAAAGGTTCTTCAAAACTTCTTCTCTTCCAAAACTTGCCTAATTCTAAGCCTAAACATTCTATTTATACTTGCCAAAATGACTTACAGATCATTCTAGAATCATTACATAAGAGGAAGGCCAACCCAACAATGGTCTAGACTCATCTCAAGAAAAGATCTTAACATAAATATCGCGAATGAAATAAATCTCGCAAGTTGGCTCACAAAATCACGTCCAAATACTGATACTCGACATACAACGGTTAACTTGGCACATGAAAAAACACTCGGCATGCACTAAGTAACTCGGCACATGAAGAAACACTCGGCACACACTTGGTAACTTAGCACATGAAGAAACACTCAGCATACACTGAGTAACTCGACACATGAAAAATCACTCGGCATACACTGGGTAACTCAGCACATGAAGGAATGCTACAGTAACTTGGCACATGAATGAATTGTGACATTAATTTGACACATGAAGAAAATAGGGTTACTAGGCACCTAAAGAAAACATGGTTACTAGGCATATGAAGAAAACAAGGTTGTTAGGCACACAAAGGAATTACTGGGCACACAAAAAACTACTAGGCACATGAAGGAATTGCTAGGCACATGAAGGAACTACTAGGTGAAAAAAATGAGTAGGATAACAAGGCAACCTAGGATGCTCTTGCATCAATACACTAACAACCATGCATTGAGTTTCTTCAATTCTCAGGAAAAGCTATCTGTCAGACATCTAAAATAGATGGAGCAGTTGCAAGCTTATACTTTCAACATCAAACATAAGAAAGGTTTTGCAAACAAAGTTGTTGATGCCCTTAGTAGAAGGGTTGGTATAGATGGAGAAGTATGGCTACAAAGTGTGGGAATTGATTCCCTCAAGCACTTATATGTTGATGATCTTTATTTTGTAGAATTTTTTCAAGTTTGCATAGAGATGGTTGGAAGATACCATACAAATTTCTCTAAATATTTGATTTAGCATGGACTCCTATTTAAAGGAGCTTAGTTATGCATTCCCAAATGCTCAATGAGGACAAATTTTTAGTCTTAGAATGGTTTTGACATTTGAGTGCGAACACACTTAACCACTCTCTACATTGGAGCCAAGCACACTATGTATGTTGAGCCACAACATTTTTCGAGTCAGGAAATCCAATAGGTGCCAAGTGATCTTTAGGTGCCGAGCAGCCTTCAGGTGCCAAGTGAAGATCAAGTGTTGAGTGACTTCAGGTGCCGAGAATGACACAAGAGCTGAGTGATATTTAAGTGCCAAGTCACAGACGATGCCAAGAAAAATAGAAATGCAACAGGAGCTGAGTAAGCCAGTTTTTTATATGTGTCGAGCATCAGGAATCAGTAAGTGCCGAGTAACACAGAATGCACACATGAGTTTGTAACTACACTAATTTAGATGTAAACCATTTTCATGGCTGACATATGATGAATCTCAAAGGATTAAAATGATAAGATAGAATCTTTTGTATTTCCTATGCAATCTACATGTAGCCAATAAGAAAAATGGAGAAGGCATGCAACCAATAATAAAAGTGCAAGGAATGAGCGAGAAACAAAGATTCAATATGGATCCTAGATCCACATCTAACCCTAAGTCTTCGAATGTCTTTAAAAGGAAGATGAAATCTCATTGTATATGTGATGGATGAAGGAGTGTAAGGGGAAATTATACTGGAGTTCAGAGTAAAGAGTATAAAGACTTAGAGGAAGAAGAGTAGCAATGAAATATTTAGTTGATCAGAAAAAGGCAAGGGATACAAACGAGTATCAGATCTCAGAGGATCAAGATCAGAGTAAGCAGATCAAGTTCCTGTATTCAACAATCAAAGGATTGTAAGCTATCAGATTTATTATACCTAATACTCTCTAGCAATTGTATTAGAAAGGAAACCCTATGTTGATAGGTTAGCTTAACAACTATTTTGTAGATCCTTTAAATAGGTGATTAAATTCTTTAATAGGATAACACTTCATGTAAAGTGTTTGTAAATCCTTTAACCAAGTCACTATTGATATAGTGTAAAGCCTTTAACAGGGTAGGCATTTAATAGGGAAGACCATCAGAAGTGGTCAAACATTATTGCTGCAGTGATTTTGTGGGTATCATCCCCACCCTAGTTTTACCTTCTTATTCCTAGAGGGTTTTTGGGTTACCAAAATCTCAAGTGTTATGTGGTGATGCATATATGTTTCTCATGATTGCTTAATGTTGATATGCATGCATGTTCATTTTAGTAATATGTTATTAAGGGTTTAAAAATAGGTCAAAAGCTAGTACTTCTGATTCACACCCCCCCACTCTCAGAAGCATTCTTTCCATTAAGTCATTCCAACAATTGGTATCAGAGCCAAGTTTTCTAAAAAAGAAGCCTAACAGCTTGGAGGAAAAGATCTAAAGATAGAAGTTTTCAAACTTGGAAAGATCATTGAGAACTAGGTGATAGATGACCAGGTGATAGATGTGCATCTCACTCTACACAAGGTAGAAGAAGCTAGAGTGGAATTAAGAAAATCCTTGAAAAGAAGGAAAGAGATAGCCATAGTTGAAAATGATATAAACTATAGGGAGATTGATACCACACAGGTGTTTGCCAGTGGAGACACTAAAGAGTTTGATGCAATAATAGAAGAACTGATGGAGAAAAAAAAAGTTCAAGTAGAAGAGATAAGATCTCTCAAGATGGAACATGAATCACATGCCATAATGTTATGTGAAATCACTGAACAAAAGAAAAGAGCAGTTAAGGATAGAGTCATGATGGAAGATGACAAAATAAATCTTGCAAACAGACTTGAAGAAAAATGTACTGAATTAACAAGGACCTCAAACATGCAGATGGATACACTTGCCAAAATGATGAACCTTCATCATGAGCTCAATATGAAAGATATTGAGATCTCTACTTTGAAGATGCAGAATAAACAACTGCAGAATGAATTGAATAGAGAAAAAGAGATAGCAGAGAATCTCAACAAGTCAAGTTAAGCCATCGAGTACTTTGAATAGTTGATGAAATTCCCAAGATCAACCCATGATAATCAGGACTTGGATACAATAGCACTGAAGTTGGAGAATCATCAGAGTGGCAAGCAAAGAAGTGACAAAGGTAAGGATTCTAAACCTACTTGTCATTACTGTAATAAAAAGAGGCATACTGCTAATGTTTGCAGGAGTAGAAGAATCAATCAGCCAAACACACCCAAAAGCAAGGGTTACTATCACAAGTGCAACATGCAAGGACATATGACACAAGATTGTAGATCCAAAGTCATAAGGACACAAAGATTTGATGGACATTGTCATAATTGTAAGAAGTATAGACATAGAGCATTTGAATGTAGATCAAAGCCTATGTGGACGTCAAATCAACTAGTAAAAACAAAAAGGAATGAAAGTCACTACCATTGGGACTATAACACTAGGTATAGCTATCATTATTGTCAGGAATATGGACATATACCCCAGAACTGCATAAGAACACATTTGAAGGGGAACTATAAAAGATAGTTGAACCAAACCACATGTTTCAGTTGCCTTAAAATTGGTCATATCAACAGAAACTATCTTACAAGGTCAAAGGCACCCAAGACTAAAGTAAATAAGGGAAAATAAAAGATTGATGAAGAACACATTAGAATAGACATGAAGAAGACATGGTAGAAAAAGAATGAATCAAGTACAACCGATGGAAGGGTCACTTCACCCACAAGCTCAAGTGATCATTTCTCATCCAATTAATCACAAGATGAGCCTACAAGGCTGATACATTTAAGAAAGTATCATACATCAGCCCTAAACCATGAAGAAGCAATGTAGAGTATAAATTTGCATGAGACAAGATGCCAAGACAAAATTTTAAATGATGATGCCGAGCTATCTTTGGATGCTGAGTAAAATTCTAGTGGATGTCAAGTTCCTAACAACGATCGAGTTGATAACTAATGCTGAGTTAAATAACTTCAATGGAAGCCTAGTGAAGTGGAAATGTAGTGCAAACTGAGTAATGTTAAAAATCCTTCAGAAGCAGAGTGGGTAGTTGAGCATTTAATGCAATGGAAATAGGGTATATTATCATGATTTCAATCATTCTTCCTCATCACGATCAAGAAGCAAAGAAGAGAAAGAGAGTGAAGCGACTTCATAATAGAGAATCTAGTATTCCAAGTAGATTCCAACCTCTTACAATGTGTTTTCATTGATCTTAAGGTATTTTCATTTGTGTCGAGCTACACAGTTTCATATTTCTATTAAAAGGAAACCCTAGTTTGCACAAATGGCTTCGAGTTCTAGGAAAACCCATGAAAAAGAGTCGTTTGAAGTCTAGCTAGTATCTAATGAGGTTAAGCAGCTTGATTTTCATTCCATCCCTGAAGTTGCATATAGAAACGATCCCACCGGAGCCCTTTCTCACATACCCCCAAAAATTGTAATGGTTCAGGATGTAAGAAGATGCTATAATTGTAAGATAGGTTCCATAGGAGATATGGAAATAAGGGAAGCCTATGAGAAGTTGTGTGTAGATGGAGTTTTGAAAGATGAATACAAAATTATTGAAAGGAAGGGTTTAACATGAGTTTTGAGTTTTCCCACCGTATTTACGAAAGAATGGATCAAACTTGTGTTAAGCAGAATTCATGATGGTAGTTTGTGGCTAGAAGATGTTCCCATCAAGATCACAAAAATAATTATTCATAGGGTAACTGGATATCCTACCCTAGATCGGTTCAAGACCTTGAGAAGTGAATCCAATGAGGTTATTAAGAAACACACAGGTTCCTAGTGGAATAAAAGAGGAATTAAAATTCACACCATTCAAGATCCTCTCGTTGAATTTTCTATTAGAGTTACTGCCCACAAATTCTATCAATCCAGTAGAGTCAATAGTGTGCCATGTATTGCAATAGATGTAGGCTACAAATTGGTGAAAAAGGATCATACTTATGATCTTGTAGAACTGCAACTACAATAGACTAATGAAAACCTAGCAGCTATAAGAAGGACAAAGGGTGCCCAATGCAAATTTGGAGCATTTTTGGTTTGTGTATTCTTTTATGTTCTTAATGAATTTCCCTCTTTTGGAAAAGTTACATGGAGAAATGATAGAACTATCATAGCCCAAATTAATGAATATATAGAACAAATGGGAGACAATTTTGACACACTGATGACAAGCTATTTTGAGGATTTCAAGAAATCCATGAAGCAAAGGGTAAGAATACTAGTTTCCTTAGTGGAAAAACATAATAATGATATATGCTTCTTAGTTGATATTGATTTTACCTATATCCAAGCAACAGTTCCAAGAGTGAGATGGCTAAGGCCATTTGGTTATGAGATCAACATAGATGAAGCATCTATAGAAATAACTACATTATTGGTAGAAGAGATAGATAAGAGTGCCCCACACTTTGGCACTTATGATGTGGTAAGGTCAAAGGTGAATATGGAGCTAAAGACTGCCTCCATAATGAAGAAGAAAGATAAATTGGTGAAGAAAATTAAGAAGAAATTTGGTGAAGGAATTGAGGCTAAAGTAAAAGAAGAAGAAGATGATGATGATGAGGATGATGAGGATGAACAAGAGCAAGGCCAAATGGAATTAACTCAAAGCCTAGGAGACGACAAGGAGGAATGTGTTGAGGAAGAAGAAGCTAAGGAAGCACCAACCCAAGCAGAGCCAAAGAAAAGAAAGACAATAGTATAGCCTCCAGCCCAGCCCAAAATAAAGAAGGGTGCTAAGCCAACTCAAGTCAAGCCACAAATACTAGTCACAAGGGCTACCACAAGGACATCTTCACAAAAAGCCAAGCAAAAAATCCAAGAGAAGAAGAAGGCTATTGAATAGACTAGTGAAGTGCTAAGAAAAAGAAGAAAATATATAGCACAACCAGATTCTAATGAGGAGGAAAGAACAGAGTCAGAAGATATTAGCCAATTCAGAGTGGTAAGTCATCCTCCCAAATCAGCCTTAGATAAAATTTGTGAAAATACTAAGAATGCAGATTCTACTGATTTGAAAAGCATTAACTTCAACAAGCATAGTAAAGAAGAGAAAAATAAAATAGAGGAATCAATATATGCCATGATGGCTGAATTCAAGACTACACCTCTAGAGCTAGACAATACCATGCTTAGAGAATTATATGAGATAATTGAAAATAAATGGCATCATTGTCTAAAAATTGAAAAGGAGATAAGAGAATCTACCTTAGCACAAGTGATGCCTAACCTAACAAGAGGTCAAATAAAAAAGGCTAATAAGAAATATAGTGGAAATTTCACACCAAAGCATAGAGCCTTTGATATCTTACAAAACAAGATTGAAAATGTAGTCAACAAGTCAACAAAAATATGGAAGTTGATATATGGCTTGACTACTATCAAAGATGGAGAAGAAGATCCCCTTGAGGGACAAAACACAGAACATGAAGAGCCTAGTTAGAAAGAGGAGGAAGCAGTAAAGAATACAAAGAAAGAAGTAGAAGAGAAGAAGGAAGAAGAAAAGAAAGAAGTAGAAGAGAAGAAGGAAGAGGAAAAGAAAGAAGAAGAAGAGAAGAAAGAAGAAGAAAAGAAAGAAGAAGAAGAGAAGAAGGAAGAAGAAAAGAAAGAAGAAAAAGAGAAGAAGGGAGAAGAAAAGAAAGATGGAGAGGAGATAGAAATAGAGGAGGAGGAGACACAAAAATAAGATGAAATGACAGCAGCTAAGCAGGAGTAGCAACAAGACCAGAGTGTGCAAGACACACAATTACCACCTTCTAGCCCTCCTCATGTACCCATCACACCTATAGAAACTATAACTGTATAGGATGTTTCAGAAACTTTTGCTTAGAACATCAATCCTTTAACTACAGAGGATCTCAAAGAATCCTTGACCAATCCACACAACAAGAAAAATTATGTATAGATCCATTATTGGTCAGTGTGGATGAATTAAAAAAGTTAGCCGAAGACATAGTTAGAGATAAGGTGAATCCACAAGAACCACCTTCCATCATCTCTATAGCTACAATTGGTCAACTTCAAATGCAAATAGTTGTTTCATCAGGAATAGTTGATACCACAGTACAGAAGCTGAGTGTAGTAGGAGACAAAGAAACAGAACAAACAGGACAGACTATTAAATCTATTCTTACGACACAAAAAGAAGGTGCACTTCCTAAAATTTCTATAATTGATCAAGGTAGTAGATAGGAGGAGGAAGCAGAGGAAACCCCTAAAGAGAAGGAGGCAATACAAACATTGATAAATTTGCCTACCTCGAGAACTCCTTCAAAATAGCCAAGTACTGATACAATGCCACTGCAAATATCAACACCAGGATCAAGTTCTACAAAAGTTGCAAGGGTGATTCACTATGGAGACCCTAAATTAGATGAGGAGATAGTCATACCAAGTTATGAATCAAAAACAATAAGCATTGATCAAAGCAATGAGGTGCAAGAAGCATTGAATAGAAGAAAGAGGCAGGAGATACTTAGGAAGGAGTATAAACAAAAGCAAAAATTACATGAGATTAAGGACATCTTTATGGATGGCTTTAGTTTGCAGTCACCAGATGAGTCAAAGCATATAATGGAACAATTATCAGATATTGTTGACCAGGTGACAAATGAAGACCAAGAAACTAATGTAAAGCTTATGGAATGGTTTGAAAGGAAATTCCAAGGGAAAGTAAATGAGAAAATATCGAGTGAAATTGCACTTTCCTAGGTTGAATTGAAAAAAATGCTTGACAAAGTGAAAAAGGTACTTGAGAATATATTCTCATTATACAAAAAGCTATGTGAATTTTTATACTTCACACAAGAGACAAGCCAAAGAATAATGAGTCTGGAGAAGAATTTGAAGATTTCAAGCATGGAACTACCCCGAGTCCAGCTCAAAGTGAGAAGCGCTTTAATCAAACACTTCACACTCAGAAAGAAGTAGCTGTGTTAATAGTAGAAGAGGCCACCATCAAGGAAAAACTGATACAGCTACAATCCTCCATTACCCTACATTTGGAAGTACTTCATAAAGAACAGGTCTATGTAGAAACTATTCTCAAGAAAGATCCTAATCTTTCTACTTTAGATGGACTTGTTCACCTTGCTGTAGAGACTGCCATCTAGCACATCATTGGAAATTGTTTTGCATAATTGGGATGTAGCTCTCAAGATGATTATGGAGGCAAATAGCACATTTTTGGTGAAATATGGTCTTAACCCTTAAAATCCTTTGACATAAGTGTCAAAAATGGGGAGATATTATAAGATGAATGGGGGAGACAAGATGAATGAGGGAGACACGATAAAAGGGGAGCATGCTATACAACATAAAAATTTTGGTTACCAAGATAGCACAGATAATGGCACAATCAACTTAAGGGGAGTTACAATAATTTTGAGGTATATATTGTAAGTTACAAAATTTTGATCAAGGTTTTAAAACCTCTGTATATATATCAAGCAGATTAGTAAATGTACTCATAAATAATTCTTAGTTAAGTGTTTTTGTCACTCATGTCAAAGGGGGAGATTGTTAGTCTTAGAATGGTTTTGACATTTGAGTTCCAACACACTTAACCACTCTCTACATTGGAGCCAAGCACACTATGTATGCTGAGCCACAACATGTGCTGAGTGAGGAAATCCAATAGGTGCCGAGCAGCCTTCAGGTACCGAGTGAAGATTAGGTGCCAAGTGAAGATCAAGTGCCGAGTGACTTTAGGTGCCGAGCATGACACAGCAGCTGAGTGATATTTAAGTTTCAAGTTACAGATGATGCCGATCAAAAAAAAAATGCAATAGGAGCTGAGTAAGCTAGTTTGTTATATGTGCCAAGCATCAGGAATCAGTAAGTGTCGAGTAACCTAGAATGCAAAGATGAGTTTTTAACTACGCTAATTCAGATGGAAACCATTTTCATGGCTGACATATGATGAATCTCAAAGGATTAAAATGATAAGATTGAATCTTTTGTATTCCCTATGCAATCTACATGCAGCCAATAAGAAAAATGGAGAAGGCATGCAACCAATAATAAAAGTGCAAAGAATGAGTGGGAAACAAAGATTCAATATGGATCGTAGATCCACATCTAACCCTAAGTCTTCAAATGTCTTTAAAAGGAAGACGAAATCTCATTGTAGATGTGATGGATGAAGGAGTGTATGGGGAAATTATACTAGAGTTTAGAGTAAAGAGTATAAAGACTTAGAGGAAGAAGAGCAACAATGAAATATTTAGTTGATTAGAAAAAATCAAGGGATACAAACAAGTATCAGATCTCAGAGGATCAAGATCAGAGTAAGAAAATCAAGTGCCTATATTCAGCAATCAAAGGATTGTAAGCTATCAGGTTTATTATACCTAATACTCTCTAGCAATTGTATTAGAAAGGAAACCCTATGTTGATAGGTTAGCTTAACAATTATTTTGTAGATCCTTTAAATAGGTGATTAAATCCTTTAACAGGGTAACACTTCATGTAAGGTGTTTGTAAATCCTTTAACTAGGTCACTATTGATACAGTGTAAAGCCTTTAATAGGGTAGACCATCAAAAGTGGTCAAACATTATTGCTACAGTGATTTTGTGGGTATCATCCCCACCCCAGTTTTACCTTCTTATTCCTGGAGGGTTTTTGGGTTACCAAAATCTCAAGTGTTATGTGGTGATGCATATATGTTTCTCATGATTGCTTAATGTTGATATACATGCATGTTCATTTCAATAATATGTTATTAAGGGTTTAAAAATAGGTCAAAAGCTAGTACTTCTGATTCACCCCCCTAGAAGCATTCTTTCGATTAAGTCATTCCAACACAAATATCATTAGGGAGAAAAATTGTGGTGGTCTAGGAGGACATTTCGACATTGACAAGACAATAGACATGGTGAAAGGAAGCTATTATTCGCCAAATATGAACACTGAGGGAAATAAATTTCATCAAGACTTGTACCATCTGTCAGCAAGCCAAAGGTGTTTCAACAAATTAGGGGTTATATCAACCCTTACCAATCCCTACAAGACCTTGTGAATCAACTCAATGGATTTTTTCATGGGGCTACCTAGAACTAAGCAAGGTTTTGATAGTGTTTTTGTGGTAATGGATAGATTTGGTAAAAGGGTCCATTTTATTCCATCTAAAAGAACAAATGATGCTTCTCATATTATACATGTTCTCTTCAAGGAAGTAGTTAGGATCCATGGTTTACCAAAAACTATTGTATCTAATAGGGATGTAAAATTTTGAGGTCATTTTTGGATAACACTTTTCAAGAAACTTGGTGCTAACCTAACCTATAGTTCTTCCTACTATCCACAAACTGATGGGAAGACTAAGGTGGTGAATAGATCTTTAGGAAATCTCGTAAGATGTCTCACAAAGAAGTATGCTCAGAGTTGGGATCTACTCTTGCCCCAATCAGAGTTTGCATCTAATGACTCCATGAATAGATCAACAAGAAATTCTCCTTTCCAAGTAGTGTATGGCTTTCATCCCAAGGGACCATTGGATTGGGTAGAACTACCATCTAATTTCAAAATCAATGCTCAACAAGAAGAGTTAATAGAACTCATTACAAAGGCCATATCATGAGGTTAAGGAAGCATTATAGAGATCAACATTAAAATACAAAGAACATGCTGATAAGAAAAGAAGGGAAATCCACTTCAAAGTTGGAGACAAGGTTTGGGCATATTTGAGAAAAGAGAGACTACCTAAGGGTAGATATTTCAAAATTTAGATGAAGAAAGTAGGACCATGCAGTATAATCAACAAGATGGGTAAAGATTCATATGAAATCTCTCTTCCCTCCTACCTTACAAATTTCTCCAGTCTTCATTGTCATAGACCTCACTTCATACAAAGGCATAATAGATTTAACAACTAGACAAGGTGAGCAAGAAAACATCCATGATAAAGACTATGTAACTGATCTCCCTCAAAGAAAACTAGTGAAGATAGAAGAAATTCTAGACTCCAAGTTAATAAAGTAGACCAAAACCAAAAATTACATGTAGTACTTAGTCAAGTGGAAAGTACTCCCCAATATTGATGTAATTTGGATGACAGAAGACTAGATCAAACAACATGGTACTTCTGTGGAGCAATTTCCCTCAAGTAGGAACTTGAGTATTAAATACAAGGGGACTATGGTATAGGAGCACACACAATTACTGATGAATCACCAAGGTCCTAAGAACTCCTAGATTAGTCTAGACTAATCAATTAGGCATCTAGACCAAATTGTATGACCTAGTTCCAAGATTGGCACTACTATAAGCCCTTGGTCAACTATGATCAAAGGTGGTCAAAGGGCCTAGAAGCTTAGGATTTAGGATTATTTCATTTTTATCATGTTTAGGACCTATTTGGGTCTTTATATTTAAGTTTTCATAACAGTTTCTTGCAAATTGCAAAAGTACAAAAAATGCAAAATTGCTTGAAAAGTTGTCAAGCAACTTTTAAGCAACTTTTTGTAAATCAATGAAAAAACTTCTCCAATGGCCATAAAATGTTTGAAATTTTTTTATGACCATTGGAAGGCCTATAATAAGCCCTTATAGGTGGGTGATAAGCATAGAGAATTTATTTTCAACTTTTAATCAATAAAATACCCTATTTTTACTACAAACAACTTGTTGTCTTGTGTTGTATAGATCTATATAGATTCATCTAGTGCTAAAAATTAAATTTTTAGATAGGTGAATGGAGTATATTTCTAATTCTTCTAATTATAAGTCTCCATATATTCCCTAACTCAAGATATTCACATGTTTGTGTAAGTAGGCCCAGATTTCTTGCGAACCTAGGATTTTGAAGCATTTTCAAGCATAGAGGAGGATTTCGTTGTGAGAATTTAATTGCCTCTAGTGAAATCCTAGTGTTGGATATTTAATTTAAGATGAAAGTGGTTTTAAGTTTTTACTTTTAGGGATATTTGAGAAATTTGATACCACAAGCATGCGAGTCCCATGTGCATGCTAGAAAAAGAATGCAACATCTCCCACAACTTCAACCAGAGTTGGTATCAAGGTCTAAAATCAATATTTTAACTCATTTAGGGTTTCCCTCACATGTTTTAATAATTTTTTTTTACGATGGAGTCTTAGACCATGTAATTCCTTTGCAAATGAAGGCCTAATTGCCCTAATTGCCTAGGTGGGAAAGTGAAAAAAAGCCCATTTTTTGTGTGTCTTAAAGCATTGGTGCCTTAGTATGTTTTATAAGTCGCAAAAGGGTATCCAAAAATGATTTTTTTCCCCTAGATTGTGTGGAGATATTTCCTTTAAAGTTTGATTTTCATCAAAAATGGCAACTAACATTTTAGATGGCTTAACAAAGTAACTATGTGGAAAAAATTGCATACTTTGGTTTTAATAATTATTTCATGTCATTTGTGACCTAAGTATGCTATTACCATGTATTAAAGTCTTCCTTTATCATTTGAAGAATTTCAAGGTTGTTTTCCCAAAATTGGTCATTTTGTGCATTATGAGCAATTTGTGATAAGTTGTCTTATTCATAGGGTTCCCTTGTGATTAGGGTCTTCCTTGTTTGGGTGTAGGGTTGTAATAAACCTGGTATCATCATTCTAGCACTTGTGATTGGTGACTGCACAATTGACCATATTTACTAAGAGATTTGGTTGAAGAACTTTAGTGAAGAGGATCTTTGAACTAGTTGATCACCTTTTGATCAATCCCACTAGGCTCCATTGCATCACCAATCGAGTCATAATTCATCTTGATAAGACATAAGTGAAGTTCATTAGGGTATTAAAATATGTATTCATTTAGTTGACTATAGATCCTCAAATTCAAGACATCATCAATATTCATGTCGTAGACACTCTTGAGACATACAAAATGCTCTTGAGTAGGGAATGGGCTAAATGTCTTAGGGGGTGATTTTCCACACATTTCACTAAACTATGGCTACCATGGAAGGGGTTGAATAATCAAAATAAAATCGATGGTGAGGCTAAGCTTAAAAAACATGATCATAGAGTACAATGGCCCAACAAAGTGTTTTTCATCCAATCCAACATAAGACCCTATAGGTTGATGGAACTTGATACCTCCCATCAAAACCCTAACATACATTAGCAAAAATCCCCTCCACAAAATTTTATCACTGAGTTCATAGAAAACATGGTTACTAACTTGCAACACCTTAGAGAAGACACAAACCCAAACATCTTACTCCTCCCTAGGTTTTGTAGGTTGTACTACATGAGCCATTCTAAATTTCAATTTCCAAGTTGGTAGGATGTTGTCACCTAATTATAAACCTAAATTTCTCAATTAGAAAGTACCAAGGAAGACACCTTCATTTTTTCAAACAATCAAGCCATAGATGATGTTCAAGATAACACTTCAAAATCCTCCTTCAAATGCATTGACATTGAGAAATGCTTCTCAATTAAAGAAGGAAAAGAAGACCTTAATGTGTCATACAATGATACATCTTTGGATGGGGAAGCTTTTTCTTCTTCCTCTGAAGGGGTAATTACCATATGTGGGTGGAAATTCTTTGTAAAAGGTCAAGGTTGGGTGTTGATAGTTATCCATCCCAAACCCTAGACTCCAAAAGTTACTCACCTCATTGATGAAATCCAAGCAAAGGAAAGAAACCAAGTTATCTTAGTGTTAGAATTTTTTCCTAGCAATGAGCCAACACAAGGAAAGATGCAGTGGGTTCCCAATAATTCATTCAAAGACCAATTGAAATAGAAGGTCAAAATAAATAAACATATGTCAAATGAACCTAAGCAAGAACCAATTTTGACTCTTAGGTTTGATGACTCTATAGTAAACAAGGAGCTAGAGCTGAGGTCAAGTTAACAAATCCTAAGGATAAATCTTATTATGTGGTCTATTACCTAAAGTTCATATGTACTGACAATGTAGTAGAATATGAAGCTTTGGTGTGAGGACTTCTCTTCACACTCAAGAAGAATGTGAAGGCTCTCATGATGGAAGGATATTCTTGGCTGGTAATTTAACAAGTCACAGAAATCTACATTTGCAATGAAAAAAGGTTAATGACCTATCAAAAGTTATTATGGGACTTGATGGAAGAATTTTAAGCACTTAATATAAAATCTATTCCCAAAAGAAAGAATATGGTTTTTGATGTGTTAGCTATCTCAACTAGTTCATTGCAACCATTGAAAGCACAAAATTGAAAAGGTTTTCTATTGAAATTGTAGCTACTCCATTGATCCTAGTAAATATCACAAACATCAAAGTTTTCTAGGATTGTCTAAATATCTTGGAATTCATCATGTGTAGTGGTTTGTTTGAAGGAAAAATGATTGATGACAAGCCCAAAGAAAAACCAAAAGGTTAGGAAGATAAAGAGAATGATGACATCCTAAACCTCAAAACCAAAAATATCCCCAAAATGATCATAGATTTGGAACACATCTTTGATCACAATGGATCTGTATGTCACAAGGTCCTTGAATAAAAGGGGAGCAATGAGTTTGATTCATATAACCTAGGTACTTAAGATGATCCCAAGATGGTCCATATCAAGAAGGCATGTACCCCTTAAGAAAGAGATGAAACGCTACATATTATCATTGAATATAGAGATATCATTGCTTGGAATTATAAAGAATTTAAAACCTATCATCCAAAAATCATCACTTAAAATATCCTATTAAATCTAGTTGCTAAACCTTTTTAGCAAAGGAAAAGACCAGTAAACCCAATCATTAAGCCATTAATGATGAAAGAAGTTCATAAGTTGTTGGACACTGAGATCACCTTCCCTATCCATCACTCTACCTAGGTAGTCAACCTTGTACTAGTAAGAAAGAAAAGAAAAAAGATTCACCTTTGCATTAACTTTAGAACTCTTAACTAGACATCTCAAAAGGATAACTATGTGTTACCCTATCTCAATTAGATACTATAAATAATGAAGGGATCCAAGATGATGTCATTCTTAGATGGATACTCTAGATATAATCAAGTGATGGTGGATGAGGAGGATGGATTGAAGACCATATTCACCACCAAGTGGGGAATATTTGTGTATAAGTGAATTACTTTTGGCCTAATCAATGGGAGAGATACATTGTAAAGAGCCATGGATGAAGAATTCAAAGGATTGGTAAATAGGTGCATCATCATCTACATGAAAGACTTTACAATTTTATCAAAAGATAAAAGTAATTGCTTTGCCAACCTGAAGTAGGTACTCAAAAGATGTAGAAATTTTGGTATATTACTCAATCCCAAGAAATGTTCATTTAGGATAAACAAAGGGATGTTCCTCGAGCACATCATCTCATAAATTAGTATTTACATCAACCTTGAGAGAGTTTAAGTGATACTTAAGCTACTAGCACCCAATAGTCATAAGGAGTTAAAGTATTTCTTTTGGAAGAACAACTTCATACAAAAAATGCATCAATGTTTTTTTCTAAAATAGTATGTCCTCTAAATAACCTATTGAAGAAATGGGTAAAGATCAAAATGGATAGTTGAAGTCAAAAGGTCTTTCAAAGATATCAATGTGGTTATTTCCACTACCCCAATCCTCATTAGCCTATATTATCAACTATCATTCAAAGTCCACTCTTTTTTCTCAAATCATTCATGTGTTGGCATCCTCATGTAAAAGAAATAGGGTGGAAATGATAGATTGGTTAGATTCATGAGTTTCCTTCTTAAGAATGTGGAGTTGAATCACCTAAACCTCAAAAAATAGTCATTCACATTGGTTAAAGTGATAAATAAGTTTTTCCATTACATACTTCAAAGAAAATTGTACTTGATCCCACAATCAAGGCACTATTGATGCATAATGAGTTAGGAGAGAAAAGAGGGAAATTGATGGCTATCTTGCAATAATTTGATTTGGAAATTCAATCCATGAAACTAATAAGAGGACAAGGGTTGACCAAAGTGATGGCCAATAATGAGAAACAAGGCATATTGTCTCATGTATATATAGGTGAAGGAGTCATAATTGATATTGGTTATCAATATATTGTGTATTATCTCTTATAGAATCAATGCCATCAAGACATGAATAGTTATCAATGTTGAGGTATAAAGATGAAGAGTGAATCCTATATGCTTTAGGATAAGAAAATATACAAGAGAAACTATGAATGAATATACTTTAGGTGTTTGAATCATGAGAGAGCCAAGAAGGTGTTGGAATAATATCATGACAAGTACATCACTAGACATGGATCAATGATAACTACAACATGCCAAATTCTGAGGTCCATATATAACTAGCCCACTCTTTTTAAAGATACCCATGAATACATGTGCTCATGCCATGTATATCAAACAAGTGCCAACAAGGAAAGAAATCCAGTCATGCATTGCAACTAGTCTTTGAGGTTCGCCCATTTTCCAAATGGAGATTAGATTTCATTGGATCAATACACCCACTATTTCAACCAAGAATAATTTTATATTGATAACCAAAAATAATCATACTAGATGGACTAAGGCTAAAACATTTTAGAATTACATAGAACAAGTGGTCACCAACTTCCTCGATGAACACATTGTGACCAGATTCAGGATACCCTCCTTTCTAGTGTATGATAATGGAGCTTCTTTTGCATTCATTTTCCTTACTCAATGTGCCTTGGAAAATCAATTGATGATTAATTTTTCTTCCAAGTACTAACCATAAGGAAATATTTTTTTGAATCCACCAACAATAATCTAATAATAGTCATAAAATGCTTACTCACAGAGAATCCAAGGGATTGACATACACAATTGAAATACACTTTGTGGACTAACATGGTCAAAATGAAAAATTATTTAGGTGCATCATCATATATTTTGGTTTACAAAAAAGAACATATTTTCCCCCTCATCTTGAAGATTCTAGTGCTAAAGTTCATAAGGGGATACATTGAAAATGTAGATAAAGTCCAAGTTAGACCAATGAATCA